>OX457038.1:43735752-43910752 GCA_949752735.1 Lumbricus terrestris | reverse complement strand
GTCGTGATTGTGGACACAGAAAACTATACGATTGCGTACTATGTCCACTAGCAACTCTATTACACAACAATTTTGAAGCGACGTCGTACTGTCATGTTTCCGTTTGGCTGGAACTTTTTTACAGAATACTATAATATTTCTTAAAAGCTATCCTTTTAATCTTAGATTCGCACTGCCGGTTAAAACAATTGTCTACATTTCGGGTTTTTTGCAAGTTGCCAAAGCGTCACCATTATTTCAGGCAACAAGTCCGGGTCACGTGTTCTAATCTCTCACTGCTATTGGCTATGGACATAACGCAGTATAGAAATATTTCACACATCCATAAATCGCTGTTATTTTTTAGGACATAGCCCATGTCACCTAGCAAGCACGTGACACAAATTATACTTTCTATTGGTTGTGGACATGTGCCTCTAGAGCCTTGAAAAACCTTCCAAATTTATGGACATAGAACTATTTTGTTCTGGCATATGAGCTTTACAAAGCGTTTCCAGTTAAGCTAGACGGCTGAGGACATAGCCCATGTCACCGCCATAACGGATATAGCGTTAGGTTGATTTTTAAAAAAAGTGGACATAGTACTATATAATTCTGAGGGCGCGAAATGTCTTGACACTGTCGCTACTTGCAGACTTTCACACTCTCATATGCAAAAGCAGACCGAATTATGTCCACTTGCATTTGATTCTGACGAACGGTCTACAGTCTGCATTGTGTTTTGCTGTCTGTGAATTGAAGGATTGGAATAAGTGGCTTGCATTGCATGCTCATCTTTGCAAACTGGGAACAATAAATAACATTGATTGCCGAGTAGCCAAATGATTAGACACGTTGCACGCCATTTGGCCTGTGTTGGTGGGAGCATGCGTCTGAAGCCATGCTGGTTCAAATGATGAAGACTGCTATGCAACTATGTGTGCTTATACACCTGGCTTTGTCAGCATGCGAGTTCAGTTCTTCATATCAATGCCGTCAACTCTGATCGTAGCCTAAAGCTGTGCGCTTTTCAAATGCCTTTGTACCTATGTGCGTTGCCACTTTAACAACGAACTGCAATGACTTCCCAGTCACTTTTAGTGCACTCTTGTTGCTTAAGGGTTAGAGGATTGTCTT
The DNA here is from genome assembly GCA_949752735.1 of Lumbricus terrestris. Taxonomy (NCBI): domain Eukaryota; kingdom Metazoa; phylum Annelida; class Clitellata; order Crassiclitellata; family Lumbricidae; genus Lumbricus; species Lumbricus terrestris. Next base: position 43,909,636 of record OX457038.1, on the reverse strand, counting down.
CTAAAGAAAGAAACTCATTCTCATAGACTGGACGTTTATGAAAATAGTTCTCCACTGTTCAGCAGAATGGTCCGTGGTGGATTTCTCCCTGCTATTGCTGGAACCACTCAACTACCGGTATCCACGAAGTCGGACAATCAACTCTTTCAAGCAATCATGAGAGATCCTAACCACGTACTTCGAAACTTGCTTCTCCATCCCACAACAACGGTCATAACCTCCATGCAGCTCATAACTTTGCGCTTCCAATGAAAGGCAAATATAATCTCATTTGCTGTATTAGAACTCCTATTAACACTCTTGAAGTATAGCCAACTTTTACCTGTTGACTCGAGAATTGCCTCTATTCTGTCATTTTTTTGTTTTCTTTTATAAGTTGCGTCTATGTCAGCTTATCATGATGAAATAAACGAGCATTAATTGTTTGATTGGTTTGTTGATTGATTGTTTGATTGATTGATTGATTGATTGATTGATTGATTGATTGATTGATTGATCGATCGAGCTTTAGTTAAGCTCTGGCATGAGAGCATTCAACCTGATAAGCATCATGTTGAGAAGATTCTTTTTCTTTTGCATATTTATGTTGGCGTCTAAATTTTGCAAACATAATTCGTTTAATCTGGAGAGCCGGGCTACTCGTTGTTGACGCAATTCCCATCCACGATGCACAAACCATTGTACACGTCTAAACCTCCGAAGCTGTAATCACTTAATATTTAATTCCGATGTACTGGTGCCTGGCGAGATATTTTGGTGAAAGCTGTGTGTGGCCAGTTTTGCTGATCAGTCTTAATTGTGCAATGAAGCAATCTATCACACCTGTTCCTCTCATGCTAATCTAATCTAATCTAATCTAACGTGGACATTTATTATGTAGCACCATTATTGCAATGCACATTTCATGTTTCTGGCATCAAATGTTATGGTATCATATTTAGGTTCCAGTCCTTTTTTCTTGTAAGTGTATATACGCATATACACGAGTCTTCTCAACACATGCGAACTGTACAACCTATAAACTGTACATAGAAGATTTTTTAACTGTTTGCCAGTATCAGTTCTGAAAGATATAGAATGAGTGGGGTTGGTATTTTGTGGTGTTTTGTCAATCAGGTGACTATGTGGATATTGTTGAAGGGATGTCTTATGTATTGATACATGATACAAGTGCCAAGTACCAGAGGTTGAAATTATATTACAGGAGACAGCTTACTTAGATCTAAAATAAGTTGCACTGTGCAGTGCTTTTAGCTGTGAAGAAACTATGCACGTGCCTGTGTTGTGGTCAGGTACATTCTGCCATGTATGTAGAGCCATAAAAATAAAGACCTTCATGTTAGTTATTTTGCTGAGTTTTTAGAGTGCTGGTAAATGAGCAAATAAGGCTCATGCAAATAGGTCTTGTCATGTAATGTAGCAGTGTGAATGTATTATGTTAATGGCAATGAGAGTAGGCCTATTTGTTTAGTCTGTCCAGCTGTAAGTAAGTGAGTAAGAATATTCTTTATTACTCCACTTGCAAGTGCAAATTGGGACAAAAAACATCATTATGATTCATCAAAGTAATTATTTAATGGTAATAAAAGATGCGGATTAAATGCGGATTAAATGTGAAGTTGAGTGGAGTGTCAGAAATACAAAGTAAGTAAGTAAAGTAAAGACATATTAGTGTCAAGGTAGAAAGGAGTAGAGGTAGACAACGAAAGAAATGGATAGACAATATCAAGGAGGATTTAATATGCAGAAACACGAACTTGACTATGGTGGGCGAAACTATAAGGGACAGAACACGGTGGAGAAACTTCATAAGGGCCTCATTGTCAGGAAACTGATGGAAGAGAAGAAAGAAGAAAAAGAAGATGCAGTTCATCTGCAAGGGAGATTTATGAGAGGCATGATGATAATGAGCCAAAAATCAAAGCAAAATGATTTTCAAGTCCTTGTGGAATAGAAGTCAGTGGACAGTGATACCTAACCTATTAATTGGAAAATAATTAATTAACTTGGTAGTTAATTCTAGTTAATAAGTTACAAAATCTTAGTTACCAATCTCTGTCAATTAATGTTATTTTAAATCTTCAGCAGTTTCTCAGCACCCACAAATCCGCGTCACGAAGAATTCCAAATTTCTAAATGGTCACTACTCTAAGGCTAAACACAGGGCACCAGCTTATTCACGAGCACAAGTTGCATCAAAGGGTTGTCCAGAGAAGATTACTGGTCCACAGGGAAGTTGAACCAAACAACAGCAACGCCTTCTATGCTGCATAATCAAAATGGAAGTTCAGTCAGCGTGAACAATCAGGTCACCCTGTGCAGCAGAGTAAGGAAGTAATATTTGTAGAGTAATAGAATAATGAATATATTGCTGAAAATAAGAAAATAGGGAGTAATATGAAAATTCAAGTTAGGCAAAAAAATAATAGAATATTTGAATATTCTATGTACATGCACCGCCTCAAGTTATAATAAATAGGAATAATTAAGAAATGCATGTCAGTTCTTTTCTTAATTGCTGTTCACTGTAACGCTGTTTTACCAGTGTTACCACGTATTGTTGCTTCTCAGCACCAGTTCATATGTAATATATAATAAACATGTTTATATGTTATGTGTTATAGATATATACATCAGCTCAGTATATATATATATATATATATATATATATATATATATATATATATATATATATACATACATACATACACATCTACAAGTTATATTTAAAATCAGTTTTTGTAATTGTCATGATATATTATAGCCATGTGTCACTGTTTCATGATTAAAACTGTTTCTTATGCAAGAATGCAGTTTCGTTTTCTGTTTTTTTGTGCTCTCATTGTGTAGAGACATTTTGCAAACGTGCGAACAGTGATGTGACTGCCATTATAATGCTTGGTATTGTGATTCATGACGTTGCGGACGATTTTCCTGCAATCTATTCCATCACAATTCTTTTTCTTTTGATAATATGCCATTCTCAAGAAATATATGTTCTCTGATTATCTATGATTTCCAATAATTTGCTTCAGTTCCCGTGAGGTTTTTTTCTTAAGAGAAGATAGCCGAGCAAGGTTGATGACAAAACAGCATTCCGATTGGCCAGTCACATCCATCACGTGCGCTCAGAATGTCAGTGCGTGGAGTTTCCTTAATCAATATATCATATGAATGAAATGGCTAGTATTTGATTGAGCTCTTGTAGTTTGGTCTTAATTAGTTACTTGCGGTAGACAAGTTCTGCATTTTGGTTATTAGAGCATACATGTCAGGTCAACTAGCAACTGTGTTTTTGGTATATTATTCTTGGTAAGGCACTGTATCCGTGTCAAGATAAATTATAAATACATGCCTACTTTGCACGTGTATGGCATGGACAGACAGCACTTCAATATGAAGATGCCTGAATACATACATACCAGTACACACATAAGTGATAGAACATACTAACACACATGTAGACAACTAGACATGAACATATGTAAAAACACATTCATGAACACATTATTTCACACTTTTAAACACATAACCTACATAGACTTTTTCTTTTAAACTGTGCTATCATACTACTCAAAATATGGTTCAGGCTGACACTGGATATACTCAATGTTCACCTGGAAGTTGGAACAGGCCGAAGAAAGAGAACCAACTGCATGGGGCACAGATCAATCTGTTCATACTAGAACAGGTCACCAACATAGCCATCTGCATCAGATGGTTCACTTCATAAACATGACAAAAATTGACATCTTTTGTTTTCAGTTAAGATATGTTTCGCACTCTCCGTTATATTCTTAATTTTATACCAAGGTCAAAATAAGTGTCATGTATGGCTGCATAATGCATAAAATAATAGCTTAAACGTCAACTACTTTCTGCATTTGTTTATAATCTGCGAATGAATGATGTGCAGTGTGCATCCACAGCTTTATTCCACCGACTTTTCTTGCTTTGCTTCACGTTGACACGTTGTACGCACTCAGTCATGCCTGACCCTACAGGTTCCAAGCAGTAGTGGAACATGGCCCAAGAAGCTGTTATTTATAACCTCACGAGACCTAGGCTGACATTTAAATACTACACTGGAGGAGCTAAAGCGTGCTGGAAATGCTAACCATCTGGCAATGAGAGATTTGGTGTGAATAAGGTTCAACGATATTAGTAAGACCCGTTAAAAATAGCGAGTATCAGATGGACGACATGGAGAGGAGGCCTGTCTATTTAATGTTCATGTCTTTATTTCCTGTTGCAGTGTGCTTATCATTTTCTGGTGGAATTTTTATGCTGTTCGCGGGCACGAACATGATGTCGATAAGTTCATTTAGTCGCACGTTTCATCTGCCATTCGTGACAACAAGTTCGTCTGGCCAGCGTGACGGTACGGATCCACTTCGCGGCCAATTTACGGTCTACGTGAGACCACTCTACGAAGAGGCCATGATGGATGTCATACGCTTCTACGGATGGACTCACATTCTGTATATTTATGACAGCATCGAAGGTAAATATCTCGTATATTTCCTGTGATTTATTTCTGATTCTTGGACACCACATGATGCCCATGGTATATCATGTATATTATATGCATGCGTGTATCTGTTGATTCCGTGACATTTAACGACTTCTTAGAGTTTTGATTCCTTTGTGTGAGTCACTAGAAAGCAAAGGTTGTTGATGGTGTGCTGATTAGCACCTCACAGCAATTTCTTCATGTCAGGCAGCATTGGAGAAGTTCTGTCCTTTGTAACAAGATTGTCATATTGCTTGATTGGTTGGATTTGCAGTGAAAATTCAGAGTGTGACATAAAAATCGCTTTCTTAAATTTCATCATTAGCCTTGGTGCAAAATCTATGTGTAGCCTTTTTCCTATGGCTTGTACTAAATTATTTATACGTAGTTCCTGTCCTCCTTGTTTTTTCTTATTTATTGAGATACATAATGCAGCAGTTAACGTAAGCCACGAGTTTGGTGTTTTGTTGTAGTAAACCTTTAGGGATAATTATGCAGTTCCTGGTGTTTTTCCTGGTTAGTTCGGATGGATGAAGTTGTGGGTGCAGATTATATTTACTCACAGGCTGCTCAGAAAAAGCTTAAATAAGTGGGGGAAAGTGTTCTAGTAAGATTCCAAAACTGAGTGAACTCTGGAACGTTTACTTAGCAATGTTAAATTCCACACCTTAATGAACTGTGCAACATTTACCTAGCACTTAGTTCTTAGATTTTTATTCAGCCTGCAGCAATGTTCGATGTAAAAGCAGATAAATTGGGCAGTTCATACTCAAATTAAAAAACTAATTCATTTTCGTCCTTTCGACAATGAAATTAAATGTAATTCGAAAGCAAAATGTTTTGTGTTGATAGAAATTCAAAATTTCACGAACAGCAATTGTCTTCTTCTGTACAGTCTGAATTATTATGATGTAGTGATCCAGTGAATTGTAGTGGTTAGATCTTTCTTCACATTCCTTCAACTGCAGAAACAGTTTTAGACATATCATCAAGGGAAAATGGATGTTTGTGTATTATACCTAATGATGAATCTCTCTATGTGGCTTACTGTGCTTGCAAGACTGCCTGGTTTCCAAAGGTCGGTTTTGTCGTTGCACGCAGATCAGTACGAGTTTGACACAATGTAATTTTTCTGGCAGTATATTACTGGTATGGCTGTAAAGTTTATGCTCAGAAAAGAGGACAAATTGTTCTTGTGGGACTGTTAAAATTAGATTGCTGTTGTAAACTGAATGCAATGTATTCAATCCTTTATTTGGCAACTTCGTCCTGCATTCTCGCAATTTCTTTGAAAGTAACAAAGATCACACTAAGATTCATTTCCATGGATATGTACTGTCATTGCAGAGTATTGTCATTTGGTGAGACAAGATCTAGTGTTTCTGTGCAAATATGATATCCCTGGTATCAGATATCAATGTGCAAGATCATTTTTAGAGCTCTGGCTCTGAGGAGACACATTTGTGTGTCGATCTTTGACCCATAGCCCTAACAGCCACATTTGTCAGGCCAATGTTGCGCCAATAGCTGACTGCCAGTTACCACCATGGTCATGACGTTGACCTGTGCTGGGTTCAAAATACGTGCTTTATCTGGGTGGACGCAAGGAAACAAAGCAGGCTTAACATTTTGTTTGCTCATTAGGGTCTAGTAGCACGGGCTGACCAGCAATAATATATCACTCTTAAAAATCTAAAATGTAAATGTACCGGTAATCAGATTTTTATATAGCGGCTGTCTTATGGCCTCTTAGCTCCAGTACTAAGATTTAAATCATGGTCACTGGTTTCGGGTTTTGCTGAAAAATCATTATTGATACCACTTTATGTGGCATTCGTATGCGTCTAAGTTAGTACTTTAAGTTGCAGTACTTTGAGGAACTATCTCTTTGCCATTTGAGTATTGGCCTAGCCATTGTAAGTTGACAATCAGATGAGGCATCTTGCCATAAACCCTATTCTACTCATGGAAAGTTTACTGAGAGATAAGGTTAGAGAAATAATTGAATTAATTGCCGAGTCCAGGCAACCCTAGGTGCAGCTATTGACATTAGGTCTAAATGATTGTGCATTAAGGACTTAGTAAATTAGTCTAAACAATTGCAGGTTAAAGAATTATTTATTCTGTGGGTTTAAGTAACTTTGAGTTAAAGAGTTACTTAATGACTCTAAACAACTCTGTTTTCATAAATGAATGATGGGTGAAATTAATTGTGGTTGAAAAGCTCGATTGGGCCAAGTGCATTTGCGACAAAAGAACGTCTCTGTACATTGAAAATTTCTGTGTATACAGAAACATAGAAGGCTGACCCCCCATGGGATTTAATATGTGTGCACACCAATGTTACAGCAGTAACCTGACAATTTTAAATTGCTTGTCATAAAATTTATGGCTTTACATAATTGGTGCATATCTAGATTATTTTTTATAAATGTTTATTATGTTAAGAACTCATATGTACACATCTGACACTAAATTATTTTCACCGACAAGAGACTTTTGCAATTTTAAAGTGTCTACCTAAGGAAACCTCTCAAGAATTATACGCAAATTCATTGCAGGATATGTCTTTCAACACTGACTCTAAACTCAATTAACGTGAGTCTGTGCAATGCAGCATAAACTAGAGTCATCGAGTTAGGCGCTCCAAAAACCTAGCATCAATTGTCTGAGTCATTCAGTTGGCCTACAAAACGTATGACTTGATTTATCACATAGACCTCAAGAGAGTTTTCAGCTGACAGAATTCCACACAGTGCACGACACCCAAAGATTGGAATGAAAATAAAACAAAGGTAGACGAAGACAATGACAAAGGCAGACGAAGACAATGACAAAGGCAGACGAAGACAATGACAAAGGCAGACGAAGACAATGACAAAGGCAGACGAAGACAATGACAAAGGCAGACGAAGACAATGACAAAGGCAGACAAAGACAATGACAAAGGCAGACGAAGACAATGACAAAGGCAGACGAAGACAATGGCAAAGGCAGACGAAGACAATGACAAAGGCAGACAAAGACAATGACAAAGGCAGACAAAGACAATGACAAAGGCAGACGAAGACAATGGCAAAGGCAGACGAAGACAATGACAAAGGCAGACAAAGACAATGACAAAGGCAGACGAAGACAATGACAAAGGCGGGGAAGACTATGATGGATAGACTGTATAAATGATGATGTCACATCATTTAGAGTCTTAGACTAGCACCAAAGGGAAGCAATAGACATGAAAATTGGTCGTGGACAGTTGGATTATTGAGTCAGGCACTGATGATGATGATGGTGATACCTCTATGAGCATCAGAAGCATGGTCCTGAGTTTAGTGATTTTATGGCTGAAATACCCATGTGTCCAACAGGCAGGTACTCTTTCTTACGTGACTTGACAGTGAATTGTCAATTTCATATGATGAATCAGATATGGACCTCAGATACAAATTTCAATGGCAAACACGTCAGCAATTTGTCGTATTGTAGTGCTTTATGTACAACGCAAGGACAGAAACCTCTGCACATTCAGACTCCTTGCTGGACCAATGGACCATGGGTTACCTTGGATGCGGAAATCTTCAGCATCTGCCTTGAACGTTGGCCCCATTCTGTTTTCTCACCATTATTAGGGCAATTGTATATATTATTATTGTTCAGAGTCTTGTATTGCACTAATTTATGAATGTTCTACAAGGATGGGTACCGTAGATACTTGAATATAACGCGAGTTTTTTAGGACGAATTTCCAAGCAGAAATTGGGGTAGTCGCGTTATATTCGAGATAAGTTTAAATTTAACTTTTATTACACAAGATATTTTACTTGTTGAAGTCATTTGGTGCTTTTAAACTGATATTGGATGGTCGCAGATCGCTATCGCATACCACTCTATAGTTTGTATACGCGGTAATTTGCATCAGTACGCTGGTTCCCCACAGTCCTTGCTGTGACATGACCAATAAATGCAACTTTAAATGCGCTGGCGTATGAGTAGCTTTACAGCTTAAAGCACACGGCTGTCTCCATCGGTTGTTCCAGCAGACATTAATTATTTGTTAGAGACTTGACCTTAAAAATATTTAGTCTTTGGTGCTAGCATTGCATTGGAAGGAACTACATTAATTATCGCTCACATGCTGTAAGAAAATTCAATTTAATCAAATAAGAACAAACTCTCAATTTCGTTGGATTTTATTTATTTATAATATTACAAACAAAATGTCAAATGTGCGTAGATATATTTTGTAGTATTTGGTTAGGTAGATCGAATTTTGCAACATTTGAACATGGTTTGGTCGTATTTTATATAAGATTTAACAACAACTACTGAAGTTTTACCGTCTAATTTTCTGATAATTTCGGAAATATTAGCCCCCGCGTTATATTCGGGTCTTGCAATTTTTACCAATCTATCTGCCAAAATGTTAAACCTCGCGTTATATTCGGGTGACGTTATACTCGAGTATCTACGGTAACTGAAAAGTGGGTAAGTCTCAAGCTATAAATTTTCAAAATGAAATGAGACAGAGAGAGATAGTCCCTCTGAGCTGGCGGTAAAGAAATCCATAGTTACAAAATTGCGGTAAAGAAATCCATAGTTACAAAATTGCAATTGCCCTATCCATTTCTGTGACACTTGTGTCTATATGCACTTAAGGCATCGCATCGTCCATAATATAATCGATAATCAGATCGATATCCATTGATGGATGAAATGGACTTTCACTATCACCACAGTTTTATATGAATTGAATATCTCGTTGATGCCTTAATCGTCATGACAATAGAGCTATAGGAGTCACTAGACATGATTGGATTAGGTCACTACATTCTTCTTCAAGTTCTCTGCCTCTTGGCATGCTCCAACTTCCAATGACGCCATTCTTCTCTTCGCTGTGCTTTTCCATTCAATTCGTTGTATCCGTCAGTCATCATCCATCCCAGCATCATCTGTCTTTGTCTTCCTCTCTTTCTCTTTCCCTCCAATCTCCCTTCTATGATTTCTCTCAGGAAGGAAGATTGTATTAGATTATATTCTAAAGATGAGGGTCGCAATGTTATGATGTAGGAGGCATGGAAACACATTACTTGTCTTTTTTAAGTCGGAATAAACAGATAGCCAGCTGACACTATTCCTAAGTTTATCCGGATGGGATTAAGCGTGACGGGGATGCATAAGTCAGCAAGGTAATGCAGTGACATCACACACGATATTCTTATAGTCTGGGCTCAGGTTGTCTATACACCAAATTATCAGAAGCAGGATCCTGGGCTAGAGGGATCTTTCATCTGATTTACACCAACAGGAAATTTTACTGACCCCAAAGAGATGACAGCCTGAGTGTGACCATGCAATAAGACGAACTGCTGACGTGTTTGCCATTGAAATTTGTATCTGATGTCCAATTTCTGATATATCATATGAAAGTATTCGTGGACGGACAAAATGTCCCCGGACAAAATGTCCCGGACAAAATGTCCCGGACAAAATGTCCCTGGACAAAATGTCCCCGGACAAAAAGTCCCCGGACAAAAAGTCCCCGGACAAAATGTCCCCGGACAAAAAGTCCCCGGACAAAATGTCCCCGGACAAAATGTCCCCGGACAAAAAGTCCCCGGACAAAAAGTCCCCGGACAAAAAGTCCCCGGACAAAAAGTCCCCGGACAAAATGTCCCGGACAAAATGTCCCGGACAAAATGTCCCCGGACAAAATGTCCCGGACAAAATGTCCCGGACAAAATGTCCCGGACAAAATGTCCCGGACAAAATGTCCCGGACAAAATGTCCCGGACAAAATGTCCCGGACAAAATGTCCCGGACAAAATGTCCCGGACAAAGTAATGTCCCTACACTACCTAAACCCAGCGCATCCATGGGCGCCTAGCAGTAGGCACACCTACATTGAGAAAAAGAGTCCTTTTGTCAGAGAACCACCTTCTCTAAATGCATGAAAACGAGTCATTTTGAATATAACAGAACATTCTTAGCAAATCAACCAATTGCAAGCTGCATTTGGTTCACTCTTTTAGAAGAATTCCGATTCTTGCGTCAGAAATGTACAAATTTCCCAAGGCGTTCAGCTATTTTTTATAGTATCTTTTTTGGTCCTACATATATTGGCAGCCTTGAAGGTGTGTATCCGGATCGCTCATTATTTTGATAGTTTATAAATTATCCTTGTTATAAGTTTTTTTTGGTGAGACAATCGATCCGTCGAGAAATTATTTTATTATGCAGTAGCATGACAACCCTAGGACGTAGCCTAACTAGGCAGTAGCATGACAACCCTAGGCCCCTGGATACTCGAAAGGCTTGAGGCCCTTAAACATTAACTACACCACAGTGACCACACTACAATGTTGCAAGACTGTTCTCTTTAGCAGTGGTTGGGTCGGGAGCGCTTCTGAATAGAAACGCTTGAAGAGGCGCCATAAAAATGTCTGAAATGAACGAATGAATACACTTATATACACAAGGCCTAATATATGGAGTTCATAATTATGTTAGGCTACATCCTTTTGCATGTAATGTGGCACATCTAAGCAACAAAATTAGACCTAACCTACATTTACATCAGTGATGACGGGGTTAACATAGGAAAACTAGTATATTTCTACAGTTGTGTTTCGGAAATCAAACGGCAATTAAACGGCAATTCCATTCCAATCCAAGTCACATAAAGTTGTTTAAAAATGGTAGAAATCGCAGAAATCGTCGCCAAGATCCATTCAAAATGATGTTTAATTAAAACTCGACAAAAAACCTTAATTAAGCGATTAATCACGATAAAATTTACGACATTTAAAGCAGTTCACAATAAACTTGACGACATTTAAAGCAGTTAATCACAACAGAGACCATTTGAGGTTTCACAGCAGACTAAGCAGATCACATTGGGATTTCACAATAATTCTAAGTTAATTAATTACTTATTCGAGTTAAACAGATCCCTTGGGGATTTCACAATAATTCTAAGTTAATCTAAGAGGCAGGATCTCGCCGAGATTAGGTTGCAAGAACAGTAAGGTGCTGGCTAAGATTAGAATTGAGAATATGAAAGGCACGGACACAAACCGTCTCCCCCAATCAAGGACAAGAGACCCGCCTTCATAAAAGGAATTTAAATTTGAGCAATTTAAATTTGCGCAATTTAAATTGGAGCAAGTTAAATTGGGCCTAAGATTGATGGAAAATTAAGGTTAGGGTTAGTTTTAGGGTTAGGGTTAGTATTAAAATTTAAAAAGGTCTAAATTTCTAAGCCTAACCTTCTCCATAATTATACTAAATGCTAAACATAGCCTCAATACTAACCCTAACCCTAAAACTAACCCTATGTAAATTTTAATACCAACCCTAGCCCTAAAACTAACCCTAACCTTAATTTTCCATCAATCTTAGACCCAATTTAACTTGCTCCAATTTAAATTGCGCAAATTTAAATTGCTCAAATTTAAATTCCTTTTATGAAGGCGGGTCTCTTGTCCTTGATTGGGGGGAGACGGTTTGTGCCCGTGCATTTCATATTCTCAATAATAAACAAAAACCTTATGCGACGTAGTGTAGTGACATCACTTTTGCCCTACGACTTTCTGTCAAGGACTTTTTGTCCAGGACATTTTGTCCGGGACATTTTGTCCGGGACATTTTGTCCGGGACATTTTGTCCGGGACATTTTGTCCGGGACATTTTGTCCGGGACATTTTGTCCGGGACATTTTGTCCGGGACATTTTGTCCGGGACATTTTGTCCGGGGACATTTTGTCCGGGACATTTTGTCCGGGACATTTTGTCCGGGGACTTTTTGTCCGGGGACTTTTTGTCCGGGGACTTTTTGTCCGGGGACATTTTGTCCGGGGACTTTTTGTCCGGGGACTTTTTGTCCGGGGACTTTTTGTCCGGGGACATTTTATCCGGGGACATTTTATCCGGGGACTTTTTGTCCGGGGACTTTTTGTCCAGGGACATTTTGTCCGGGACATTTTGTCCGGGACATTTTGTCCGGGGACATTTTGTCCTAGCACCGAAAGTATTGTATATTGTATTGTATTTTAATTTATTGGCAAGGAAATTTGCTGTCAAAATGCAGTAAGTAACAACAGCTCTGTTGCTGCTATGAGGATTAGAGGCTACATTATGCAGTATAGTTTTTATTGTGACCTAATGGATTGAGCAAATGTCTTTGCAGGTAAAATTTCGTTATCTAGTGTCATTTAATGAACAGTAAAGACACTAATCATGCCTGGCATTGCTCAACCTTGCTTGCTATTCCAGAACACACATCCACCCACTAGCGCAAGGTCACTTTTCTAATTGAATTAGCCCCAAGACTTAAGGGAAGTTCATATGTTATAATCAACCGTCAAGTGACTACAAATACTCAGCCACAGGACGTACGGGAAATTAGTATTGTCTTTGAATAATAATAATTATGTCTTATGCATCTCAGCGGAATGTGGCTGGATGTCCCAAATCAAGTTTAGGCAGCAGTCCATGTTTAGGTGACTACAATAAAATTGAGCGCAGGACTTGAGGGAATTTCATGAATAATCGAACGGCAGCAGTTCAAAGGCAACAAGTCATTCGTAATCAGTTCAAAGGCAACAAGTCATTCGTAATTTATCCTCGAAGTCGTCTTTGAACATTGGACAAAGCATTGATCTCAGATGACCCTGGAAATTCAACGCTGGTGAACTCAGAATTTAGTTAGGGATGCTTCGCAAGCGCCTGCATTATCAGCAACGTATTATGGCGATAAATATAAATAATAGAGGCTCAGAGTACAACTAAGTCTTTTTTATCGCCTCGTATAGTCGCCGAGCTGCCCACGCTGAATATAAATGACACCACGGATAATTCTGGGATCTCTTGTGTTCCCTGCTCTTTATGCGCCATATGCTTTGTTTGTGCGAGATTTCAACCCTATCGGTCGAGTGCTGTGTGATAGGAAATGGAGTTTGCTCTGCGGTTATTTTCTACTGCCCGTTGGTGATTGTGGACCACGTTTTCAAATGTGCACGCAAATGATTTACGCTATACACCAGTCAGTTGAACTGTCTTTGTGAACAGATCAACCCTGGTAGAATTTGAACACTTGTTGCACCATCTGTTGATGATGATGATGATGATGATGATGATGATGATGATGATGATGATGATGATGATGATGATGATGATGATGATGATGATGATGATGATGACGACGACGACGACGACGGCGACGACGACCACGATGATGATGCCTGTGTGCTTTAGGTGCCATAACATGCCATTACGTACTGTGGCTTTAATAGTTTATTAGACATTGAATCAGTTTTTTTGTTCTCTTAAAGCTTCTGACTTCTGCGTCCACTGAAACAATTCTATAATCTGAACCATTTCACCAGTATATAATTCTTGTATTGAAGCAAGAATAATTGTGGACTTTGTCCTGATGCTCTATTGGGTTTCGTAAAAATGTTTACCTATGCTTTGAAGTGAATTTGTTCGACACTAATTTAAAAAGCCTCTTCTACTGCACTGATGGCATTCCAGATTATCTTTCAAGCCTCTATTAGGTTTTCTCGGATTTTCCTCTGCTTTGCTGTTGTTGGGCCATACACATTTTCAACCTTTCCTTATGGCTAAGAAAGCATTTTGGTATGTCTCCTTGTCACTTACTTCAGTAGCTGTATACATTGTGTGGGTTCCATGTCTCGCTGCAGTGTTCCAGCTTGGGCCTCACCAGATATTTATACAACCTCAGTACTGTGCCTAGTCTCTGCTTACTGTTGTCTTTGATCATACCTCAATCAAGCAATCAGCCTGAATCAATCCAAGGCAAATAAAATGCTAATATTTGGTATGACTCTGTTTGAGATACATCTAACATCTCATCGTTGCCTATGACAAAGATGCAACTTGTTACAAAATGTTTGAGTACCGATAAGTCTTTCTCCTGTTTCAGCACATTGCCTTGAAGTTAGCGGAGGCCCAAGTTACTGAGAGGGTGCAAGTCCTCTGACCAGTTGAATATTCTTCTTAGATCATCTTGCAGTCTCCATTTCATTATCTGTACAATCCTATTGTTTTGTTGAGTGAAGTTGATCCCGTTGTCATTTGTTCGAGTAAGCTTATACTGCTTTCTTAGTCAGTTTATCACTCATTCTCATACCTGAGAATGAGTACAGTAAAGTACAGTAAATTGTATAATATATATATATATATATATATATTAGGGTGCTTTTAAGGTACATGTGAAATCTTAAACTCGAATATTTTTTAACGACCAAGTCAGATTATCGTGACAGATCATGAATAACCTCCATATCCAAAATTATATCTTAATAGCTCAACATTTAGGACTTGCGCAAAGCGACCAAAGTTAGGAACCAGGTTGGATTATAGGCAATATTTTCATGATTCCCATTCTTGCCAGCCTTTGACCCCTTCTGAATGGCCGCTTCCCAACTAATCAATATTCGTGACAATGACAGCTTATCTTTTGCTTATGTCATGGGTGTCGTGCTGCAAATGGCGGACAGTGTTTGTTTTAATTAATATATCATATCGCACTTGGGATGGCTAAATCTACTAGAAAAAAGGCTGAAATCTGGTTGATAGGCAGTACGGAAGATCATTTCAGTTATGCGAAATTACCTACACGAGGACAGGTTCTGAAGGTGCTTTTTAATTTCCATACACTAAGAAATCAGAGTCTGGATGATAGCGTAAAAGAAACGGCAGCTATGGTACTCCCAATTTGGGAAAGAGCCCGCATTCCAACGAAGGCTAGGAATCACGTTTGGGATCGGCTACGACATCTCCATAAGGAATGGCAAAACCTTAAGAAAAGTATTTCTAGGACGTCAGAAACCGAAGATGGCAAGCGTGAGGCTTTCAAGGATTCCCTGGAGGATCTGTTTGATATTGCCCACAGTGATGCCATGACAATAATCAAGATAGAAGAGGATCGACAGTTTTTGAAAGCACAGCGTGAGAGAGGACGACGTGGTTCAATGGCAGGTATTGATGTCAAACTTTCAAAGCAAGAAACGAGAGTGGCAGCAAGATCAGCAGCACTTGCAGAGCGTATGGAACGCTATCGTGCTAGCACAGCTGCTGCAGCGACAGAAGTTTCTGTGTTGGAAAAGTCATCCGAAGAAGAGGCGTCATCCAGTAGCTCAGAAAAAGAACCAGAACCTTCGACGTCTGCTTGGCCACCAAAACGGCGAAGGGGGACAATCTCTGTCGTTACTCGTGATGTTGCTGCTGCTCTAGATCGTACCAAAACCAGCAGCAGGAAGGCCTCTCACATTTTGACTGCTCTCGCTGTATCCAATCTTTGTGCAGCACGAGCTGGCGAGCTGATTATCAGTCCTTCTGCGATTCATCGAGCAAGGAAGGATAGCCGTGCAGCCCTAGCAGCAGAGATTCATGAATCTTTCGATCCGAAAGTTCCTCTTACTATTCACTGGGATGGCAAGATCATGCCAGATGCTACAGGAACAGGACGAGGGTGTGTTGATCGCCTTCCGATAATGGTATCTGGTAAGGAGGTGACCAAGCTATTGGCCATCCCCAA
The DNA here is from genome assembly GCA_949752735.1 of Lumbricus terrestris. Taxonomy (NCBI): domain Eukaryota; kingdom Metazoa; phylum Annelida; class Clitellata; order Crassiclitellata; family Lumbricidae; genus Lumbricus; species Lumbricus terrestris. The sequence goes on along the minus strand of OX457038.1, from coordinate 43,893,563 downwards.
ACTCCAATCTGGTACAGCTGCCGTCATGTCAGATGCGTGTTTGGTCGAGATCAGACGTTGGGGATTGGAAGACAGAATCGTGGCCATGTGTTTCGATACAACAGCGAGCAACACGGGTTGCAAGGGCGGCGTATGCATCAGGCTGGAAACAGAATTAGGAAAGGACCTATTGAACCTTGCTTGCCGACATCATATTTCTGAAATTGTTCTGGAAAAGGTGTTTTCACTGCATGATTCTGCAAGGTCTCCAAAATTGGAACTCTTTGTTCATTTCCGAGACTTCTGGCCACAAATCGATCAGACCAAGTATCGCACAGCAATGGAGGATAAAGATGCAGTACAGCATATCACAGAAATTCGAGATAATGTCATCAGCTTCGCATTGCAGCAACTGAGTACTGATCATTACAGAGATGACTACAAAGAGCTACTTGAGCTGACAGTAATTTTCTTAGGAGGAATTCCGCCAAAAGGAATAAAGTTCAGGTACCCAGGGGCAGTTCATAGAGCACGCTGGATGGCACGTGCGATCTATGCTATCAAAATGTGGCTTTTCAGAGATCAATATCCCATTCAACAACGTCAGAGCTCAGAGAGGGCATCACGAACATCCTACTCTCAAAAGGTGTGGAATCATTTAGTTCGAGTGTCCCTTTTTGTGACAACAATTTATGTGAAGTACTGGTTCACATGTGTCTCACCTAAAGAGGCCCCAAGGAACGATCTTGAATTCTTGAAGGCAATCCACACTTATCAAGACAAGGAAGTCTCACAGGTCGCCTCAACAGCATTTTCGCGACACCTTTGGTATTTATCAGAGACCCTGGTTGGCCTCAGCCTTTTTGATGATTCAGTCACCGTCAATGAGAAGCAGCGCATGGTCTACAACATGCAGAACAATCAGGGATCTGATGATCCTCCAAAGAGGATTCCTCCGATACACGATCCACTTACAAAAGCACTGCCCGATTTCGTCTCCACTTCAACCTCAAAAATATTCAGGATCCTCGGATTGGATGACTCTTTTCTTGAACGAGATCCGCAACAGTGGGAGTCAGAGCAATCATACAATGAGGCAAAAGACATCATATCTGCCCTAAGAGTGACGAATGATTTGGCAGAGAAAGGAGTGGCTCTTATGCAGACCTTCAATGAAGCGCTGGTAAGAAATGAGGAAGAGAAACAATTTGTTCTGCAAATGGTTGAGTACCATCGAGATAAATTCCCGAAAGCACTAAAGGGAATAAATTATGACGATTAACTGACAGTATTTCCTTTGATTATGACATATATCTAATGTTCAAGGTTCTAAAATTGTTTGGATCTCTGAAAATAACAATGAATCACATTGATGACAAAGTCACAAATCTTAAAGGGCTTTGCGCAAGTCCTAAATTTATTTCGATTTTCACATAATTTGGCAGATAATAATTACTATCATGATGGAACAGAAAACCAACTTGGTCGATGTTTAATTCGAGACTTTAATATTTAGACACACCCTAATATATATATACAATTATACATGTATGTATGTATGTCTTATAAAATAATGTGTGTAACTGTGTATGCATATTATGACTGTCAGATACTAAAATATTTCGTACAACTTCTTCTGGTAGCTTATGCAGTCTGTGCTCGACAAGTTGCAAGTGTTGTCATTGGCTAGGTGAAGTACATTCAGTAGTTAATCATTGAAATGCCTTTTCTAACAGACCAAGACCCAATGTGTGCCATATTCTACTGTTACTCTGCACTGTGCCGTAGGGTGTATGATGATGGATCATGACCAGTTCCCTTCTGACAACACTGCATATGCACAACAAATCTGACCAGTCGGAAAATCGTGTTTTTTTGCGTAGCAGAATTGTTGCGTTTATGGAACTGTGACATTTATACGTATGTGCACTAGACTTGAGTCTGCTCTGATGGTTGACACAGGAAAACTTTCAACAATATCAGTTATAGCCATTGTGCAACGAATTAACTTCATATCTAATTGACTTAGTAGCTGACTGAAATCAGAAACAATGGGCTTGTTATGGTTGTTAAAGGCTTCATTACTTTGAATTGCCATGGCGATTGTTTCTATGGATTTGTTATGCAGTGTTGCTATGACATGTAGCTATTGTAGCAGTCATTACTTTGTATTGCCATGACGATTGTTTCTATGGATTTGTTATGCAGTGTTGCTATAACATGTAACAGTCATACTTTGTATTGCCATGACGATTGTTTCTATGGATTTGTTATGCAGTGTTGCTATGACATGTAGCAGTCATTACTTTGTATTGCCATGACAATTGTTTCTATGGATTTGTTATGCAGTGTTGCTATGACATGTAGCAGTCATTACTTTGTATTGCCATGACAGTTGTTTCTATGGATTTGTTATGCAGTGTTGCTATAACATGTAGCAGTCATTACTTTGTATTGCCATGACGATTGTTTCTATGGATTTGTTATGCAGTGTTGCTATAACATGTAGCAGTCATTACTTTGTATTGCCATGACAGTTGTTTCTATGGATTTGTTATGCAGTGTTGCTATAACATGTAGCAGTCATTACTTTGTATTGCCATGACAGTTGTTTCTATGGATTTGTTATGCAGTGTTGCTATGACATGTAGCAGTCATTACTTTGTATTGCCATGACAATTGTTTCTATGGATTTGTTATGCAGTGTTGCTATGACATGTAGCAGTCATTACTTTGTATTGCCATGACAGTTGTTTCTATGGATTTGTTATGCAGTGTTGCTATGACATGTAGCAGTCATTACTTTGTATTGCCATGATGATTGTTTCTATGGATTTGTTATGCAGTGTTGCTATAACATGTAGCAGTCATTACTTTGTATTGCCATGACAGTTGTTTCTATGGATTTGTTATGCAGTGTTGCTATAACATGTAGCAGTCATTACTTTGTATTGCCATGACAGTTGTTTCTATGGATTTGTTATGCAGTGTTGCTATAACATGTAGCAGTCATTACTTTGTATTGCCATGACAGTTGTTTCTATGGATTTGTTATGCAGTGTTGCTATGACATGTAGCAGTCATTACTTTGTATTGCCATGACGATTGTTTCTATGGATTTGTTATGCAGTGTTGCTATGACATGTAACAGTCATTACTTTGTATTGCCATGACAGTTGTTTCTATGGATTTGTTATGCAGTGTTGCTATGACATGTAGCAGTCATTACTTTGTATTGCCATGACAGTTGTTTCTATGGATTTGTTATGCAGTGTTGCTATGACATGTAGCAGTCATTACTTTGTATTGCCATGACAATTGTTTCTATGGATTTGTTATGCAGTGTTGCTATGACATGTAGCAGTCATTACTTTGTATTGCCATGACAATTGTTTCTATGGATTTGTTATGCAGTGTTGCTATGACATGTAGCAGTCATTACTTTGTATTGCCATGACAGTTGTTTCTATGGATTTGTTATGCAGTGTTGCTATAACATGTAGCAGTCATTACTTTGTATTGCCATGACGATTGTTTCTATGGATTTGTTATGCAGTGTTGCTATGACATGTAGCAGTCATTACTTTGTATTGCCATGACAGTTGTTTCTATGGATTTGTTATGCAGTGTTGCTATGACATGTAGCAGTCATTACTTTGTATTGCCATGACAGTTGTTTCTATGGATTTGTTATGCAGTGTTGCTATGACATGTAGCAGTCATTACTTTGTATTGCCATGACAGTTGTTTCTATGGATTTGTTATGCAGTGTTGCTATAACATGTAACAGTCATACTTTGTATTGCCATGACGATTGTTTCTATGGATTTGTTATGCAGTGTTGCTATGACATGTAACAGTCATTACTTTGTATTGCCATGACAGTTGTTTCTATGGATTTGTTATGCAGTGTTGCTATGACATGTAGCAGTCATTACTTTGTATTGCCATGACAGTTGTTTCTATGGATTTGTTATGCAGTGTTGCTATGACATGTAGCAGTCATTACTTTGTATTGCCATGACAATTGTTTCTATGGATTTGTTATGCAGTGTTGCTATGACATGTAGCAGTCATTACTTTGTATTGCCATGACAATTGTTTCTATGGATTTGTTATGCAGTGTTGCTATGACATGTAGCAGTCATTACTTTGTATTGCCATGACAGTTGTTTCTATGGATTTGTTATGCAGTGTTGCTATAACATGTAGCAGTCATTACTTTGTACTGCCATGACGATTGTTTCTATGGATTTGTTATGCAGTGTTGCTATGACATGTAGCAGTCATTACTTTGTATTGCCATGACAGTTGTTTCTATGGATTTGTTATGCAGTGTTGCTATAACATGTAGCAGTCATTACTTTGTATTGCCATGACGATTGTTTCTATGGATTTGTTATGCAGTGTTGCTATGACATGTAGCAGTCATTACTTTGTATTGCCATGACAGTTGTTTCTATGGATTTGTTATGCAGTGTTGCTATGACATGTAGCAGTCATTACTTTGTATTGCCATGACAATTGTTTCTATAGATTTGTTATGCAGTGTTGATATGACATGTAGCAGTCATTACTTTGTATTGCCATGACAATTGTTTCTATGGATTTGTTATGCAGTGTTGCTATGACATGTAGCAGTCATTACTTTGTATTGCCATGACAGTTGTTTCTATGGATTTGTTATGCAGTGTTGCTATAACATGTAGCAGTCATTACTTTGTATTGCCATGACGATTGTTTCTATGGATTTGTTATGCAGTGTTGCTATGACATGTAGCAGTCATTACTTTGTATTGCCATGACAGTTGTTTCTATGGATTTGTTATGCAGTGTTGCTATGACATGTAGCAGTCATTACTTTGTATTGCCATGACAGTTGTTTCTATGGATTTGTTATGCAGTGTTGCTATGACATGTAGCAGTCATTACTTTGTATTGCCATGACAGTTGTTTCTATGGATTTGTTATGCAGTGTTGCTATAACATGTAACAGTCATACTTTGTATTGCCATGACGATTGTTTCTATGGATTTGTTATGCAGTGTTGCTATGACATGTAACAGTCATTACTTTGTATTGCCATGACAGTTGTTTCTATGGATTTGTTATGCAGTGTTGCTATGACATGTAGCAGTCATTACTTTGTATTGCCATGACAGTTGTTTCTATGGATTTGTTATGCAGTGTTGCTATGACATGTAGCAGTCATTACTTTGTATTGCCATGACAATTGTTTCTATGGATTTGTTATGCAGTGTTGCTATGACATGTAGCAGTCATTACTTTGTATTGCCATGACAATTGTTTCTATGGATTTGTTATGCAGTGTTGCTATGACATGTAGCAGTCATTACTTTGTATTGCCATGACAGTTGTTTCTATGGATTTGTTATGCAGTGTTGCTATAACATGTAGCAGTCATTACTTTGTACTGCCATGACGATTGTTTCTATGGATTTGTTATGCAGTGTTGCTATGACATGTAGCAGTCATTACTTTGTATTGCCATGACAGTTGTTTCTATGGATTTGTTATGCAGTGTTGCTATAACATGTAGCAGTCATTACTTTGTATTGCCATGACGATTGTTTCTATGGATTTGTTATGCAGTGTTGCTATGACATGTATCAGTCATTACTTTGTATTGCCATGACAGTTGTTTCTATGGATTTGTTATGCAGTGTTGCTATGACATGTAGCAGTCATTACTTTGTATTGCCATGACAATTGTTTCTATGGATGTGTTATGCAGTGTTGCCATGAAATGTGTTTCCTAGTTTGCTATAGCATTCATTACTTTGCATTGCCATTGCAACTGTTTCTATGGAGTTGTTATGCAGTGTTGCTATGGCATGTAGCAGTCATTACTTTGCATTGCCATGATAACTGTTTCTATGGAGTTGTTATGCAGTGTTGCTATGGCATTCTGTTGCCATGGCAGTCACCTGTTTCCTAGAAATCGATATTTGAGTAACAAAGTCAGCTGAATTCTGTAAGAATCGCTTTGATGTAATCCCAGTCAGTCTGTAAGCCTTTGTAAGGAGCCATATATATTTCTGTCGACTGTGCACCAATCTCACATCCAGCAAATTGAATAAATTACTCTTTATAGATGTAATTCTTCAGATGTGACCTTTGAACAAATCGCTTTTCGACTTCAAAGCGTCGCGTCGTCGTGCATAAGACTCGGAAACTTCAGACGCTCATCCAAACGGACGGATGGATCGTTCCTCTATCTGGAGGAAATGTTTTGAATAGACAGCCACTTGATTTCCATGATATTAATGGATATGTGCTTTAATATTGGTAAATTTAGTAACTAAAGATATATTTTTTGACAAATTCTTGCTGTCCACTTGATGGCTTTATACATATAATTATATATATACTTATGCACATGTATATGTATACATGTGTGTATATATAATTCATTTATTATGGATTTGATTGTCAAACCGCAACCAAGAGAAAGAATCACTTGTTATATGTATTAATGTAAGTTAGCCTAATGTTAGTGACGACCAGCATCAATTTCAAGAAATAACACCATCAACTGGAAGAATCACTCCACTAAAATTGAATAAATCCATACTCATTTGTCTCACCTGAAATTACAACAGTTCAGACCCAAAATTAACATTTTCAAACCATTTAGAGACATCAACTATTTCAAACAGACGTGATTTTTAGAGCCAGCCATGTCAGATTGTCAGTCTATGATACTAACTTAGAGCTGTTTCTAATTACAACAGCATTCTACAATGTTAGTGATGGTTTTGACAGTAGTTTCATCAAAATTAAAGAAAAATCGTGTCTTTAGTAAAAATGCTGTTGCAATTCACAGCTTGGTTCTATAATGTCTTCCAGTTGCCCTTAGCCTTGTTAAATATTAACCACACATCTTGGTGGCCAAAGTGAAAAAACACAGAGGACAGTGACCACTGGTTCAAAAAGTCTAGTAATTGGATTGTCAGTTTGAGCATGGCCTTGTTTCAAGATTAAATTAAGCTGTTTCACTACCAGATCACGTATTTCGGAGATCACTTGCTCAGAATCTCTCAACCAATCACGAGTGGCCATTTGAGTGATGAATTTTCATTGTTGGTAACTGCTTTTATCGTTTATATGGCAATATGAAAGTTCATGTGGTAGAGGCTTCATATGTTCACACTCTATTCACCTGCAGTCTGCAGACGTCTATGACCATTCTCAAGAAGATGGACCATTTCCTACACACTTCTTGAAAGCTTTGATAAGTGCCCACAAAGGCACTGTGATCTAGATAGTCCACAGTTGCACAACTTCTGAGATGAGAAATCCTGCCCTATTTTATGGATGTCATGTATGTTTGCTTATAAGCACTAAGAATTTATGGATAGGCCTATCTATGTGACCTCTGGTTGTTTTGCTCTGCACAGCTCAAAAACATTCTGTGGTATGGTTTCCTTCCTTTTGGTAATTTTACAAACTTAGCGCTCGTGAATAAGCTAGTGCCCCGCGCTTGGCTTTTGAGTGGTGCTTTAGAAATTTCAAGTTTACGATTACGATACGAACTTACAAGGTGGTAGTAGTAGTAGTATTTAAAAATCTAAACTGAATTTCCAGAGTGAATTCTGGATTGCTGCCTTGGCTAAAACCTGATGACTATTGATCATGCAACTTGAGACTACTCGCTGATTGGTTAAAAGAAATACGAGCAAGTGATTCCCATGTGTACTTTCACGAATAATTATGATATTTCAGGTAGAGACATTGATTAGCTTTTGATGAACGTCTCCCGTCTGACATCCTTGATGGAATTTTTTTTATCGTGAAACCATTTAACAGAATTAATTATCTGATTTATATAATAGAGACTCGTGTGATCAGAATGCTAAGATACATGGTTACGTACAGAGGAGTATTTTGGATGTCGTGAGGTATAAACGACGTTACATGTTAGATGCATAATTATCTAGCTTAGCACAGATCATTTTTCACTGTCAATGATAAAACAAATAATGCCATGTTGAGTTTGCAGTGTGTGTGTGTGCGTGTGCGTGTGTGTGTAAAGTGAAATTTACCAAGCCTAAAATTTACTGCTGATATCACTATTCAGTATTTTAGTTTGGCCATTGCGAATTTTATTTGTCTATGCCTCAAATTTATTGTTCTTGTCTGTATAGTAAATGCTTTAAATAAATAAAATGAACTGCTGGCATGTGGATTGCATGTTTCAATTTATACCAAAGAGCACCAGCATTAAATATATTTAATTTACTTTGCAGTGTGTGATTGTAGATGAATTGAATATCTCCTACATAAGACCTGAGTTTTTCGATCAAAAAATTGTAGACATAAATTATAATTATTTCTACCTTTTTTTAGTCGAAAAACTCAGGTTTTATGCAGCAGGTATTCAATAATTGTACACTGTAAAGTTTTAATTGAGTGCTGGATCCCATTTAAACACAATCATATTATTATAGCTGTTTGGGAGGGTAAAATAGTTTGCCCAAATAAACCCTGACCTGTTTTAACTGATGATCTTTAAGAAACGATGTAACAGGTATCTTTAGACACGTCCTGTTACTAGCCTGTGTGAGCTGCGAATCACATAGTAAACAGAAAGCTGAAAAAAATGTGGTCGGTCATGTTTTACTGGTGTGGTGCAGTAGTTAATGGTATCCGCAGTGAAATAGAATTCAAATGTGGTAATTTATCAAGGGCAGAATTATTTGGACAAATGAACAAAGGCTACGGTGCTTAGGAGGAACCTTAAATAAATTATATGCTTTAAAGAAGAGCGTCATGTTGACGTCTTTGTGCAATTAAAATTTATTCTGAAAACGTAGACTTGAAGCTTTTCCATCGATCAACGCATTTCAGCGTCGTCGTCGTCGTCCTCCGCTGCATTAATCTTTTGCGTTGAAGTTTCTCCGAATAGATGCAAGGTGTTGCTTCATTGGGAATCTGTCGGGTACCTTTCCATGCGGCCGATGATGATGATGATCCCATTCATGTGGCGGTTACAGGCCACTGCCGCCTGCATCTCTGTCATTCCGTGCAGTCGTCGACTGCCACGCTTGTCCGACTTTCATGTATAAACGCTGCTGTCACTGTTGCAGGACTTACCCATGCATGTGTTGGTGTCCATTTGCCTATGCGCCTGCTCTGTGTATTTGTATCTTTACGAGCATGTGTGTGTGCATGTGTGTGCATGTGTGTATGTGTTTGGGTATGTGCCAGCTGTCTTGCAAAAAGAGTGACAGAATCATTTCGGGTAGCCTGCGCTCTTACCTTCTCAAGTCAGATGGCCGAAATTCAGAAATTGAGCATTTTATAATATTTAAAAGATTAAAATTAAGCAGATATCTGAATTTATGTTTAAATATATGCACAACCCTTTGCCTGGATCCTTTACTGACTTCTTTAGCTTGACATCCCAATGCAATCTCCACAATGTTACGTCATCCTCAAAAATACAGAGGAATTGCCATTAGGACTAACGCACTGAATTCCCGATCAAAAGTGCTGGCCCTAAGGACGTGGAACAATTTTCCAGGCATCATTCAGGTTTCTCCTTCTATTTCGATATTCAAAAGAAAACTCCGTGGTTATATATTGCCTCTGGACCTCTGAATCCCACTATACTTCCTTTACAATTTACTGCCTTCTGTGTTAATGTGATGTCTATAAATTGTGCTCAATGCAGACATCCATTGTGTTTAATGTTTAAGATTTGGCGAACTAGTTGAACTTTTCAAGTTTTACCTATTATTTTGTGTAACTCGTCGCCTGAGAATTATCTTCGCGTATCTCCACTTTTGACAGTTCTGAGATAATCAAGGTTGAAGTTTTGGTGATAAATTTTACAGTAAAAAGCATAATTTAGGTCAATAAATGGCCAATAAACGCCAAACACAGACTACACTGCTAGTGAGTCGTAAATAATTTATCTTAAAATATTAACTTTTAAAATATTTTTAGACATTTGTGAGGAGTTTGTATAAAATGGATTTAAACCAATTGCAAGTCATCCTCACGAAAAAAAACAACATGGAAGTTGTTTGCACCGTCAGCGTCTTCGGTAGCATCTGTAGCAAACTCCCACAGGTACTCGAGACCTGTTTACCTAATTGAATTTCACACCAGGTGCTTTCCAGGAAGGTGTCATTCCTCATATCACATTTGTCTACTGCATGTAGTGTGAAGAGTCTCACCTCTAGAGTCCATGCATTGAAACTTGAGCAGGCCATGTGGACGTGATCAACAGAGGAAACCTGTGCATATACTTTCATTTAATTATCCATTTAATTATCTATTTAATTACTTAATAATGCTTTTATCAGATAGCAAAACCCCTCCAGCCCTGTATATGACTGGTTTCTGATTGGCTGGTTACATTTTAAATAATTTGTAACCATCCAAACCTTGTTGACTGGCTGTAATCTTTGGATATGTCCATGATTTTTTTTATTATTTCAGTTTTATCAGGTATCATCAACTGCACATTGAATTTTTTATTCAATTCTTCTCCCGTTGTAATGCTTTACTTCTCTACATTTGCAAACATGCACTTCAAAACTTTACTTCATCCAGTCTCTTACTGCATTCTAAGCTTTTTGTTGGTTACGTGTGATGTTTTCCTTACTCGTGCTACGTACAGTCAGTCAACTTTCCTGGCACTGTGCTAACTGTCTACTGTCCAAGTTTAAAGTCCTCATCATGATGAATAGTTGTCTTGCAGCCATACCTGCATCACAAACATGACCTGTCTGCTGCAGATGCTACATTTGGTGCTGAGACTAGAGGTGTGCCATGCATACATTTACCATTCAGCCAAATACTAATAATTGGCCTTTCTTTTCAACTGAATATAAGTACCCTAGTAGGTGACAGCTTCATGCGACCTTCAATTCTGAATTTCTATACATGACATTGCACAAGAAAGTTATGCCAGTTGTCTTTCAGAAAGACTAGGCTAAATTTTCATTTGAAAGGCAACTCCTTTAAAAAAAGTGGCTCCAGCAGTACTGAAAAGTTACAGTAGTATTTGAAATTCTGAAGCAAATTGAATACTAATCTTCATTATAACTCTATTTGAGATACGTCTAACATCTCATCTTAGTCTCGTCGCAGACAGATTGGCCAAGATGCTTCGGTCTTCTTTCAGTCCTGAGGCAGGACGTGTTGGGTATCAACGATGACGCAAAATGCTCTAATTCAGGGAGGCCTTACACTGGATCTGATGATTGAAATTCTGTACTTGATCTTCTGTCTAATGCTGTTCGACTGTCAAGGTACATCAGTACTTGCCTCAAGCGTACCAGCCGCAATGGTTGAAAGCATCTGGTTATAGCGACAGTTGGTAGTAGTCTGGATCTTGCCTTTGTCCCTCTATATCTCGAAAGTCAAATCCTTGGCCTCTCTTAGCCATAGCTTTCGTGGGGCGCGGTGGTGTAGTGGTGGCGTCGTTGCCTTGAAGCCGGAAGGTTCGAGGTTCGAGTCGCCGCGTAGGGACCTTGGGCAAGTCCTTCACTCGCAATTGCTCAGCGCTTCGGCGTGAAACTCCGATGCAGTGTCTGCGCTGTAGTCGGGAGCGCCTCTGAGTAGCGGTTGAGGGCTGGAAGAGGCGCTATAACAAGTGCGCATACAAACAAACAAAGCTTTCTTGTAATATTCTAATTGTAAGTGCCTGATTGTATGACTCCCTTTCATCAGAGGTGCTTCTGACCTAGTGGTATGAGGTGTCATGATCATTCTGATATACATATATTGGAAGAAAGAAATTTCGTCAGCCTCTTTCTTGCCAGGCTGTCACTTGATAGATGGCTGGCACTTGATAGATGGCTGGCACTTGATAGATGACTGGCACTTGATAGATGACGGGCACTTGGTAGATGACTGGCACTTGATAGATGGCTGGCACTTGATAGATGGCTGGCACTTGATAGATGACTGGCACTTGATAGATGGCTGGCACTTGATAGATGGCTGGCACTTGATGGATGGCTGGCACTTGATAGATGGTTGACACTTGATAGATGGCTGGCACTTGATAGATGGCTGGCTGTTTCTTCTCTCCTAACTCAAGTGTTCCGTTGAAATCATCTACTATATATACGCGACAAAAGTGGCGAGATTTATTTAGCACTTTAATGAGTATGAGATCATTGAGATGGTGCTATGAGCGACAGAGGAACCAGTGCGTGGCTCATCTATAAAATGCTGACCCACCATAACACATTCCAGTCATTGCTTATCCACAGTATTTGACAGTTGATGATGCCATTCGTCACTCCTGCAAGCGGTTGAGAATGTGCCGTGGGTCTGCTACTCCTTATTCTCAGGTGAGACCCTCTTTATTTTGCAACACTTACCGTGTTATGGAGACCAGCAACAAGGCCATTTGGGACATTCCTTGTATATGTGTATATGTATACATGTGCGTATGCTTGTATGCTATGTATGAATGCATGATGAAGTAAGCAGGGCTTGAAGTGTGCCTGGATGGTCGTGGACGGCATCCAGGGACTTATTTTAAAACCTGTACACAGTCCTGCCACTTATTTGGCGAGTAGAACCTGGAAAGTTATGGGGCATCCAGGCAGGTACTTCTTTTTCTACACTTTTACCACTGGAAGTAAGTATAAATTATGTATGTATCTATGCAAGCATATGTCATAATATGCATGATGTATGTAAGCATGTATGTATGTGCAAGGATATATTCATATTCTAACATATTGGTATGATTTGAATATGGATATATGATGTGTGATTATTGGTATGTAATACTATGTATGTATGTACTATGTATGTATGTATGTATGTATGTATGTATGTAGGTACGTATGTATGTATGCATGTATAATGTATGTATTATGTATGTATGTATATAGGTATATATGTATGTATGTATCTATGGTAAGTGTGTATTCACAAAAATTTTCCAGTGCTGTGCGCTGTCATATTGGTTTGAGATGGCTGGGCATTCCATGGATAATCCTCCAAAAATGCTAGTAGCTAGGCTCATACTGCTTAACTCTACTGCGCATAACTGCATGTCAGGTCCTCTGCACCATTTAGTTCGGTGTTTGTGTGGATTTTGTCTGACTGACTGCATATGTTATGTTGTTAGGTCGTGCATATGTGTTTGTATGCCCGACTCTGTTTGTATGTGTTTGTGTCTGTCTGACGGCAAGTTAGCCTGCTGAAACGACTGTGTGTGTGTTGTCTGTCTATGTTTGTGCATCGTATCATGTTTTGTGTGCTATCATAGATCATTGTTTATGCATATGAAGAAAGCTTCATCATTCGTCGCGTGACAAGTGAATGTCGTGCTTGAGAAATGTCTGCCGTCATCGTCTTTCACCGCAGGGTCCACGTTCCACCTTTCATAGAATGATGCCGATGTCTAAGTTCTTTTTTTCGCTTGTCCTTTGTGTAAATACCCGTTGCACTGTCTGTCCAAATTATGTTCGATTTTGTTTACATAGGAAACATATATGTTTTTTTTATGCTCTGTCCTCTACTTTCAGCGGTTTTGTGCTTAGAGTGACATTTCTTAATAGGGCTGCTTTGCGCACTGAGTAGCTTATGCGACAGAGCCGTGAATGGGAACAAAACCAGGTTGTCGATTGACTTTGTAGTAAGGTGTGTCTCTTAAAAATGAAAGTTTAAAGTTTCAATCTCCCACCCTTTGAAGATGTTAAGTTCATGTAAATATTTAAAATAGAAAAATCAAATATAGTAGGCTATTCTTAAGTTACCTCATGAAGCAGTTCGTCAACTATTCTTTGTCTGTAAATGAGGATTATGGTAAACACTTAAACTCATTTTTTGTTTATTATTGCCACTGTCTCCATCCTACCTATGTCAGCTTTTTACTCCAGTCTCGGTTTCTCTGGACCGTCGTTCGCTGCGGTCAGCTGCCCGCGGTAACCGTCTTGTCCCTTTTTGTCATACTGCTACTATGCAGCGAAGAGCATTTTCCATGGTGGGTCCAGCTATCAGGAATGGCAGTGTTTAATCTAGTCCCCCTCCTCTGGGGGGGGGGAATTGAGGTTTCTGGGGGGGGAGACAATTGAGCGTCCGAAGGACGCTCGTGATGCAGGTAGCACCGAGGCTGGGAGGGGGAGGCGTATGGGAAGGGGATGCACCCGTCCCCATCAGAAACTTTTTGAATGTTCACATTGCAATGGCAGCATTTTAAGGTGTCGTCTTAACAAAATAGCTTTACTGTTTCAGTGGCCCATTAGAAAATTTTTGAATTTCCACATTGCAATGGCAGCATTTTAAGGTGTTGTCTTAACAAAATAGCTGTACTGTTTCAGTGGCCCATTAGAAACTTTTTTAATTTCCACATTGCAATGGCAGCATTTTAAGGTGTTGTCTTAACAAAATAGCTGAACTTTTTCAGTGGCCCATTAGAAACTTTTTGAAGTTCCACATTGCAATGGCAGCATTTTAAGGTGTTGTCTTAACAAAATAGATGAACTTTTTCAGTGGCCCATTAGAAAATTTTTGAATTTCCACATTGCAATGGCAGCATTTTAAGGTGTTGTCTTAACAAAATAGATGAACTTTTTCAGTGGCCCATTAGAAAATTTTTGAAATTTCGACATTGCAATGGCAGCATTTTAAGGTGTTGTCTTAACAAAATAGATGAACTTTTTCAGTGGCCCATTAGAAAATTTTTGAATTTCCACATTGCAATGGCAGCATTTTAAGGTGTTGTCTTAACAAAATAGATGAACTTTTTCAGTGGCCCATTAGAAAATTTTTGAAATTTCGACATTGCAATGGCAGCATTTTAAGGTGTTGTCTTAACAAAATAGATGTACTGTTTCAGTGGCCCATTAGAAACTTTTTGAATTTCCACATTGCAATGGCAGCATTTTAAGGTGTCGTCTTAACAAAATAGCTGTACTTTTTCAGTGACCCATTAGAAAATATTTGTATTTCCACATTGCAATGGAAGCATTTTAAGGTGTCGTCTTAACAAAATAGCTGTACTTTTTCAGTGACCCATTAGAAACGTTTTGAATTTCCAAATTGCAATGACAGATTTTAAGGTGTCATCTTAACAAATTAGCTGTACTTCTTCAATGACTCATTAGAAACTTTTTGAATTTCCACATTACAATGGCAGCATTTTAAGGTGTCATCTTAACATGATAGTATCTTATATTATAGTAGTAAATGATGTCATTATAATCATATGATAATAAATAATATCACGGTATATTATAACACTTCATGTAAAACAATGATGAAAACAGTAACTAAAAACCAATATCATATCATCAATTTTTTCTGGGGGGGGAAATGTCAATCCTGGGGGGGGAACTTTCCCCCCCCAGAGACGTCTAGATTAAACACTGCAGGAATGGCCTCCCTGCGCCTCTCCGTTCGCTTCCCCGTGACTCTCCTGGCTCTTTTTTTACCGTCTTCTCAAGACCTTTTTTTTTAACCAAGCCTGGGTTGGGAGCGCCTCTGAGTAGAGATCTTGAAGGGGCGCTATATAAATTTATGTGATTGATTGATTGATTGTCTTGCAACTGAATACTACCATTTTTGTCTAAGTTCATTAGATTTCCACCCAATCGCGTTGCGCTTAGGAATCGGTGGTCGAATTGAATTCACGGCTGACTTGCCGGTATACGTTGCTGTTCCGTTGCCTTCACGACCTTATACCGCCGATTTCACTGTGCCATTGATTGACTGTGCTTTGTTACCTTGTGGCATTGTTTTGCTCCGGTTAAGACTAGTCCATAATTTATCGCGCTACGTGCCATAGTCTTCAGCGACGGTACTTTGCGGACTTGTGAGGAGGCGGAGGAAGAGGCGGAGGAGACGGAGGCATGGCTTTTGCCCGTCTCTACAGCGCCGCAGCGCCTGAGGTGTCGTCGGCAGCCGACAGGAAACTCGTGCCAGAAAATAAATAGCCGTAGACGACGACGGACGACTGTGACACTTCATCCTACGCCAATTTCTGTGCTAGTCGACCGAGAAGGAGAAGAAGTCGTCGTTTAACGCCAAGCTGCTGCTGCTGCTGCTGGTGCTGCTGTTTTAAGTGTCCGTTGGTGTGATGAATTAGGATCGTTGATAGAGTTCAAAGTGAATAGTGCTTAGTGTTGTAATGCTCTCCATCTGTGGTGTCACGGAATGTGACGTGCTGCACCAGCTGTGTGCTGTGGAAGGTTCGGCGTCTTGGCACTTATTGTCAATTTTTGTCTAATGTTGTGCAAATTAGTCAGTCAGGTGAATATGTAAACTGTAGGTATGACCCTGGTTCTCAGTAGTAGAGTTTCTTTATCCTTGATTGCAGCAACTCAACAACAAGGACTGTTTGAAGTATCAGTGAGCTTTTTTTATTTACGTACACTGAATTATGCCAAAACTGATGAAAACATGGCAGCGCATCAAACCATGTGAAGGCTTGCGCCTAAATTATTGAAAGTGTTTTAATGTAGTTGTCTTGCAGATGTCTGCACAGATCTGTGATGTCTAAGTTCATGTCCAAAATGTTTTGATGTGCTTCTATTCAATGTTTGTAGAGTGAGCTGACTCATGGTTTGAAACTAAACTATCAAAAGAAAAATGCATTTTAGTTCGAGGTTCGTAGGCAAGATTGGTTGCAGAAGTTGTTATAAAATCGGCAGAAGGAGACAGAATGAGCTGCACTGTTATACAATACAATACAGCTGCCTCACCTCACTGTTCAGAAGTATCATATGAAATTAGCAGTCTATCAGCACGGAGCAATTTAATATGAAAAAGATATGAATGTGAGTGACAGCTGTAAATAAGGACTGTAATGTAATGTAATGTATGTAATGTATGTAATGTAATGTAATGTAATGTAGGATCTCTAGGACCAGTATTGTGATACATCCTGTATACATCCAGGATTATGATACACCCAGATGATGCCCGCCTTGGTAACTGTTCTGCCCCTCTGATGCTATGGTAACTCGACCCGGACCACCTATGGACTACCCTTGCGGACAACCCTTTTGATGCAACGCAGCACTCGTGAATAAGCTGGTGCCAGCGCTTGACTTTCGAGTAGCACTTTTGAAGTTTTACGATTATGACACATTGGCTGTTTTAAGAATAGTTGATTTATTTGGTCAGTCTTCTCTTAATATCTTTCTTACCCGTTGTAATATTACATGATCGCTGTTTCTCGCAACAAGGTCTGTCTCGATTGGAACGCATCTATCGCGAGGTCGCTCAGAAGACATTGGCCGTTGAGATTGAGTGTCTGCATATCATCGACGTCCGAGGGTCGTACATGGCTCTCCGAAGCCTTGACCAACGACAGCCGGCTGGAAACAAATACATCGTGCTTGATATATCGAACATATCTAGTCTTCAGGACATCCTCCATCAGGTGAGGAGCACGAGGAGTCCACACGACTCAGACACTCAAAGTATCTCACTCACCTTTGGCTCTTATTTTCAATCAACTTATAGATTTTAATCTAATTTTCAATCAGTTGATAGGTTTTCAATTAGGATGGGTGCATATGGGCAATAGGGTGGATCGAAAAAAGTTTTCTCTTCATATCAGAATTTAATAGTGGCCCAAAATTGCCTTTATTATACATAAATAACTGTTATTTTTAGTTTGAACAGCATCTTGAGGGTCCTCAGCGAGATCAGAAATCGTCTGGACTAGAATAAAAAAAAATGTTTCGAGGCAGTTTTTAACTAAGTTGATTGTTGTGAAATTAAGTCAGATGTATATGGGCAGTTATTTCATATGAGACCCCAGACTTAAGCTCTGGTATCTTGGGTCTTGTACAGGTTCCAAGAACAATGCTTGTCTATAGATAAATATGTATGTCATGTCATGTCATGTCGCCATCGTCGCATCGCGACGGTTGGCTACATGAATGGATCTTTAATGCCCAGAGTCTTCTGTCCCTTGTCGCGCTCATTAAGTCAGAGCCTACAAGTCCTGTCCAGTTCAGAACGTTGTCGATCCAAGATAACCTCGGCCTTCCTCGTCCTCGGTTCCCCTCCACAAAACCCGTCATGATGCTGCTTTCGATGCTATCGTTTTGCTGTCTCATGCTATGACCAAAATATCGAAGTTTTCGAATTTTGGTGTGGGCCAATAGTCCTCTTCTGGCTCCCGCTGACATATACACTTGTTCGTTGGTCATCATTTTTGTCCATGGAATTCTCATCAGCTTTCTGATACACTTGTTCTCAAATGCTTGAATTCGCTTTTCTTCATCCTTCTTCAGAGTCCATGCTTCGCATCCATACGTCGCTACTGGCCACACCAAAGCCTTCATCAACCGCAATTTGGTGTCGATGCTGATTGATTTGTTCTTCCAAATCTTCGTCAATTTGGTCATGACAGTCATCCCCATGGCTAGCCTTGATTTAACTTCATTCACACAATTCCCATCTTTTGCTATCCTGCTCCCTAAATATACAAAGGAGTTCACTTGTTCTAGTTTTTCCGTGCCCACCAACGTTTCGAGCACCTCCTCAGTATTCGTCATAACTTTCGTCTTTGTTACGTTGATCGACATGCCATATTCTTCTGCAGCCCTTGCGACTTGTTTCACTAGTTCTTGCAGTTCTTCTGGTGTTGTGGCCAGTAGGACGATATCGTCTGCATATCTCAGATTGTTGATGGTTCTTCCGCCAATCCTGAATCCACCGGCGAAACCTGCTAGTGCCTTTCGCATAATTTGTTCTGCTAAAATGTTAAACAGACACGGGGAGAGGTTGCAGCCCTGTCGAACACCTTTTTTAACCTTGAACCATGCCGAAGTGTGGTCGTCTGTTCTGACATTTGCCCGTTGTTGTCTGTACAAATTTCTTAGCAGCTGGACTAGATGAGGTGGAAAGCCCATTTCGAGCATGGTCAGCCATAGCTGATCGTGTCGGACCCTATCAAAGGCCTTAGTAAAGTCAATGAAACAAAAGTAGAGTGGTTGATTTCTTTCTCTTGCTTTCTCTATTATGATCCTGAGGTTCACAATCTGGTCTCTTGTACCTCTTCTTGGTCTAAAGCCCGCTTGTTCCTGGGCAATCTCCATTTCGAGCTTGTTTTGCATGCGGTCTAGCATAACGCGCAGCAAAATTTTGCTTGCGTGCGAGACCAGTGCGATGGTTCTGTAATTGTCACACTGGAGCGGGTCACCCTTCTTGGGAAGTGGGATGAATGTTGATTGAGTCCATTCTTCCGGCCATACTCCGGTCTTCCACACTTCCGTACATATCTCATGTAGTTTGGTCACTGTCATCTCTCCTCCAAACCTCAGTAATTCAGCTGCCACGTCATCCGGACCTGGTGCCTTTCGTGACGCCGACTTCATTACTGCACGCCTGATCTCTTCCTTCAGCGGTGGTGGTTCCCTTTCTTGGATGTCAATCTCTACGTGCTCGTCTTCTTCGATGTATAGTTCCTCGCAGTATTCTTTCCATCTTTGATTCACTCTCTCTGGTTCGACAATTTTCTTGCCGAAGGCATCCCTGATGGCCGTGGTACGAGGGACGAACGATCCCGTAAGCTGCTTCACTGTTTGAAAGACTGGTCTACTATTACCCTTTTTCGCATTTTCCTCTAATTCGCTACACAATGTCTCAAGCTCTTCCTGTTTATCCCACCGCAGTCTTTTCTGTACCTCACTTCTTAGTTTTTTGTATTCTGTGGGGGATTTTGTTTTGGCCTCGCGTTTCTTTCCAATCCATTCAAAAGTGTCGCTGGAAATCCAGTTCTTGCGTTTATGGTGATCCCTTAGTATTGTCGCCTTTGCAGCACCCAAGGTGACTTCCTTCAATTGGCGCCATAATTCATCTGGAGTTCTCGATTCGTCCATTCCTTCCAATACTTCGAATCTGTTCGTCACTTCCAGTTGGTATTGTTGCCCAACCTGGCTATTTTTGAGTTTCCCAAGATCCAAGAGTAACGGTTTATTCGCTCGCTTCTTTTTAAATCTCAGTTTCATCGTCAGAATCACCAGGTTGTGGTCGGAATCGCAATCTGCGTTGAGGCATACGCGTGCATTGTTGACCGATTGTTTCCACTGTTTGCTGATCAGTATGTAGTCTATTTGTGTTCTAGTGAATCCATTTGGACTCTTCCATGTATATCTGTGTCTGTTGTGCAGACGGAAGAGAGTATTGGTGATAACTAGTCCGTGTTCCGCGCAGAAATCCACCAAAATCTGTCCTCTATCGTTTCTATTCCCGTGTCCATATTTCCCAAGGACGTCGGTCTCAGTTGCGTCTTCTCCTACTCTGGCGTTGAAATCTCCTGTGATCAGAAGTATGTTTCGCTTGGGAACCTCTGAGATTGCGCCATTCAGAATTTGATTTCATAATCTCAAACCGCAAGCGGTTATAGCATCATGTGACGTCACAATGAGCGTTGCCTAGCAACAAAGTAAAGGCGCTCGTTGTTTACATCTCAAACGATATTTTATTTCCTTGAATCCACGTCTCATCTCTCTCACTCCTGGGCATGACTTTAAACTGCAGCCGGTTATGGATTAACCAAACGTCCAGGATAAAAAGGCTATAGCATCATGTGACGTCACAATGAGCGTTGCCTAGCAACAAAGTAAAGGCGTGTTAACTCGTTGTTAAATTCAGCTGAATTCAACGGGATGTAATATCCGAAATATATATATGGCAGCTTTTTAGAACTTTTCAGAGCACTGCCCTAAATGTGTGTAGCACTGATTTTTCTTTAACTATTGTTATATTTATGTCACACAAATATCTCCTTATATGCTGTAAGTGATGGCTGTAAGCAGTTACAAGCAAAGACTTTGTCTAAAGTTCCTGCTAAAGAAATTGCTTTTTTCAGTAAGTACTTCCTGCTTAAGATTAATTAGATTTTTGCTGAAAGTATCTTATTGACAGCGTGGTCATCGATCACTGATTTTGCAGATTCAACGGGTTGGCATGAACCGTGACAATTATCATTATCTGCTCGGTGGATTGGTGAGTCTCGTCGAGTTTTTTTACTTCGATGTTTGGTGCCGATATTGTACGACGTGTTTCTGTATTGTCTCATCTATCATCGTCCTTCCAAACGTGTTTTCTCATTACTTTGTGTCATGAAGACATCTGTTGCGTCACGAATTTTTCCATTGTCATTGTCGCAATGGCTTTTCTGCTCATTGAAACTCTTGGAAAACAGATGACGAAAAACAGACAAATCTGATTATTTGCTGTCCCTACACAAATTGATTGATCTTATGAATTTCCTTACAACAGCAATGCACTAACTCTAATCATGATTATTATCATCACCATCCATCACTCGTTGTTAAATTCAGCTGAATTCCACGGGATGTAATATCCGACATGGCAGCACCTCGGATATGAAATCCAACTCTTAACTACATGCAAGCGCTCAGCCACCTAAACCAGTTGACTCGATACCTAAATGTGTTTCTTTTAATACAATTGAGCATATGCCTAGTCAGTGCTTAAAGTGTGGCTAGACGGTCATGGACGGCGTCCATGCACTTATTCTAAAATCTGGACACCTTGGACAGCACAGCCTGGAAATGTATGGGGCGTCCAGGTACCGGTAGTTCTTTTGGAAAGGTAAAGGGCGTCCAGGCACTTTTTTCCACACCTTAAGCACTGTGCCTTGTGTTAGCGACATCTTCTACTTATCCAATTTGAAAATGGCAAATATATTGGCTTTAGAGTTGCCAGATAGGCATAACTTTTAGATTTGTTAATATTTGGAGATCTGCCAACTCCATGGACAAGTAAGTAATTTAGCAACTGTCTGTCTCTCTCTCTTTCATCCTATGATGAAAACCACATTTGCCTTCACAGTAATTTTATTGTTTTCCTTTGACTTGCTTACTGTTATCTGCTTGGCCCTAGGTGTGTCAATTGATGAATCAATCAATTGGTTGATTGATTGATTTCAATCAATGCATTAACAAATACCCTAACCAAACATGGCTTTGGATCAATATACCAGCATATCCTACTAAGTTCACACAATCTGGTTTACAGAATTTTCACTATGATATGCACTTTATAAGGTTGCTATGCTATGCTAGTTAAATACCTGGCTTTGTACATAGTGCAATTAATACACATCTATTAAGGCAAATGTTAAGCTGTGCAGTTGCATGATATGCGTCTTTTTGTCTACTGCAGGCAATGGACGAATTAGACTTGAGAGATTTTACATTTGGAGGCGTCAACATCACTGGATTCACACTCGTCGATACGTCTCTCTCCGATGCTCAGACTGCATCATCAACGGCCAGAGTTCATGTTTACAATAAACCGACTGTAAGTGCCGAGATCTTCTGCTGAACATCCGGTTATGCAGTGCAGCGGAACTAGACAGTTATGTAACATCTTTAAATGGTCGTTGAAAAGCTTCTTTAGTCAGAAGGGTTTGCAGACATCCTGTAAAGTGATGTAATGCTGTAGAACTGAAAATAATTTATATAGCCCTTTAAGTGAATCTTTGAAAAGTTTGTGTAATAGGAAGGCCTGTGCAGAGGATCTGATGAGGCGATGTTGTGCAGCAGAACAGGAGTTCATAACATAGGCTAGTTTGTTTTTAGCAACTTCTAGGCATAGATATGTAGTGATTAGGTGTTGAGATATATGGGGCGCGGTGGTGTAGTGGGTACGTTCATCGCTTTGCAGCCGGAGGGTTGTAGGTTCGAATCCACTTTAAGTCGCCGCGTAGGGACCTTGGGCAAGGCCTTCACTCGCAATTGCTCAGCGCTTCGGCATGAAACTCCGATGCAGTGTCCACCCTGTAGTTGGGAGCGCCTCTGAGTAGTGAGCTTGAAGGGCGCTATAACAGGTGCACATACAAACAAACAAGTATGGTAATTAAGGTGAATAACCATACCAGAATTTTATGACCTGTTAGAGCGGCTTGTTTCTGATGTCATACGCACAAGGCATCAGTATCTGTAGTGGCCAGCCAAGAGAATTTGGTGTCTTAGGGTCCTTTGATCTGTCCTCGCATGTCTTTGTCTGTTCTCTGGTTTCTTTTCCAGTTACACATGTCTTACTTAATTAATGCAATGTGTTGCAGCCTGTGTATCACTCCTGGAAGGTAAATTTTTTCAAAGGAATTGCGTTATGCAGTGTCTATGCTTACTTCAGTGACTTCTGTTTTTTTACTGCGATGTGCTGTACATCCCTGAAATGAGAAGGGGAAGAGAGGGAATGATTGACATAAGTGACATCAGGATGGATTTATATTAGAATGGACATTGGGTAAAGCAGGTCGTCTGATGTGAAGTTAGTATAACCATTAGGTCTTGCTTACTGTAGCTCTATGACAATGTCTGCTTCCTCTGCACTTTTAAGAGTAAATATATTACAGATGGTATTAAAAGGTAGTCAGTCTGCCATCTGCATGTAGAGTTAACTTCAGCCAGCACTAGTGGAATTATCAGACCCAGTCTACAAGCTCACCAAGTTTTTATATCTTTCCACTGGTGTTCAGTTCTTTAACTCTAAGTCTCTTACTTTAATGCAGATGTGTCTCGGCTTCCCAGTCGCCTTTGGTCTACTTCCGTTGTGAAAGAAGGTTTAATCAAAACTGAGATGATCTCTTCTACAATCCCATCTTGATTCCTTCTCTTCATTTCATCTGTTTTGTGGCAACAATTCTTCTAAACACAATTCAATGTGCATATCATTGTCTCACTTTCTGCCTTCTTAAACCTCCGATTTTGCAATTTGTAGTGAAATTTAACCAATCGATTTTTTCTACCGAGTGCCTGTGGATAAGCTGGTTCCCACAGCTTAACTTTCTTGGCACTCTCAAAATCTTTAGACTATGATTACAATGACAGACAACAGCCTTGTTATTAAATTCCTTGTTTGCAGGGCAATTGTTTCCCCTTCTAGGAAAAGCAGTTTTTCAGAGGGGCACCTCTGATGGGTTTAAACATGCCAGTTGCACCACTTTAATATTCTTTTTTACCTACAGAATGTTAGTTGTGGTGTCCACTGGCAGAGCCAGAAACATTTTAAAACGAGTGGTTTACACTAGTTATAGGTGCTTATCAGCTCATTCAAAACCAAGTTTACAAAATAAATGATTGCTTAGCTACTTCTGTGTGACAGTGCATTTATATTGTTTCCACATTTCTATTGTCTTATCTCTGCAGATTGCACTAGTACTTAGTTTTGGTTGTTTCGCTTTGTCTTGCATGTTGATTTTTGAGTTTGTAGAATACGTCTAATTTCAGCAAAAGGAACCGAAAGTTGATATCTTACACATTACCATAGCAGGGCATCCCATCGTTTTATCGATGACATTTAATATGAGATGTGTTCACCTTAGTGTTTATCGCAAGGACGCAAGCTGTAGCTTCATGAAAAACATATTCGGAACAACTAAATAATAAAGTTAGATTGCTAATGTAAAACACCTTAAAAGATATTTATGTGTCATTCAGTCAACTATGTTGTATCGTATAAATACAATAATTCACTTTGCTTCTTAAAAGATAAACAGCAGCGATAAAATATGCAGAAGCACTTAGTCCGTACCGTCCCATTTTACGCCAAATGGACGTGCTCACTGTTTCAAACGGAATCCCGTGTGGACTGATCTATTTTATGCCAAATTTGTCAAAAATATAGCGAGTATCATAATAGAGTCTGCTTTTTAGCTCTGTGAAAGCACCTGTGTGATTTTCAAAGCACAATGGATGCTTTGTGTATCATTAGTTTACTGATGATGGTAGTGATATTGCAGTCGTAAAAATTGCCATTGATGTCCTGTAGATTGAAATGAAACAAGTCATAGTCAATGCCAGAATACGGAATAGCAGATCCACCACATCAGACACGATTGAATTAGCCAGTCATCAATGGCCGCAGCTGATTATTATTAGCGATATCATCATCGGAAGAGATGGAAATGTTGGATGGGGGAACAGCGCGATTACAGCAGCGCTAATTGACAAATGAACGCAACAGGGAATGCTTTCAAGTCCGTAGCCGATGACGATTGCTTTCCGAATGCCAAATCAGTCCGAATCAGAATACATCCGGATGGCAATGCGTTGTAACGTATGAAAGTCTGGACATTTATGTAGCACCTATTCGAACGTCACCAAGGCACTGGAATGACCCTGTCACCGAAAAGAAACAGAAATTTAATTGAGCAATTGAAACGAGAATATGGTCATCATCAACGGTAATGCAGGTTTACCAGCTGGAAATACAGGAAGTCGTGATGGAATTATCTACCACCACCCCACCACTTCCACCACCACTACCACTTCCACCACCACTTCCACCACCACTTCCACCACCACCACTACTACCACCACTTCCACCACCACCACTTCTACCACCACCATCACTTCCACCACCACCATCACTTCCACCACTACCACCTCTTCTACCACCACCACCACTACTACCACCACTTCCACCACCACCACTTCTACCACCACCATCACTTCCACCACCACCATCACTTCCACCACTACCACCTCTTCTACCACCACCACCACTTCCACCACCACTACCACGACCAGCAACAGCATTTCGTGCGTGTTCGCCTGTCTGGATTATTGAACAGCAATCGATCATTCTTAATATGTCAGTGCAAACTAATTGCAATGCAGCTCAACCACGGATCAGTCGTCGTCGCCATCTTGTGTCTCGTTGACGTCTGCGTGCATCAAGAGATCTCCGCCATAGACGAAAGCATCAAGAGATAGAAAGCATCAAGAGATAGAAAGCATCAAGATGGCTCAGCGTGGCCTGCATGCTGCTCACCCGTATGCAACCTGCTTCCTGCAATTTCTTAATCACCGCAGATCGCAATGTTATAACATTCCGGCAACCGAGACGATCGTGTGCAGCGTAATAGAATTAGTTGCAGTTCAGCGACCAATTCGTTGCCATCGTTTTCATCATCATCATCAACAGGCTGCTAACAAGTTGATGCATCAGGTCCACTCATAGTTGTTGAGTTTTTTTCGTAACCTCATTAAGTTTCCTCTCATTGACCAATTAATCAATCAATCAATTTTTTTATTGTAGCCAACCGCAGGTAGAAGAGCAAGTTATGACAACATAGTTTCTGTGGTTACAAAAGGAAGGACCCAGAAAGTATCGAAGATCCCAGTACCTAGGACACCCTAATATAAAATTAAATTAAGCATTATGCAATAGCAGTCAGGCAACAGAGCAGTCGGGCAACAGAGTGGTACTCATTCCATCTGCCCAGTAATCTAATCTAATCTTATGACTTTTATTGTGCTGCCATCATATGCACAAGGCATCGTCTTCTTGTGTTATTGCAGTGAACATCTCAAGACCATAGGAAAAACCTGGTTAAAATCTGTTAAGTCTGAGAACTGTGAAAATTTTGATATTATTTAGCTGGCACAAGCATAGGGGGTAATGAAGTCCCTGAGGGATCCTGTATACCTCGGGGCAAAAATATTTTTTTTTAATATTTAAAAAAAATAATCAATCCATTCTTATGTCAGTGATAATAATAATAATTACGACAATGTATATGGCGCCGTAACACAGCCACGCACTGATGATACTAATTATTCGCAAAGTGAGCGGTGAAATTCACATTTAGGAACTGATGAGGCAGTAGGCAGACAGGCAGATGGATAAACGAACATGCATTGCTATATGCCTGCTGTGGCTATATAAGAATCTAATTGGACACAGGCAGTCAGATGAACAGAATCAGACAGACATCCAGGCTGATCCAGCGGTTCAACCACACAGGTTATCCGATGTCATATTGTATCTAAAAATTTATAGAGAGCCAATATAAATGTTTAAAAAATAACAATGATACTATTTGTTAGGATTGACACTGCGCATTTATTGGTTCTATAGCTTCAGGTTGGACTATATGACAATATTCATAAGCACTATGCGGAGGTATTGAAGAGACTGCCTCTTCTTTTGTATATTTACCTTTAGCTGGAAGCGGCACTAACGATTGATGCCATTTCTGTGATAATCGAGAGTCTTCGAATGGTGCTTAACACGGAATCGGAAGTGATTCGAAACACGTTTCGTCGCGGCCAGATGTACAACAACGGAACTGTCGGCATCCAGTGTCGGACCAAATTGCCTTCGCCTCTTGTTCTTGGGCCAGCCATACTAAAGTACATAAAAGAGGTACGACAATGTTCGGAACTACCTACATTTTGTAAGCAATGGAGTCAACCCCAAATTTCATCCGATCTTTGGTAAGGAGTTTAGCCTGAGATGTCCTCGAAATTGTAAATGAAATTAATTAAGTCGATAGACATTTTGGCATTAAATGGCCATGAGTGGGTTAAATTAAATTCAACTGCTTATAAGACATGTAGCTCTTTTCAGATATACCTTTGTTGTGAAGACTCTGCACAGCTATTTTGAACTTATTATTTAGAATCGAATAACATTTGCTTCTCTGTTGTCTTTAGGTTGAAATGTGCACATTCTATTGCGGTTTTCTTGCTTCTCTTGCAGGGCTGTTCAATGATAATTGGAAATCCAATTTTATATTTTAAAATCATTTTCGAAAATTTTAAGAGATGATTCATGCATTTATACTTCCTGTAGGCTTAACAGTTGCCATGAAAACAGACTAATTGCAGCAAATAAATTGTATCTATATCTAACAGGTCGTTGACCCATGGTACCATAGCAGCCTACAGACGTATGGTAGTGTGATGCAACACTTCGAGTGCAACATCGTCGTGCATTTCATCAAATTTTGACATTTTGTGATGTTGAAAATGGAAACCAATATAAAATTAAGCAAATGCACAAATTAATTGTAGAACCTTTTAAACACTTGAGAACACGTTGGAAACATCGTCGAATTCAATGAATCCCAGCGTCTGCCATCTTTGTTTGCACTGGAAAAACATGGATTTTCTCTAAGGACAATAAAAAAATCATAATTCGTTTAAAATCGGATATCTAAAATCGATTATGAGTTTGCCCAATAAACGATATTAACAGTTTCTGTGTTACGGTCTTAGGTTAAATTGTTCGGTAAGACTGGACTCGTGGCTTTCAATGAACAAGGCTATCGCAAGGACTTTCAACTTAATGTTCTTGAACTCAACATAAACAGTGACCCAAAGCAGGTGAGAATATTATTAATAATAATAATAATAATAATAATATTAATAATAATAATAATAATAATAATGACCAGTAATGATAATAATAGTAATAATAACAGTAATAATAATAATAACCAATAGTGATAATAATAATAATAATAACAGTAATTATAATAGTAATAATAATATTAATAACCAATAATGATAATATTCTTAGAATTTATATGGCATCGCTTCACTTAATATTGGATCTAATTCATTCCTAGGAGTTGAATTAGATTTGATGTGCTCTACTTATTTTTCCAAGCATGTCTTTCTATTGTTTTGCAGTTTTTAAATTATTGAATTTTTGCATTTTGTATGTTTATTTATAGTTTAGTGTGCTGTCATATAACTGTGAGCCCATATTTCTACACTTGCTTTGACCCTGACTCTTCACACTTTGTTTACACAGTGGGTTCACCCATTGAGCCTCCCTCCATTCAATAGGATTGTCATTTAAAATTTAGGTACAAAACTAAGACTGATGGTACTCTTCTGATTTTCTAGTGCTGTTCAGTTACCCACCGGTTGAAATCCTTACTTTTTCGCTGTGTGTGGTGTGTGTCATGTCTTCTTCCTAAGGCTCACTGTGGTGCTTTAATGACTAGCAATTTCTAAGAGACCTACGTGCACTTCTTATTGTCGTCCAGGTCTCAGGTATGCACAATTTTGAACTTCCGAGCAAAGATGACCGGAACTTTGTCTCTAGAGTTCTTTTCAAACATATTTCCAAAGCATAGTCTAACTATCGATTCGTTTCCGATAATATTGAGTTCACCTCCGGTTCAAGTCATGTCGGAACTGCCTGATTCTGTCATTTTAATATCCATTCATACTTAACAAATCCCCATCTCTTAAAAATTACATCTTGAACCATTTGTGTCAATCGTCTATTAAAAGTGACTATATAAACCCATGCAGCCTCCTCCACCTTAAAGGAATAATCACCCAGTCGATGATATTCTTGCTCCTCTCGGTGAATCTTCACTCAAATCAACCAAAACATCTTCTTTCATCTGGCACAGCCCCCCCCTCCGTCCATCATTTTGTCTCCTTAATGAGCCTCAGAGCGATGGACTTGTTGGTGGAGTTGCCTTCCGTTATAAATCTCATCTGAAAGGTGCATGCTGTTCTTCACCTTTTCCAACCCAAAAATCCATTTGCATAATAAAACATACTGTGAATAAGATACCAGGTAATGTAGCTGCATATTTAGTTTGCGCTTCTTCAATGGCTAGTCTTGCTTGTGGTCTGAGTTGGCAAGATTTATTGACAAAGGCGTAAAGCAAAGATAATAGCAGCTATCAAAAAAAGGGCCATTCATCAACCTGGTTTGTTGAATGACTGCTGGCTGCTTTGTTTTTGCTGTGAATTTATCTGCTAGATCCTAGCCAACTGTGCGAGTGACGCCCGTGTCAAGTTATTCTAGATTGCTTTTTTTTGTGAAGGACACACAGAAGCTTCATACTAAGCAAACCAGCTTACGATGCTCTTCTAGAAAAGAAATTTATCTCTTTTTATAGTCTCCGATGAATTGATGAAAATTGCAGAAACTGATAGTTTAGTCCATTTTTCTTTTACTTTCTTCATATAATAAATTGCGAACTGTCAACTTAATTTTTTGGAATAAACGAAATGTATATACCAGTACCGGGTACAGTGGCGGAGACCTAGGGGGGGACAGGGGGGGACGGTCCCCCTCAATGGAAGCGTTGGGGGGGACGGCCCATGCATTTGTCCCCCCCAATGTTTAAGTGTTAGGACATGTACACACACACACGTCAGTAGAGAAAAGGAGAACTAGAGAAAGAAAAGTTTAGCAGATGAGGTAAATATTTCTGATGATATGAATTCCTTGGCAATCGAGGCTCTAACCAAAAGTTATTTAGTCCCACGTTGGATAGTTTGCGAACATTATACTGTGTGGGATAAGATACCTCTTTTAACGTATTACCAGTTATTATAAAAGGCTTGCCAACACACATCAGCATTCTGCATTTTTACAAGGAAGGAATGCGTTGAAAAAGCATGGAAGCTCCATACTAAAACGGTGTTTAGTAACAGTACAATAGCCCCCGTAATGTTTCTCTGAGTCTGGTAAAATATTCGAAAGATAATAGGCTACCTGTCAAATCATATGATATTTGATTTTTTTTAAATTTAGGCTATACAGAAAAGGCATGCACTGGCACAACCGCGCCCCACATAAATATCCCATTTGAGTTAATAATTATATATAAAATAAGGTATAAATGTATATAGGAGAGTTGGCATTGGCAGAGTAGCGCTCTATGTAAACGTTCAAGTCCTGTCAATCAGAGCGTCAATAATGAACTGAATTCCAAATATAATCGTAAAGAGGTATTAACTTTTTGAACCCGACGGGCCGGTTTTCCGGCCCGTTATCCATAGAGTTACAGGAGCTCAGTGTTCAAAGGGTTAAGGTATATAGGAGAGTTGGCGTTGGCAGAATAGCGCTCTATATAAATGTTCAACTCCTATCCATCAGGTCTTAAATAATGAGCTGAGTTCCAAATTTAATAACAAAAGGTGTCTAATGCAGAATTAATAATCAAAAATTCAACCAAAAAATGGTGTGTAATTCAGACCAGGAGAGTCTCAAACGCAAACGCGTCCAGTGTTACTGTAGGTCGTGCTTACCATGTCCCAAACCACGAAATTTAGTTATCTGCGTCACACTTTAGAGACGAAATGCGCAGAGATAATACAGTATATATCGTATGTGTGAAAACAGCCACCCAGGTATATATATATATATATATATATATATATATATATATATATATATATATATATATATATATATGGTATACTGAATAAGATAACGTGAAGTCCATTTAGTCCCAAATTTACTCAAATTCAAACACTTAAAAGACCACCTAGAGCTGAATCCCAAATCTAATAATAAAAGGTCCATGATGGCCGCTTTAAAATCTAATAATAAAAGGTGTCTAAAACAGGATTATTAACAAAAAGAAATTACACAAAATAATGGTGTGTAATTCAGAAAGATCGTATAGAAAGACAATTGGCACACGAATAAAAAATTATTTAACAATTATAGTTCAGATATATATAATATATTTATATCCATTGGTACATAATCAGTCGTGGCTATTAGACATTATTTCAAACGATATGAAGCCAGTTTGTACAATTGTGAAAACAGTTTATGCAGTACTCAGATAACATTTTAAGATATGCGAAACAAGTTTGCACGTCTTCTTTAACACAGTCTGCACAGCTACGACGCCAGTTTAGACAGCAATCGGTTATTATTTTTTTTAAACAGAGGATTCCAATTGGAGAAGTCTCTTACACACCTCTTTTAACTTTAGCAGGCCACTATAAATTCAAGACTAGGCAAAAACAACGCAGATGCAGATACGTGCTTTTTGCTTTGTTAATAATTATGACTACCTGAAACGCTACCATTGCAGTGTGAAAAATCGACATTTTTCGAAATATAGGGGGCATTTCTCCCCGCCCAAACCCTCCCCTGCTCGGCGCTTCGTGCCTCGGCGATCGTCATTCGGCCGCTCGTCCGTCCCCCCCAAAGTTCGGACCAGGTCTCCGCCTATGACCGGGTATATATTTTTCTTCCATTTCTTCATTTTAACGATGAACAGCACTTCTTGTATTCAACCGCAGTTTTTGCAACTATCTTTTACACCACTTTAAGTAAGAAAAAAATAGTTATTAATATTGTGCAGTGTGTGTGGTTGCCTTGAAACTATGACTGATGCTTGCTGTCAATGTTTTGTGCTGCATAAATATAAGACATGGATCCTTTTTCGAATGCTGTGAATAGATTGGTGTCTGGACGCATCGACAAGGCCTCAACATCAGTCGAGATCTACGAGGAGAACGGCCGCCGGCGAGAATCATCTTCTATAACAAAACTCGAATTGTAACAACAATCATTGTAGGTTGCAATAAATTCTCTCTAGATTTGCACTTTTTAATCGCAATAATTCTCTCTAGATTCACACACTTTTGTTGTCGTGAACTGGTTTTTGCTTCTCTTATCTTCTTCACCCTCTAGAAAATATTTCTCATCATTTTTTCTCCTGTCGTATAAATTTGCTGATCTTCTCTTATTGATTTAACGTACACATGTTTTGAAGCGCATCATGTCATGTTTTGTAGCTTGGTTCAGTGCCATTGAATGTCAAAGCATAACCAGCATGCCGGTCTTTTCTCTTTTCATCAGAATAACCACTTGCTTTTTGTTCCCAATTGCAATTTGTAGATGAATGTTAGCACTTAGCACAATAAACAGTATCATTGAGAATTTGAGATACAACAGGAAGACCCAACGTCCAGCGTATTAGGGCCGACCATGTATCAGGAAATAAATGAATTTTTGAGTTTACAAATGATTTACCTTTATATAAGTCTAGCTGGACTGTGAGACATAAGCAGAACCATAATGTAAAAGAAAGCCCTAACTAGTAAAAATCTTAGCTAACAAAGCTGAATGTCATATGGTAATTTTTTTATTTTGATCACTTAGCTATGTTTACATTGATGTTTTAAAATATGACAGATTAAGTAAGGTGCAGATATTGTGGAATAGACAATTTTGGACAGCGGGAACGGTACATTTAATTGAAAACAGTTGAGATTTAGTACTAGAAAAATTTCCTGTGTAATCACCCTGTGATCCAGTATTGATTGATTCAGAAAATTAATGGAATGTGCATTGACTTATTCAAAGTTCAGTGCACATCTTTGGTAAGTGACATGTATAATAAAAATTTATTTAATTGAACTGAATATTCACAGGTTGATGATTTTTTTAATTCAAATTTTTAACTTTTTCGTTAGAGTGAGGACCATCAACTAATTTTCCATAAGATGGTTGCACAGTATGCAAAATTTGCATATGCATTACCATATTGTGTATAAAATTGATGCATATTAATTAATTTATTCATTCAGAGCATTTATGTAGGACATCTCAAACGTAACTACCTTGAGGCACTCTTAACCCAGCACTGGCAGAAAAGATCAGTTTTCAAGTGTTATGTAGAAAGTGAATGAAGTGTTCTTAATTAAGACTAATCTATTAAGGTAATGATGAGCTTTATGCTGAAGTCTGCTGAGCAGTATGAGGATTGTAGAAAAATCACTGGAGGTCAGACATTGATTTATGTGAACTTGGGGTGTGCACTGTGCAATGTGGACTTCACTATGGTGTCCAAATAAAGACTAGGGTGGTTGAACCCCCCACACCCCTCAGCAATTGTCATCCCGAGTAACAGTAAACAGTAACAGATACCGATTCTCAACAATGTGTATTTTGATGGCAACGTTGACTTGATTGAAGAGTCCTGGAACAGATACAGAACTTGGCAGACAGGGAGAAAGAAATCAGTGCAAGATTTGGACTCAAAATAAATGTGTCAGAAGCTAAGACAGTGAGTATTAGAAAGCAATGTAAGAGCCGAAACTGAGACTAGATAGTGAAGAACTGGAGCAAGTGGGAAAGTCTTTCCTACTTGGCAGACTTTGCAATGGGAAAAGTTGGGTCAGATAGAGACACTGGTTGACCAGATTAGGAAACGAAGACTGACCTATACTTGTTACAAGGATGGACAGTTACTGGCGACTGTTGGCCAGTGCACTTTATGTGCCAATGAAGGGAAGATGAAGCCGGGGAAGACAAAGACAGAGACATGGATGGACAATGTAAAATAAGATCTAAAACCACATGGAATGAATTGCTGTTGACACAATCAGTGACAGAATAAAACAGAGAAATCTTGTTCAAACTTAATCACTGACAGTGACTCAGCACACACTAAATGGAGGGGGGGAAGACAAGGAAGACATTGTAGTTGGGTTAACTGAACCAGTTAAGTTCCCTAGCTATGAACATGTTAAATGTTTAGTTTAGCATGTGTATGTATATTGTATAACGTATGAGTCATACACTTGTTTACACACTTCTTAGATTCAACAATAGCATGCCCTCAGATATACATGACGTAGGCCTATTCGTAAGCTTTATTGATCACCAGAAATATGAGTAGGTGTTCAACTGTTCATGTAACAGTTCATGGGTATCAGAAGGTAAACCAAAATGGAACGATATCATTCCGCAAGCATGGTCACCCCTTTCTCTTTTCTAGTTAAAATGCATACAATGCCAAATGCCCAAGTCATTTGACATAACCAGTGTAGTCAGAAAAAGACTTCTAGCATTTACCATGACTTTAGAAGCATGGCATAGTTGCAAAGCCCCATAAGAAACAACAGTGACACAGCACCGTCTTAGATGCGGAGATGAATGCCTGATAAATTGGCAAGCAGGAAGATCACGCCATGTATCATGTCAGCGAAGAGTTTTATCACGGCATGAAAATAACGAACGGCAACACGTGACACTTTTGCTATAACGCTCCTCACGCAGCCGTCTTTTGACGAATGGGATGTTCGGCTCTGTTTTTTTTGCAGTCACCTCCGTATATGATGGAACGTAAGCAGCCGGATGATGGTCACATCCTGACGGGAAATGAACGGTACGAGGGATACTGCGTCGATCTCGCGGTGGAGATTTCAAAGATCGTGGGCTTCGATTACGAACTGAAACTCGTGGCTGACAAGAAATATGGTGCTAGAGTGGACGTCGGCATGTGGAATGGCATGGTTGGGGAACTGACAAGAGGGGTAAGACACCAATAATCTTTGCGGTTTTTTTCAAACTGACACAACGCAGTATGATTGCAATCCAGGGCTTAAAGTATGTCAGGACGGTCATGAACGGCGTCCATGCACTTTTTTCAAATTTATATGCCGTCCTTCCACTTATTTGGACAGTACACCTGAAAAGGTTGCGGGCGTCCAGGCACTTCTTCTTTCTACACTTTAAGCACTGTGGCAATCAGTAATGAATGGATGACCACAAGATATTACAGTAGTGGAATTTAACTGTTAGCAGCGATGCAAGGTGCCATTCATATCATACTATTCAGTTTAACAACTGCTCAATCAAGCTCCAGTAGGTAACTTTGTATAGGACAATACATCTGCTGTATTGTTGCAGATTATTATTTTGTGAAGTCTTTTCAACTCCATAACTATGGTCTGAATCCTATACAGAATGTGAAATTGACAGCTTATTTTTTTAGCTGTGTCATTGATAGACAAAGGTGATCTGATTGCTGTTTTGCTTCTGCATATCAGCTGAAAGTTAATTAAAACCCTTGATCCATGCCTGTGGTAATGACAATTTATATTTAATGTGTGTGTGTATTCGTTTAATAAGCAAAAACAGGTTGGCAAACCGCAACCTGGTACATCGAGATAGACAAAAATTACATTGTAATAAAAATATTAATGTTATAGGGAGTAATCAGTTATTGGAATTAAATTGAATCAATAGTTAGACTATGTTTTAATAATATGTTTGGAGTCATGTGATAAATAACAAATTATTATCTTACATAATCTTGTTTTAGGGTACCTTCCCTTGATATAATTTATAATTAATACATGTATACAGTATACTTCAAAGCATATAGAAGGATGCACGTTCAGTACCCACCAGACCCGTAGGGTTGACTCAGCCCCTGCACTACAGTTGGGGGGGCGGTTGCAAAAGGAGCAACAGGACAGACGGATACTTAGTGCATCAGATCAGTGCGGCTATCAGCTGCTTTATTCATACAGACAGTGTGGCCATAACGCTGAGGAGTCTTTGTCTGGTAATCTAGCAGCGATTTTCTCTAATTGACATAAAAAAAGACAATGGTTGGTGTTTGACTGTAGACTTCAGTGACCACCGACCACTTCATTTGGAACAGTCTGGGTGTGTGAGGAGGAGGAGGAGGAGGAGGAGGAGGAGGAGCCGTCTGTCTGAGCAGCCTGTAGTCAGTAGACATTAGTTATATGGGAGTGGATCTCATGGAGTCCGCCACCACCGCCGCAGGAAGTGGCCAGATGTCACTGAAACATTCAGGAGTTGGTTTCCGAAGAAGAAGAAGAAGAAGAAGGAAGAAGAAGGAAGAAGAAGAAGAAGAAGAAGAAGAAGAAGAAGAAGAAGAAGAAGAAGAAGAAGAAGAAGAACATAAAGCTTTGTTGATTAACGATGCAATGCATTCCTTGTTGCTTGATGTATAATCAATGCCGAGGGATTTATGTTGTCCGCAGTCGAGTGGTGCAGCTGCTGCTGTTGCTGCTGCTGCTGCTGCTGCTGCTGCTGTTGCTGCTGCTGGGATCCACAGGTTGTTGTTGATGATCATTCAATAACCTCCAAAGGCCACCAGACACACTTAAATTTGTACCATACCACCTTATCATCATCACAATGATGATGATGATTATGATCATATTTAATTGTCATCATTCTCCGCGACAGTTATCTCTGTCATTATTTACTCTTTGTCTAAAACTAACCACCTTAACCTTCCTTTAAATTGCTTTGTTTTTTCCTTACAGAGCTTGTTATAAGGAACTGGCTGTGCTACCCGGCGTTGCACGGGGAAATTTTGCTTTTCATTCCACCAGCGTTCCACAACAAAGTTCATGTTGTTGCTCCTCCACACTCCCATAATAATCATTTTTTATTTATTGTGGTCATGTTTTTCTTACCTTCCGATCTTCAGTTCACACTGGACATCATTTAATAATTATTTTTGCAAGTTGGCTTGATATGTTATTATCGCCATTGGCCACGTGACGGCTAGAAATGACGTCAGAAATGACGTCATAAAAATATCAAATATAGCCAAGACAGTGTGGTGTGAACAGCTTCGGACTAATAATGAATGCGACCGTTAATGGCGTCTTAATTTCGCATTACCAGGTATAGTATCCATGTCAAACTTTAAAATGTTCATATCTCGGGTTTTAAGGTGAATTGAGAGCTGCAAGTAGTCCCGCTGACCTACAAATTCGCATGAGAAGATAAAAAATGTTTCATCGTGCGAAATGAAGCCGTCTCGGAGCCTTTCTTGGGATGGACATACATACACACCCAGCCACAGAAAAGTGTCAGACTTATAATATAGATTTTTAGAAGTGCACAACCCATTCTATCTTTCTCCATCGTCCATGATTAATTTTTCCAAATCGGATCGCAATGGACATAATTAAAATAATTATTTAACTATTTTTCGCTGCACAAAGAGTGCTTGTAGGCCCTACAGCTGCGCAAATTCATCTAGAATTGCACTTTTGTGTTGAACTGCATGCTAAAAAGCTGTATATCTAGCTTTCCATCACCATAACTTACCTAACCTTCCCTTATCATAGGTTTAGCTTACTCATCTAGACTTCGCTGTCTTGACTTACCTTTCCTGGCCCTATCTGGTCTTGCTTACCTGGTCTCACCCTGCTCTACCTATGTTGTTGACTGCGTACTTTATACCCTACATTTCTCTGTTCACGATGTTAGGAAGCGGATCTGGCAATTGCCCCGCTGACGATATCGTCAATGCGTGAACGCGTCATCGACTTCTCGAAGCCGTTCATGGACCTCGGAATCAGCATCATGATCAAGAAGCCGGAGAAGCAGAAGCCGGGCGTCTTCTCCTTCATGGATCCGCTGTCGAGCCAGATCTGGCTATGCATTGGAATGTCGTACGTCGGAGTCAGCTTCATCCTCTTCCTTGTCTCCAGGTTCAGTCCGTACGAATGGCAGATCGAGGATCGACTGAGTGGACCGAGTTTCACCAACGACTTCACGATGCTCAACAGCCTCTGGTTCTCACTCGGAGCGTTCATGCGCCAGGGCTGTGACATGTCGCCAAGGTCACCTACTCTCTCAATGATATTTCTTTAACTAGCGAAATTCCTTTGACCTCCTTCAGACTTATCTTTTGTACAACCCTTCTGACTAGACACAGCGCTCACGAATAAGCTGGTGCCCTGCACTTGGCTTTGAGTGGCACTTTAGAAATTTGTAGATTATGATCACGATTATGATTGTGTTCTAAAGGCAAGATTTCAAATTATATTGGGAAGGTGATGTTTGATCCAAATGTAATTGGCATTGGAAATTAAGTGCTGTATGAAAAAGCAACTGGTTTTGGAAGCAATACTTTGTTTGAAGCTAGGCTAGGTGAGTGTCCTGTCTTGTGTTGCATTTGATTGCGCATGTCATCGGCCATTTCAGACGGCTGATCGACCTCTGCATGATTTCGACGGATATTTTTAGTCTCAATGCAGATTATTTGCAGTAAATTCGCAGGTGTTGGAGTTTGCTGGCGCTAGATTCGAGCGCCGGACTTAATCGTCGTTTCTGCCAAGGATTTTGTGCATTTGAGGAATTATTGTCCGCAAGTCGACAAGGCCATGTGACTCCATCGGACCCATCCTTCCGATGTACGGTCGAGCCTTGGCCGCACGGACTGCCATCTGTAACCTTGTTTACGTTCCGGTGGAGAATGGCTAACGCAGGTCACCGGAATCACCTCGACTGTGAGTCACTGGCGGTGCTTCAATGAACCAATGAGACGAATTACCTCCGCATACTCCTTGTGCTTCGACGATTTGTCCGTACGGACGCCATCTTCTATCATTAAGGGACGACTCTTGGCAACGTCATCGTGTTTGCCAGCGATGTCAACTGTCATCGCTCTACTCTATCGACGCAACTTGGTCCAGATACCTTGAACATCGATCCATTTCATCTCTCGGCTGCAGACGAGAATCTGTTGGTTGGTTCCACCTGTGTGTGTGTGCCCACCAATGGTGACTTCTTTCAGCTTGTTGTTATTTTTGCAAATTGATGTATTATTTTATTTTGTCGAAATTGCACTTAACATCAGTTCATAGGCCAGCGCAAAGGGCGCCTCTGAGTAGTTCCATGTATCTTGAAGAGGCACTATATAAATTCTCAGAATGAATGAATGAATGATGCAAATGAGGTCATATCTCTTTCTTTTCACATTATCCAGCATTGCCTCACATTGTCCAGATTTGTCAAGTTAGACATAGAATGTCATTTAAGTATATCCGGTACTGAGATAAGTTGCTATTATGGTAGTGCAGCATTTTAGCAGCCAGTTCTATTGAGAAATCTTCTGGAATGAGACTCATTTCTGTCAGTAAGTATTATTGAACCAACTGCAATCCACATTCTGGAATATAATAAACAATCAGTATGAATTAAGCATTCAATAGGAATGGAGTATTGAATATGAATAAAGCATTCAATAGGAATAAAGTATTCGAACTATGAAAGCTTTTTCATGTTGTGTTGAGCTAACGGTAAACAAGTTTACAGATTGGAACTGGATTATTTCCCTCGTCCTCTGTCTGGCAAACCCCCAACATGCTCGAGCAGCATACATCCACCATGGTCGCATTCAGCAAACTTCACTGTTCTCAAGTCATTTTTTTCAACTTCAATGTTTGTGTAGAAACTTTGAAATCTTGTTGGTTGCTTCTCAGTGATCTTGCTGATGATATTCAGTTTTGCTGTTTGAATATTAAATTCAGCAACAGATCTCAACATTGTTGTTATGTCTGTAATTTTTACAGGTCATTGTCTGGGCGCATAGTCGGCAGTGCCTGGTGGTTTTTCACTCTCATCATCATATCATCGTACACGGCCAACCTTGCAGCATTCTTGACCGTTGAGCGGATGTTGACCCCAATTCAGAACGTTGACGATTTAGCGAAGCAGACGGAGATTCTGTATGGTAGTCTGGACGGTGGATCAACGACAGATTTCTTCAAAGTAATGCTTGGATTCCTAGCACTGTCTAATTGAGATGTATTGCAAGTAGTCTTGAAACTAATTATAAAAATGGCAATTTTCAGGGCTTCATAAGTAAGTAGCAACCTTCTAGTGCTCTTTAAAATGTCAATGACAAGAGTTAGGTTGTAAATAGAATTTCAATTTTGTCTTTGAAAGCATTAAAACTCTTGGCTTCCTGGATAGAATACCAGATAATGAACTTTTTATTGCCACTTAAGGGTAATTGATTAGTGAAGCCTGTAATCTGATGATCTAAGTACCTTCCATCATTAATCGAAGTAAGGCAAGTAGTGATACTTAGAACATGCTCCTCATTTTTAAGCTCCAATCATGTTGAAGAGGGTGTCCTGTTTTGGTGCTGCAAACAGAACCCGTAGACATGGCTTTACTTGCAATGTGATAAAGGAAGACATGTAGCAGTTTCATTTTGCAAACTGCTATTTTATGTCAAAGTACATAACAATTCGACTGGGACGCAGTGGTGTAGCCAGAAATTTTTCATGGTTTTTTTGCCTGGCCGGATACCCTTTCTGAAACCAACCCAACAGTATTACAGTAAATAAAAAAGGAATAAGGTAGCAAAGGGAATAAAGTAAGCAAAACAATTGTTGCTACAAGCAATTTTTTTCTTTTCTTATTTAAGTGGATAAATAACCTTTAAAAAAACTTTTTCCTAGGCCAATGGGGGGGATTTTAACCCTCGATGCCCCCCTTGGCTACGCAACTGCTGTGACGTCAATTAGAGAACAAATGAAGAATGCAATTAAGGTTATCCATACAACGTTCCTCAAATATAACAGAATAACTATTATCAACAAGTCCTTTTTTTCTTTCTCCCTAATGATCTTTGTATTTCAGCAATTGAATGTGCTTCATGTGCTATTATGTGTTTTTTAATAGTTTACATGATTAATGAGTGGTCCTATTAGCGGGATTGTCTATCCATTCAGGGTCTCCCCTTCTTAACCAAATTATGTTCAAGTATTATGTTCACTGCCATAATTATATTATGTTTGTTTGGGGTTTTTTGGTTCAGGAGAAAAGAAATAATAAATAAAATAAATAACCAGTTCCACTCAACCGGCATACTCTGAGCTTTTTTATTTTCTGAGTCACAAGCCAGTAAAAACTGACTTTGTATACTAAAATGTCTGCAAAGTCTCTTCTTTTCTTTTTAAAGATACCTTTCTTTAAAAACTCAACATCAGATGTTTTTCTGTAATAACTCATAAATAGCACATCTTCTGGGACCATTTTAGATCAGTTTTAGCTTCAACAAGCTTAACTGAGACTAGCTCAGACAATGGTAGAGTTTCTCTTTTTTTCTTCTTACCTGTTGCTATTTCTAATCTTATCTATCTGACTGATGTTAGTGTAGTTGCATCAATGGCCTGGTTTGTACGTCTTTGTAACGAAACATAATCAGTCCATAAGATTCATACTGTCTCCTGAGAATTATCTTCGTGCATCTCCACTTTTGTGGATTCCAAGAAAAACGAGGTAGAAGTTTCGCAACTTTGGATGCAAAAAAAGATATTCAGTGCAATAAAACTTCAGGCAAAGACGTCATGTTAAAGCATCGGCATTGATTAAAGGATGTTGCATTAATATAAAATTGAAACTTAGAATGGTTTTTGTGAAATTTTGGAAAATGTTGTAAAAAATGAACATACACTACCGTAGCTTCGAATTTATAAAAAACACTTTGTCGTATGTCCATCAGTAATTCAGTATCATGTTGTCGTATATCCAATTCTACAGTAGCTTGTTACTGCTTGTAATTTCGTCACCTGAGAATTATCTTCGCGTATCTCCACCCCATTGAGATAATCAAGATTGAAGTTTTGGTAAAATTTTACGGAAAAAATACATGTAAAAATTGGGGATACAACAAAGCAATCCTGAACATGGACATGCGACAGGTAGTTTTTGGTGAATATCTTTAAAACGACTTGTCGTATCTCCTAACGATTAAAAGTGATGAAAGATAAACAAATTTTTGCTACAAATCAAGTCTAAACTCGATTTTGAAAAAAATGGAGATACGCGAAAATAATTCTGAGGCGACAATATGTGGCTGGAAATATGTCCTGAAGATAGTAAAAAATTATGACTTTGAAGTGATGTACTACTGTTTTGCATTGTACTACAAGATTTGTTTGAGCATAATCAAAACAGTCAACTCAGAGGCACAAGCTTGTTTCTGCACAGACATCAAAGATACCAATCTACGAACGCATGTGGAAGTTCATGGAGCAGGCACAGCCGAAGGTATTCGTCAAACTGACGGAAGATGGTGTACAGAGAGTCCGATCGTCGAAGGGAAAGTACGCTTTTCTGCTCGAATCTACAATGAACGACTACTACAACCAGCGCAAGCCATGCAACACGATGAAAGTCGGAGGGAACTTAGATGCCAAAGGTTACGGTGTGGCCACTCCTATTGGCTCTGACCTTAGGTATGTAAGATAACTCTGGTCTCTCCTATTTGCTTTGTGTAAACATGCAAGCCTTTTGACTGAAAGTGTGAAGACTATGTAGTAGGGTGACAATTTCCAACATGGGGAAAAATATTTTTTTAAATTTTTAAAGTCTCACTCCTCAAAAGTGTTCTCTATAATATCAGTACTACAGGTGAAAATTTTTAAGGTAATTTGAAAACGTTTAGAGGTGGCCCAATGACCTTGAACTTTCAATAGATAGGCCTACAAACAATGTTGAATATGTAATGTGCTAAATATTGTTTTACTCCACCAATTACATCTCTAATGCTTATTGCAATGTTTGTTTGTTTGTATGTGCACATGTTATAGCGCCCCTTCAAGCTTTCTACTCAGAGGCGCTCCCAACTGCAGAGCGGATACTGTATCGGAGTTTCACGCCGAAGCGCTGAGAAATTGCGAGTGAAGGACTTGTCTAAGGTCCTTACGCGGCGACTTGAGATGACTACAAGGCGACGAACATACCCACTACACCACCGCCATGAGCGGAGTTTATCAGGGGCTAGGGGGTCTAAGCCCCCCCAAGAAGACCCAGATTCATTTTTTTACCGTGCAAATGGTTACTTTTCTCGGGCTTAACCCCCCTAAGAAGGCTTTAGCCCCTCTAAGAATGGAAACCAAACTCTGCCCATGACCACCGCGCCCCAATGTTCTCTGTAATCACTCATGACATGCTTAGGGTATAGTTATTATTTAATTAAAAACCAATAAGTCAATTTGAAAATTATACAAGAAAGTCTTGCGGGCAATTAGTTATGTTAAATCGATTTGTGCGCCTGCTGAAAAGAAGTTAAGAAAACCCAATGTCATTTTGAGTGCATGCGTCATTGTAGCATTCAACAGAACTAAAATTAGTGGCATACATGCGGCACACATTCTAGCAGCCAAAGGACAATCAATGGGCCGTGATACTGCTGAAATTGCTATCAATCAGAATTACATTAGACAGTCTCATCATGAGACTTTTGTCAAAGAAATCTGTGCATCGTTAGGGCTTGAAGTTCTGCATAAAGTTCATTGGAATGACAGGTTGTTGAAGCCTTTTACGTCGTATAGGAACGTTGGCCTACTGTGCTGTCACCAGATGAAAGAACAACGAAATCTTAAAGGTTCCTTTACTGCCTAATAGAACAGGTGACATGCGCCTGACGGAAGAGAGACCAAGAAGAAGAAGAACAGGTGAAGCACAAGCTTCAGCCGTTTAACTTGCTTGAAGAGCGGAATTTAGCTGGCCGCATACGATCTATATTTTTCACACAACTTCTATCATCTACACTCTACAGCAATGCTGGTCTTCAATCAAGAGCATGTGTTCTTCTGAAACACGAGTCTCAGAAACGGTAGATCTCCTCAACTTGGTGATAGTGGGGATAGTCTTCAATACTCTGATGACAAACTCTCGCAGACCTACGAAAACACTGTTTGAGAGATTTGGTATTTGTTCTTCAGGTAGATCTCAAGGCATTGGCACACAAGCCAATGTCCAACGTCAGCTCCCTGGAATGACTTGAAACTGTTGAAGCAGCCCATTGCTCACAAGGCAGTAATTGAGACCGCCGCTACAGCAGAAATACACATCTTTTCGACCCATTTGAGGTACATGAGTGAAATGTTGGTTCACCTGGTGTTGATTGATTCGGCTGTTTCTGATGACAGCGAGATTGCAATAGTAAAACGTCCGGGATGTGATGAACCTCTTCGACATATCAAAGTTTATGTGCAGCAAGTACCACTATATAAGAGCTGATTTAAAAAAAAACTAAAACCACTAAGAAACTCTAAATTGCACTAGTCTGCACTAGATATTCTTGTAAACTTACTACAACTACATGATCTACATCCAAGCAGAAAGGGAGATAAAAGAAATCGTTCTCTTGGCTCGTCACTGAGCTGTTGGCCTGAATGTCGTAAATGATGCAGCTGAATGTGGTATCACACTGATCCATTCTTTCCATGAAGAACTTACAAACCAAGAAGAACCAAGCAATACCTAAACTCCAAGGGCTTATGAAACACAGGAGGTAATAGCCAGACTAAAAAATAAGCAGACATAAATGGACTTGATAAACAGTACTG
Organism: Lumbricus terrestris; assembly: GCA_949752735.1. Classification (NCBI taxonomy): domain Eukaryota; kingdom Metazoa; phylum Annelida; class Clitellata; order Crassiclitellata; family Lumbricidae; genus Lumbricus; species Lumbricus terrestris. The sequence goes on along the minus strand of OX457038.1, from coordinate 43,849,143 downwards.
GAATCAAATACTGATAGATGTGTATTTGCACTGTGTTTAACACAGACCATTAGGTCAAACTTCTGATGCGTTGGGCCAGCAATAAACATTAATGAATTAATTTTTAAAAAATCATGCATACTTATTTAATGGTACATAACCATTTAAAAGGGTGAGACATGTGAAATTCAAATTTTTTTTTTAACTGTCACCCTACTATGTAGTCAATAATTTTTATATAATTTTTTTACTTCCTTGGTTCCAGTGACCTGTCATTTATTCACATGTGAAAATTGTATTCTGTACCTGAAAACAATGGAGGCTCCTGATAGTGCTGTCTCTGAGAACCACACGTAAGAGCCACATGCAACTGCCTTGTATAATGTATTTAATGAGTTTGTGCTGTAATGAGGTCATAATTCCAAAACCACACTTTGCACCATGTTATGTCAGAATTTTTTTTACCAGGAGGCATGCTATAAGCATGTTTTTACCAATGCTTTTTATAGAGCATTTTAAATGTTTCCAAAGGTGACATCTTGTAACACAGTTGTTGTTCTCTCATGAACTGTGCTAGACGAATTTCAACAGCACTGACTTTGTCAGTTCAACTGCAATGTATGATGCATCATCTCACAACCAAATTGTCATGTCTGATGGAAATGTTTAAGTGAAGAAACCTCAGGACTGCTATACTATATGCTTTGTCGAGATTCTGTGCTTGGTACCAAGTGACCAAGCACCAATGGTTAATTTAAATTAATTCAACTGAGTCCATGTTGATTTGGTATACAGTTTATCCATAGCCTACAGTAGTTTTGATTTATATCATAAAATATGATGCTGGTGTACACTCTGACCATCATCATCATCAGTCGTTTTGTGCAATTCTGCACATCAGGCAATGCAGCTCCTCCACACTGACAATGACCATTGAATAATTAAAACCAAATTTATATGTATGTTTAATCCTAATCCAGCATCATAAAATCTTTACAATCAAACTGGTATTTTAGAGGTGCTTAATATGATTTTTTAAATATTCGTGTTTGTTTTAAATTATAATGAAACACTGCTGCATGATTACAAATCATAATATGAATAGATGATTACAAGTTATTACAGGAGTCAAATTTACTGCATGGCAGTGATGCAAGGCATCCATCTGTCCTACTGCTCATTTTACCAATGCCACATAGGAATGGAAGGCTGAGTGGATCAGTGGGAGGATAGCAGGGGAGCAATCCCATGGCAATGCTGACCTTCTGCTCTTCAAGATGATTGTAAAATATAAAGTGAATCATCGCTAGAGGTATCCATCTGACATGTGCGTTTTTGTGGTGGATTCTAGGGAGCCGGTGAGTTTGGCCGTACTGCAGCTGCTGGAGACGGGAGTGCTGCAGAAGTTTCACAAGAGATGGTGGTATGACAAAGGAGAATGCTCAGCAGACGAAGGCAAGGTAGGTGCTATTGCTAGTTGCTCTGCAGGTATTCTTAAATCAGCGCATTCATTGGAACGTGTTGTAGGAACAATTCTGTCTTAAGATTAATATGTTATTAAGGTCAGCATTTGAATATGTTCAAATTTCATTTGATTGATTAATCAGCAAACACTTTAAACCTCACATTACCAGGTAATGCATCGTGTGCTATGCAACACAATCTCAACTACTTACGTGGAGAAAGACATGTGTCACTGCAAGTCTAAGACGAATCTATGCAGGATGAAATGCCCATTAATATTATGTGGTTTCATAGTCAGTCATCATCAAGGATGACCGATTATGCATTAAGGATCATTATTTCCAGTACTAACTCATTGTTTGTCATGTTTTTTAAAGACAAGCGGGTCATCGCAAAGTGCTCTAACGCTGAGCAATGTTGCGGGAATATTCTACATTCTGATCAGTGGACTTGGCCTCTCGATGGTCATATCACTTCTAGAGTTTCTGTACAAATCGAAACGAAGAGCGAGACGACATAAGGTAAACTATATAATAACTCATTACAATAACCTAATTATAAAAATTATGGTAATAATAATGATGAGAAATTTTAGTAAATCCCTAAGGCTTTTAAAACTATTATCTGGAGAAAGGATTATTAGTGTCATCATAATTATTGTTTTTGGAATAATTAAGAGTTGAAAAAATCGTTGCAATATTCTATTTTAATTAACAATTGTACTAGATTGAGAGACAGAGGTGTCCTCTAGTGCAGCGTTTCCCAAACTTTTTTGGCCACGGAACCCTTCGAGTCCTAATATTTTCTGGCGGAACCCCAGTTTCAGCTAAATGCATTGAATCATGCAGAGTGCATGGGAATCAAAGGCTAGTAATTATTATAAGCCTATACATGTAGGCCTATTATGCCTAAATACTAAAATAGGCTACACTAAATTATAGAAAGTCTATTTTTCTTACAATATCATGAAAAATTAAATTGCAGTGTTTTCAAAACCACGAATTGTGGATCCTACTAAGAGTATGCCATACATGAGGTTAGAATGTGAAGGTTCGTTGGAATTCTGCTTCATTCGCGTTGTGTCAATAAGAAGTTTGTAGTCTCCGTTAGAAGAGTTGCTGTTTTTCACCTTCACTGAGTGGTTTCGTATCCTATTATTATTTACAGTGGCGCAGCCAGGAATTTATGATGGTTTTTTACCTAGCCGGATGCCCTTTCTGACACTAACTCAACAGTATTAGGCTACAGTAAATAAAAAGGGAATAAAGTAACAAAGGGAATAAAGTGAGAAAAACAATTGTTACTGCAAGCAATTGTTTTGTTTTTTTCTTATTTAAGTGGATAAATAACATTTAAAAAAACTTTTTCTCTAGGCCAATGGGGAGCGGGGGGTTTAACCCCCGAAACACCCTTGTCTACGCCACTGATTATTTATCGTAATTCATGAAAAGAAATCTTTTAACCAAATTCGCTTTCAGATCGTGAATAATTATGATGTGCAATTTCTGAACGATGGTTTCCTCAAAAACATCGTCCATTAAAAAATCGTGTGAGTTTGGAAAGCGTTCCACGTTTCTAAATTACATAAAAGAGGCTCAGAGCTCTAGTTAGTTTACGCAGAAGTTTTATTACTCAATTTTGACAAATTTGTACACACTCAAATAAAAAAATTATTTGTTACCACTGCTGCAAGATCTGATTTGGTGATACTTTCTAAACGCGTTTAACGGTGCTCACGCTAGTTTCGTCAAGATAACGTTAACAAAGATGACTGCGTTCCTGTTCAGACTTAACCTAAGCCTAAACGTCTGACCTACGTTACGTTCAGATGTCTAAGCTTATATAATTATACATAGTAATTGGATTGCTAATATACAATCACTGAAAGGTCATGTGAGGACAAAACACAAAAGACGACTAACACTTGTTTGAAAATTCCAGTGCATTTTCAAAAGCTGCTGTATAGCAGTAAAATTTCTTCCCAAAATTCTTTTTTTCTCAACTCCTCGCGGAACCCTTGTGCTCGCCCCGCGGAACCCTTGGGTTCCGCGGAACCCACTTTGGGAAACGCTGCTCTAGTGAATGCCAGTGAAAATGCAATTTTGATTTTTTTATGGGCGACCACATACAAAAGCCTGTACCTCAGTAAATAAATATTGTGCTGCGATTGCCCATTTTCATAGGCAGCATCACAGATTGTGACATTCACCACTCATACATGCTTTTGCATATAAGAATGTATTTCACTAGCTTGAACTCTAGTCCTGTGTGGTAAGTGCATGGGAAAATAGTAACAGTATATCCTGTTAAAACTTGGGTGACAGCATTAACCCTTTTAAGGGTAACACAATAAATATAATTACTCATTTGTTATAGTTTCGCTAGTAACAAAAAGTATGAAAATAAAATTTTAAGGCTTCACATACAGATGCTTTGTGGTACATCTTGGTTACAGGGGATGGTCTCTAATGTTTAAGCGCAGTATGTCTAGACACTTATTCTATTAATACTAACCACTTTTTATATTTACTATTAAATATATTATATATAAAAAAACTCTGACGCAGTGTCTGCGCTGTAGTCGGAAGCACCTCTGAGTAGATAGCTTGAAGGGGCGATGTAACAAGTGCACATACAAACATAATATAGTATATATATAATATATATATATATATATATATATATATATATATATATATATATATATATATATATATATATATATATATATATATATATATATGAGGAAGAGGCTCTAGGGGAGGAGGAAACATCTGGAGGAGGAAAACGAGGAGGAGGAGAATGAGGAGGAGAATGAGGAGGAGGAAGAAAAGATGATGTCGATGAAGACAATTTAGTATGGAAACTAGAATGACTAGGGCCAAAGGAATGGTTGCTTTTAAAATTCCAGTCAGAAAGAGCACTTGATGTGTGACTTGTAAATGTCAAATGATGGCAAATTCTTAACATTTGCCTTTGCTTTGTGATCAAATTTCACCCAATTTCATTTGTTTTTTAAAATCAACAAACACAAAATCATTTTTACGAAGATTATCATTATTAGAATTAAGATGTTTATAGAGCCTGCTTTTGTAAAGTTGCAAGTTTCTGCTTCACCTTGATTTCAGAAAACATACATGGAAGCTAAACGGCCAAAAACGAACTTCTGTTCGGTAAGCTCTTGTGAACTAGCAGAATCGGTACTAGCAGTTATTACTAGCAGTTTTAAAGCAGTTCTTCAAGTGAAAGATATCAATAACAGCTCCCATCATGAGTTATTATTTCCCTTAATAATTGTCCACCCAAGTAATTTAGTTACTTAAAGTATCAGGAGTCCCCATTTAGCAGGATCATCTATCCATTTAGAGCCCCTGAGTGAACAGGTTGAAAATATCACTGTTGTAACTTGTGAATATTGATTTATTGATTGATCAATAGCAATTATTAATATGGAAGGGTTTATTTATTCATAATAATAATAATAATAATAATAATAATAATAGTGATGATTAATATAGCATAGCGCCATGTTCCAGCCATGCTCGAAGGAATTGGTGCTGTTTGGTACCATAGCCTGCATCTCAGTCAAATTTCGATTAACATACTGTGGGAACGAATTATGCAAATGCAATAATCGAACCAGTTAGAGTGTTCAGTCAACAGCCACAGTGCTGCCACATAAGATACATGCAGTTGCCACATAAGATACATGCAGTTGCCACATAAGATACATGCAGCTGCCACATAAGATACATGCAGTACCATCAAAGTCTGCTCTGGTACAAATAACGACTGAAGGAGACCAAGTAAAGTGAACGCGACAAGTGCAATAATTAAACTAAATATTTCTAGTAGAAGAGTTCATCACCATGCACAATACCTAGCTGCTTACTTAGCATAACAAATGCTGCTGAATATTGCAAGACTTCTTTGTCTTTATTTGCCCCTTTTCCGCAAGCATTTGAAAACCATTCTCTTTTATTGTGTTTGGTGCTGTTTCAGTGCAGTTACTCTGGTCCCTCTCAGATCGTCACCTTCTCAAATTACGGTGAAGTTCACTCGCGACCCCACACGCAGGTATGACAGAATGATGCAAGACGACTAACGGACTGAGGAGTAACTGGAACAATCAAACATCTCAACATAGAATGCACTTCGATCCGCGTGGTATATCTGCTCTGTGAAATGACTTCATCCAGAAATAAGCCACGCCAAGGAGGTGCAACTTATCGGAAATGAAAACTCGATGTTCGCACCGATGTTTCCTGAGATGAAATCTTGCTGGAAGAGTTTTATGAAAACGACTACTACATGTACATTCTCGTGGAGAATGTTTTTGCAAAGTTTCTACCGGATGTCGGAATATTTGATACAGATTTTAGTCAGATGATCGATAGTTTTCTGTTCCACTCTTCTCTACACGTTTCACCGTTTTTAGGCTGGTTTTTAGAGAAGATTCACGTAAGTGAGAAGGTTTTTCAGCAAATACCTCCTAGAAGGTTTGAATCCACTAACTAGGGTTCTTTATGAGGTCCTTGGCAGAGACAGACTACTGTGATGATCATTGAGCATTCTGTAAGTAAGCTAATAGTTCAGAATTTAGGAGATTTAGCTTCAGAGTAAGAAATTAACAAGCTTTGGCTCATTGAATATGATTGTAAGACCGTAAGAGAAATTGCTAAACAGATTATCCATTAGCATTGTCCTAACCAGAATAGAAAGCAGAATTTCCTGATGAAGTGTATCTTGATAGATCTAAAACCAGTGTCAGTTTTTTAGGAAATGTGTCCAAACTCTAAGAAATGCTTTGGTTCATCGTGAAGCCTGCACCTCATATTTCTAAGGCGCCACTCGAAAGCCAATCGCAGGGGACCTGCTTATTCACGAGCGCTGATCAGGTTATATCACGAATGTCAGTGTAAAACTCGGCTTATCCTTTGCTAAAGATATGAAATTATGTAAAAGGCACTTTGTGAAGAGTGAAAGATATGATTGTAGGCAAGGTATGCAGTTAACCGTTGGTCTATTTGATTTATGCGACAGAGGTGTGCCAAAGTTTGGAATCATTCCAAAATCAGTAAATAAATTTTTTTCTTTTCTATTTCTACAGCTGTTATCTCTATTTAGCTTAGAGAGTTTATTCTATGTAGTGTTAAAAGGAATTATTTAGCTTTTAGAATCAACATCTGCAGATGAATGACTTTTAGTTTCATGTTGGTTACGCTACGATATACATTTGTCTCTTTCACATCAGCATTAATTATCCACCACGCAGCAAAGATTATTGTGACGCTACTTCAAAGAAAAAAGTTACAAACTTTTTTTATTTTAACAAAATAACAAGAGACACTATTATTTGCATTGATACGTTTGCTGGTATTGTGCTTACCTTGATAGAGAGCAATGAATCAAAGAACCGCACAACTTGGCACTTGAGTGATTCCAAACTTTTGCACACCACTGTATTTAGTAGGATGTTTTGGCATGACAGTGGTGAAGCCCTTATTTCTTGTCATTGAAACTATTGGCGTGGTAGTGACAACACTGACACCACTAACAGAGATGATGCTGTTGACTTGATGGTGAAGTGTTGTTGACGTGACGGTGCTGCTATTGACATGACGATGATGTTGCTTTTTACTTGAGCTGCTAAAATGGCAGCACTTACTGTGATGGTGCTTTTGGCATTTTTTATGCTGGTTAATAATAAAAATCTGTTGGTACGACAAACTTTTGCTGGCAGGTTTAAAATTGTTGAACTCTTACTGTAATTGTAATTTGAAATTTATGTAGCACCACTTTGAAGTAAAACTCATCGCAGGTGTTCTTGGCTTGACAGCTCAAAAACTACAATGATCTTGTTCAAGTTAGTAGCAGAACTGAAGTATGATTGGAGACTCTTTTTATCTTACAGAAGACACACAATTGTTCAAAGTTTTGTAGGAGAACTCTGACTTTGACTGCCGGTATTTATAAATTTAAATAATGACGTGTATATTGTATATTTTTTTATGTTTACTGAATAGGACTAGCAAGTGATCTGATTATATTTTTATTTGCAGATTGTGCTTTTGCCTATGTTAGAAATATCTCTCAAGCCCAGTTTCACATTACAAACCAAAGTGTAAAAGCGATAATTATGCATATGCATCCGTTAAATCTTGTGCCCACCGTCTATTTGAACTTAACAAACCGCAAAATGATGTCATATGTGATAAATGAACCCAGTGAGCATTTCATTATCCAAAGATCTTTCACTTCCAAACCATGCCTCATTTCGAAGCACTACAGAAGCACATAACAAATCAGTGATTACCATATGACATATAGTATATGACTTGTCTTTATATTAAATAATTTCAATCTCTTAATACTGTAAGAGGTCTGACGTAGCCTACTAATCACCAATCTGTGTGCCTCATTGGCTTTGAAAGCGATTTGTCAAAAGAGTTGATCGTGTGATCCCAGTTGTTCACGTAGTCTGTTGATTCAACCAAACTTGTGACAACTCAAATTGTATTATAGAAGGACCTCCTATACACTTTGGTGATGACTGTCTGTAGCGAGTCAGAAGCTGGAATTAAGCCACAACTTGGAGAAGGGCTATCTTCCATGGCAACTTAGACCCAGAATTGAGAATTCTCAAATATGCACAACTATATTCGCATCTGCGCAGTTTGGTTGTGTCGCTTAATAAAAAATATTAGGCCTATAATACATGCAACTATACAATATATATAAATTGACTGTTAAAGCATTAGTTTGGATTGAACCACACGTCAGTGAAAGAATACTAGGCCTAATTAAAGTACCTTCTCACTTATAGGCCTATTAGTGATATGCCGCAGTTTCTGCACTAGGCCAATTGCCTATAATAATATTCTCTTGAAAATGTTCAGGTGATGTTATGACATTCGTATATAATTAACTCGGTAATTTATCAATTAAACGGACGATATAATATAAAGTGGTTGTGTGTCTTTCTGTAGTATGTTTGTGTGTTCATAAGATAAATTCGTTCATCTACTGGATAGCCTAGTATATTCCATTTAGTTTAGCATGCAATGCAGTGTAAAACTCATGATACTGTTTTGTGCTTCCTTTTTCTTCTGGCCACGTCGTTGAATTCGTTGGATGATGTAAGTGGCGCCATCGTGTGAATAAGACTCCTGCGTTTTGTTGCATTGCTGTATACATGCGAGGCTGATCGACTCCGTCGTTTTGGTCTAATGACTATAGGCCTACACGTAGCCTATAATAGTCCATGGCCTAAATCAATACAATTTCATGTAGCCTAAGCTTATAGGCGAAGATTGCGAAGATTGCGACCCATTTTGAAGCCCGACTTACTACGACAGTTGCACGCCGATAGAATCTTTAGCGGCATTGCGCGCCAGAGTCATGGGAGCTAGCAAGTAGAAGAACTTAAAGAAGACAAATATTAAAATTCCAAAGAATTCTTGGCAGGTCATATGACAATTCAATTGTAAAATAAGCAGCTGGGTCAATTGACTTGCCACTGTTTGGCGGTCACTGTCACCATAGGCGGAGACCTGGGCCGAGAAATGGGGGGACGGAAAGACGCGAGATTTTCAGAAAAATTTCTGACGACCGGTGAAATCTCGGGAAAAAAAGTTATTTTCGCCGCCAAAAAAGTTGATGACTTTTTTTTTAGTCGTCCGGTCATAATCTCGACGAAATTGTCTATTTTCGCCGCCCAAAAAAGTCTTGACGCTCAAACATTGGGGGGGGGGACAAATGCATGGGCCGTCCCCTCTGTCCCCCCTAGGTCTCCGCCCATGACTGTCACGATGCGGGTCGTCTGTGGACCCAATGACCTTTACAATAGCCGAATAGCCTACTTAATTGGTATTCTGACAATTAGGCCTAGGTCTTCCATTCTTTAAAATACACAGGCTAGTCATAGATTAGGCCTAGGCTACTTATATACAGGATGAGAATTGGTGTTGAGCCCTCTGTCTTACTTGTGGCTCCATAGTAAAGTTTTTCGCCAACTCCTAATTGTGGCTATTTTGCTACTGTTCTGCAATTCCCATAGACCTATACTGCATGTAGGCTATATTTCGGTGCACTACCAGATAGGCCTAATGCACAAATGAATAAGCAGTTATGTTAGGTTACAGAAGATTAGTGATTAAGTAATTTAGGCCTATAGGCCCTGTACATTCACTGGCGTCATAGGCCTATACTTAATCTTCTGGCGGCGAGCCTAGCGTCGCAACTCGTTCAACGACAAATAGGCCTAGCCTATAGCCTAATGGCGTAAAACCTTTCCAGTTTCTTTTATATTGTTGCAATCACAATGCTTGGCTAACAATATTTGACTTTAGCCTATTAGACCTCTTGAAATTAGGCCTTCACTTCACTTGAGAAACAATTAGTGACGAATAAGTAGGTTTATAGGCCTAGGCCTACTTGCATTTACTCGAACGTTGAAGCATGCATGGCTGACCCCAAACGATTGTCCATTTCACGCTTCAACTGCGTTCAATGCAGCAACAGGTAGGCCTAGCCTATGCCAAAGTATTCACTGCCGAACGGGTTTGTAACTTATAGCCGCAACTCTTTAACGTGCGCGCTCTTCAAAAATTACCTAAGACAAGTTTGGGCTAGACCTAGGCCTATATAGGCCCTAATTGTATTTCCTGGACTTTTCTGTTAGGCTACACGCTTTTGTGCAAGAGTCTTCTTGTCTAGGCACATTTTTAATGACAGTTTAATAATAATACTAACGACAACCTAATTGTATGCCTAATAATAATAATAGTAATAATAGTAGGCTAATAATAGTAATAATAATAATAACAATAATAATAATAAAAGTAATAGGCCTAATAATAATAATGATGATAATAATAATAAATATACCAGACGGCGAATAAGCCCATTTCTACTTCGGTTAATTTAATAAATAAATGAAATCATAGGCCTTTTGCTACTATAAAGCATTTAAAATAGGCCTATTTATGTATATGTTGTTGTTGTTGTTGTTGTTGTTGTTGGTGGTGGTGGTGGTGGTGGTGGTGGTGGTGTGGTGGTGGTGGTGGTGGTGTAGCGGCGACTGCGACGACGATGACGACGACGATGATGATGATGATGACGATGATGATGATGATGATGATGATGATGATGATTGTGAGCTAATTTTGTATAGTCTATGTGGTCAGTTGATGTTTAGGCGTACGAATAGACCAGCTCAAGGTCAGCGTCTAGACAGTTAGGCCTGCAGGTGACAGACTGGCGGGAAAGTTGGCGCGGCTCGGCCGACCGTCGCCGGAGAGAGAGAGAGAGAGAGATAGGCAGACAGACGGACAGATAGACGGAGAGAGGCAGATAGAAGGACAGAGCGGCAAGGGGAAGAGTGTACGCCCAGACAGTGAGATAAGTTGTAGAAGAAGGAGTTGGTAGTAGAGAATAGAAGACGTTGAAGAGAACAGTGGAGTTAGATAATAATAGTTGCGTTGCTGTCGTAGAATTCAAGCGTTTGTCGTCGTTGATCCATTGTTGTGTTATTTGCGTTGTTATGAAGAAAGAAGAAAATACAAGAAACAGAGCTTTGTTGTAATTGAACAAGTTAGGAACTTTAGAAACTTATACACTAGCTTTAGATACCGAAATACAGTGACTAGGTTAGGCGTAGGCTGCGCTACCGAACACAAGGAAAAACTGGAGAAAACTTTGAAGGTCAATTGAAGGTTGACATTTTGGTGGCAGCGGTGGGATACTGAATTCAAGCAAAGGACGTTGGGATAGCGAACTCATTTGGAGGAATATTTTCAATTGGAGGAATATTTTCAGTTGGAGGAATATTTTCAATTGGAGGAATATTTTCAGTTGGAGGAATATTTTCAATTGGAGGAATATTTTCAATCGGAGGAATATTTTCAATCGGAGGAATATTTTCAATTGGAGGAATATTTTCGGTGGATTTTGCTTACGAAGCGTTTTCGACGCCAAGTTACGGACGGTGAATATCGAATCAATCTGAGGAGCCGACCACACGGGAGAAGGAAATTGAGCATTTGATCAACCGGAGAAGTATTCCGAGCATCCGAACAACTGGTGAGAAGATACAACGGACATACGAACGACATTACGACAACGCAACGCCAGAGAGAGGTATACAAAACTTGCTTGTTTACCCAAGGAGCCATAAGAATTAAAGTCAGCCAATCACAGATATTCATAGCCACTCCCTTGATTTCTTCACGGTAATCACTGAAGTAAAGAAGAAAGATGGAGAAACTTACAGAGCAAAAGCAAGCCAGTATAAAGAAGATGTCTTCTGATCGATTAATAAAGTTATTAATTGAAGAGGGTCTAGACGTAGAAGAAGTCGAAGAGATGTCTAGAGAAAATTTGATGGGAGCATTAGCAGAGGTTTGGCTTAAAAAGGAAGCTGAAGAGAAAGGTGCTGTGGGTGGTGTTGAGGAGAAACCAATTGAAAAACCACCGGCACCGATGTCTATGGAGGCGTTGATGCAATTTATGATGATGAGGGAGGAGCAACGCAGACAAGAAGAAAAAGAACGGAAACAAGAAGAGGAAAAACGGAGACAGGAGGAGAAAGAGAAAGAGGAGAAACGGAGACAGGAGGAGAAAGAGAAAGAGGAGAAACGGAGACAGGAGGAGAAAGAGAAAGAGGAGCAGCGGAGACGAGAGGAGAAAGAACAAAAACAAGAAGAGAAAGAGGAGCAACGTAGACGAGAAGATAAAGAGGAGAAACGTAGACAAGAAGATAAAGAGAAAGAGGAGAAACGGAGACAGGAGGAGAAAGAACGGATACAAGAGCAGATTGAACGAACAGAAAAGCTTCGACTAGAGGAAAAAGCAAGAGCAGAACAAGCAGAGAGGATGAGACAACAAGAGAATGAGATGCAGAAGCAGCAGTTCCAGCTTCAGCTAGAACAACTGAAAAAAGATCGTGACGAAGCAGAACGAAGAAGAATGGAATTGATGATAGAATACGAGAGGGCAAGGAAAAGTGATGAAGAAATACGAAAACAACAGATTGAAGAGCAAAAGAGTCGTGAGGAAGACAAAGAAGCCATGCGTTTGGCAGAATTACAAAGAGCCGAAGAGATTCGACAGGAAGAATTGAAAATGGAGAAAGAAAATTTGGAAAAAGCGGAAAGAGAAAGGGAAGAACAATTAGAATTAGAACAAAAGAAACTCGCTCTTAAGGAAGCTCAGCTCCGAGAAATGGCTATAGAAAAGGAGGAACGCAGAAGACAGTTAGAATTGTTGCAGCAGAAGATAGAACAAGAAGAACTGCGTAGGGAAGAAGATCAAAATAGACTCAAGAAAAGAGATGAAGACGACAGAAGAAGCCGTGAGGAGTCAGAACGAAACAGGATCAGAGAAAGTGAGACAATGGTGTCCAAGATTAAAAAGATAGGTGATGCAATGAAACACGTATTACCTAAGATGCCATATGATATGATGGAGGTGCCATTATATTTTGAGACAGTTGAGAATGCATTCAACAGTTTTACGGTGGAAAAGCAGTTTTGGGTCAAATTGCTGTTACCACTAATGACGCCAAGAGCAAGAACGGTGTTGAACCGATTGTCTTTCGCTGATCTAGACGATTACGACATAGTGAAAGAACATTTACTGAAAGAATTCAAATTGACAGCGAGAGAATATCGATCACGATTTGGAGATGCGAGGAAAACGGCAGAAGAAACATACACGATGTTTACAGCAAGATTGAAGAATCTGTTGAACTATTATGTCAGAAGTAGGCGAGTGGGCAAAAGCTACGAGAAGTTATTTGATCTGTTGGTGGCGGATAAATTGAAAGAATGTCTACCACCGGGTCCACTACAGTTCGTACTAGCAAAAGAGGGTACTGAATGTTTTGAAGCTAGTAATGTTGCTGAACTCGCAGACGTACACGTGAACAATCGAATTGGTCTAATGTTTCAAGACAAACCGAAATATGAAGCATGGGGAAATAGTTCGAAGCAACCCAGGTGGAATAGTAATAACAAAGAAACAGGAATCCAAGCCAGAAATAACGAAGCAAGGAATGATGGTGCTCCTGGAAGACAGTTTGGTCAAGATAGAAGAGAAGCAACGGGTGACAGACAAATGTACAGTCGAATGCCAGTGATGGGACGCCAAAGAGAAAACAATGCAGCGTACAATTACAGGCGGGAGAGCACTGAACAGAGAGGGATTGTTAAGAAACGTTGCCATAATTGTCAGTCAGACCGACATCTGATAAAGGATTGCAAAGTACCACCAAGAATGACAAATCTGAGAAATAGATTTACTCGAAGTGCAGAAAATCTCAGAGTAAATCAGATACAAGTAATGAATGCACCGAATCAGTCTGAAAAACAAGACAACCGCGAAACGGAAGTGAAGTCAGTGATGAAGTGCACGCCTCAATTTGCTATACAGAGAGAAATAGTAAATTCTGCTCCAATTAAAGATACTGGTCGAGAAACAGAAAGCAAAGATGAGTGTCAACGTACGAAGAAGTCTTTACTACAGCATGTCAATGTAGAGATACGTGGAAATGATGACAGTTGTCATCCCGTGCAAGTCAGAGCGCTGATTGACTCTGGTACTGAGATTCCAGTAATCAATGAGGAATTGTTGAAAGGAGCGACAGTGGAAGAAATTGGCAGAGTACATTTGCAATGTGTGGCTGGAGAACCCATTCCAGCTAAGTTGGTGAAAATCGAAGTGCGGATGAGTTGTCATAACGAAGGAGGAGATTTGAAAGACAAGGGAGTAAATATCGCGCCATATTTAACCTTGGTGTGTGCCAGCATTCCGGCAGTCTTGTGCAAAGATAACAAAGAAAAGTTCTTGCTGCATCCAGAGATAATCGCAGAACTGAAAGAGGTTCCACCAGTGAGTGTATTACAAGGAGAATTGCAAGCGAATGTGACTACAAGAGCACAGAGTCGGAGAAGAGAAGTGGAAGAAGGAGAAGAGGAAAAGTCAAATGAAAGTTTGCTAGATGAGGACACAGAAAGCGATGATGAACAAAGCGTTCAAGAAGAAGAAGAAGGAATAACATCCGGAAACAATGAAATTGAAGAAGAGATGGTTGCATGTGAACGTGATAATGATGATGATTCTGAGAGTGATGGTGAAATAGACACGAGTATGAGGGATTTGTTTGCCGAAAATACGAGTGATGAAAGACAATTGGCAGACGCAAAGAAATTTGAAGAGCAGCAGAGAAATGACGAGTCACTGAGGTCGTGGTGGAAGATAGCTGAAGACAAAGGATCTGAGTTTAGTGTGGTGAATGGGTTGATGTATAAGAAGCATCAAATGTTGGACCAGTTGGTGTATCAGTTGGTGTTGCCGAAGGAAAGAAGAATTCAGGTGATGGAATTGGCACATGAGTCAGTATTTGGCGGACACTTGGGAGAAGAGAAGACAAGGGAACGTATCAAGTTGTCCTTTGTGTGGCCAAGAATGCGTAGAGATGTGGTGAAGTTCTGCAAGTCCTGTGAGAAGTGTCAGTTGAAAGCACGAAGTTTGGTGATGGATCGAGTGCCGATTACACCAATACCAAGAGAGGATGTACCGTTCAGAAGAATGACCATGGACGTCGTAGGACCAATCGAACCGACTTCAGCAGCAGGGCATAAGTATTGTTTGTGCATCGTGGACTCATGTACAAGATGGCCGACAATATTCTTGATGAAGTCATTGACCGCTAAGGCTGTATGCGAAGCTTTGATGAAGCTGTTCATGGATGTGGGAGTTCCGTCAGTAATAACGAGCGATAGAGGGACGAATTTTACAACCAGTCTAACAAGAGAATTTCTGAAACTGATGGGATGTTGTCCTCGATTCGATTCGCCAGGACATCCAGAAGCGGCAGGATTGGTGGAGAGATGGAATCAAACGTTCAAGAAAATGATTCATCATGTCGTTGTGGAAAATCCGAGACAGTGGCATAAAATTATTCCATTTACAGTCTGGGCATTGAGAGAAGTGCCTAATGCAACTACAGGAGTGGCACCGTATTTGCTGGTCTATGGAAAGTTGCCGAGAGGGCCACTCACCATCCTTAAAGAAAGCTGGACCAAAGAAATAAATCTACCACCGAACATTGGAGTGCAACCGGCAAAGTACCTGAAGAATTTAAGAGCAGACATGGAAAAGGCCTTGACATTCGCCGAGAGCTATGCTGAAGAAAAGCAAAAACAGTACGCCAGTCAATACAACAAAAGAGCCAAAGATAAAGAATTCGAGCCAGGAGAGAACGTCATCGTGCTGTATCCAACGTCAACCAATAAATTGATCTCCCGATGGCATGGTCCATGCACGGTCCTGCAAAGAAGATCCAAATATTCGTATCTGGTGGACATGAACGAAAACGGTCGACGGATTATTCATGCTAACAAGATGAGGAAGTTCATTACGAGAACATTGTCTTGTGGTCTGATCGTGGAAGAGGATGACGAATTTGGATCAGTGGTAGAAATACCGCTGAAGGAAGACTATTCAGAGACAAAACAGAAGTCACTTCAATTGGATTACGAACAAATTGGACATCTGACCAGCGAACAGCAGAAACAATTACTTGATGTACTGAATCGATATGCAGACAGATTTTCAGACCAACCTGGACTATGTACATTAGTAGAACACGAAGTGGTGCTGAGACCAGACTTTCGAGAAAAAGAATTCGTGGCATATCGAATACCATTAATATACCGAGCAGAAGTGGAAAAACAAATACAAGAGATGCTGAAAGAAAACATCATTCAACCATCGTCAAGCAGAATGGCAAGTCCACTTGTCATTGTCAAAAAGAAGAATGGATCCTTGAGATTGGCTTGTGACTACAGATACATTAACTCTTTTACTGAAAACTGCCGATATCCTATGCCAATCGTCAACGATGTCTTGAGCAAAGTTGGAAAATCCAAGTTCATTTCTGTTATGGACTGTCGCAGTGCATATTGGACTTGTCCTGTGAAAAAGAGTGACCAATGGAAGACTGCGTTTGTTACACATAATGGACTGTATGAATTTACGCGTGTTCCGTTTGGAATGATTAACTCTGGACGGACTTTTGTAAAAGCGATAAATATGATTTTGCAACCGATTCATGATTTTACTGAACCTTATGTTGATGACATTGCAGTGCATTCTAATGATTGGGACATTCATTTAAGACATTTGGAATTATTTTTGAAACAAATAAGACTGCATAATGTAACATTGAACTTGAAGAAATGTGTGTTTGGTAAGAGTGAGGTGAAGTTCATCGGTCACCTCATAGGATCAGGGAAGAAGATGATGAATCCAGACAGGATTGACAGTTTAATTAATTTGAAGAAACCTGGAACCAGGAAGGAAGTGAAGCAAGTCTTAGGATTTTTTGGATTTTACAGACAGTTTATTTGTAATTTTGCTGAAATTGCTAAACCATTGACAGACTTGACCAGCAAGAAAGTACCTGATAACATTGTTTGGACTGATGCACATCAGAAATCTTTTGAATCCCTTAAACAGATTGTCTTATCAAATGTGATTCTATATATGTTTGAGGTTGGGAAACCATTTAATTTGTACTGTGATAGCAGTGATTTTGCTGTGGGAGCTGTACTGTCTCAGGTGGACGAGGAAGGGATTGAACGTCCTGTTTCATTTATCAGTCAGAAGCTGACAGATACTCAGAGGAGGTGGGCGACGATTGAGAAGGAAGCCTATGCAATCATATGGGCTTTAAACAAGTTGAAAGAAATTCTTATTGGTTCTAAAATCAATGTGTTTACAGACCATAATCCTTTAGTTTATTTGACTGAATCAATGTCGAAATCTGCTAAATTAGTCAGATGGTCTTTATCATTGCAAAATTTTGACATTCTGTTGAACTATAAGAAAGGTAAATTGAATGTAGTAGCTGATTGTCTGTCTAGATTGTAGTGTAAGATATTTTATGATGTATTATGTTATGGACTATTTGCATTGTTTAGTTAAGGTACGTTCGCTAATTTTTATAGATAATTAGCTCTCTTTAAAAGAAAGGAGGGAGGTAATGTGAGCTAATTTTGTATAGTCTATGTGGTCAGTTGATGTTTAGGCGTACGAATAGACCAGCTCAAGGTCAGCGTCTAGACAGTTAGGCCTGCAGGTGACAGACTGGCGGGAAAGTTGGCGCGGCTCGGCCGACCGTCGCCGGAGAGAGAGAGAGAGAGAGAGAGATAGGCAGACAGACGGACAGATAGACGGAGAGAGGCAGATAGAAGGACAGAGCGGCAAGGGGAAGAGTGTACGCCCAGACAGTGAGATAAGTTGTAGAAGAAGGAGTTGGTAGTAGAGAATAGAAGACGTTGAAGAGAACAGTGGAGTTAGATAATAATAGTTGCGTTGCTGTCGTAGAATTCAAGCGTTTGTCGTCGTTGATCCATTGTTGTGTTATTTGCGTTGTTATGAAGAAAGAAGAAAATACAAGAAACAGAGCTTTGTTGTAATTGAACAAGTTAGGAACTTTAGAAACTTATACACTAGCTTTAGATACCGAAATACAGTGACTAGGTTAGGCGTAGGCTGCGCTACCGAACACAAGGAAAAACTGGAGAAAACTTTGAAGGTCAATTGAAGGTTCGATGTACGATGATGATGATGATGATGATGATGATGATGATGATGATGATGATGATGATGATGATGATGATGATGATGATGATGATGATGATGATGATGATGTCTGGTATCTTAGGTTTGCTAGGTCTACTTGAGAACAGACAAACACCTATAGGCCTATATATAGGCCCTATTAGGCCGATATTGATGATAATTATTATATATAGGCCTAGGGCCTATATCCTATAATTAGTAAGTAGCACCCGAATGTGACCCGATATATTACGTGGTGCTTTATCCTAATTATCATAATTAGGCAGGTGTGTAAAGTTATTGTTTATTATAGGCCTATAGGCCTGTAGGCTAGTTCGCGACGAAAATAATGTGAAATTATTGTTTCGTCAATCCTGTGACTAATATCGATGTTATATAGTCCCAGGTCAATCCCAATAGGCCTACCATGAAAAACGATAAAGTTGAAATTTGTTTAAAACGCTGGACACTTCTGGCATAGGCCTAATTCGACTGCAATCAGAGCTAGGCCTATATATCATTTTGGAAATCTGAGGACCGCGCAAAATAGCAATTCGTCCATAAAGTTCAGCAGGTCAATAATGAAGGATTTACTAGTAGGCCTACACGAGTTGGTGCCAGTAAGCAACTAAAGGCCGAGTCCTTATTAATGAAGTAGGCGTGTACGAGGCGTTGTTTATTTATTCATAGTAAAAGAGCCCCGCCCCTGCGTGTTGCGGTTATTCAGACGCCGTGCAGCGAATTGAATCTTTTCAATGCGTTGAATCTATTAGCTATTCATCGGAGGGCGGGGCGTATAGCGGTTAGATGCAGGCAGCTGGCGATTGATTTAAATATTCATGAGATGGGCGATGGGGAAATAGAGGCTATTAGCATTTTGAAGCCCAATGTACGCATGACTAGTATGGCGTTCGCTTGTCCATGTGTCGGTATGTTTATTTATTTATTTATTTATTCGCCGATTAAGTCGGTCGACGCGGTAGCTGATTAATACTGTCGACTGCGTTTTGTTTGGCCGTCTGTCGGCGTCTGATGGATGGATGTTGTGCGATTTTCCTTCTCGCGTTTGCGTTTTTATGGACGAGATGAGGAGGACTTCGACAAAGGAGAGTCGGCTTTAGGCCAGACCTGAACACGATGCCCGATACGAAGGAGACTTCGTCGTCATCATCGTCGTCGTCGTTGTGGGGTGTAGTCGTAGTTGTCGCCGTACAGTTGATGACATCAACCGGTGGGGCCCCAACAACGACAACCCAGGGCGGAAGTGGTGGCGGCGGTGCAGGGTCGGAGCGCAAGGAGAAGGCTGTTCTTGACATCGTGGTGCTTCAGCGGCGCAATGGGAGCCTAGTGCTTTCTGACACGATTCAACTGTCTGGTGTCTTCTCATCAGCTGGTACAGTTGAATACGCCAAGGGTTATCTGCGACAGGTAAGTCGGTTTCCTACCATGGTCATTTACTTAGGCTGCGAACAAGGTGGGGTGTGTTACTTGTGATATGTGTTTTTGGGTCAGAACACGTTTAGGAAGATTTGGAGATTGATGGAGAAATTTATTGGTTACATTTGCGCCTAGAGCTTCCAATTAATGGGTCTTCCAACATCTTGGCCACCCTCTTGAAGAGTCTGTAGAAGCAAGGACATGTGCTATTTTTTACCTTCGTCTAAGTGCTGGCAGGAAGCCTGCAGTTAGAAGGACACATGCTCTCACATGCCCCAGAAAGAAATGCTTGCAAGCATTTACTAGTAGACTCTTACCTGCATCCTGGAATTAGGCTTAGGGGATTGCTCTAGCTCTTCTCATCTCCTTTGCACTATTCAGCATTTAACTAACTAGTGTTATAGTAATGTTTTGACCAAGGCAATGATAGGCTACTTGTCATGTGCAGCATTTGCATACATTCACGATATGTGTGAAAGAAGTTGACAGAGCCTTAAAATTGTCAGTGTGACATCGACCGATAGGCTCAGGGTTTAAAGTGGGTGGGAACGCGTAGGAACGGCATTCCTACAGCTTTCTAAATTCCTTGCTTGCGTTCCCACTGCTCACCATGCTGTATCGCTGATCTTTGGAAATACATGCGTTCCAATAAAACTCTTCTTCGGCATTCCCACTGCTCACCCAATCAGTGTTCCCACTGCTCAACGAAACCACTTTAATCCCTGGATAGGGTATACTTGTCACGCACAGTATTTGCACACATTCACAATGTGTGTGAAGAAAAGTTGGCAGAATCTTAAAATTGTCAGTTTGGTGCACTGATACATTGGGTGGTCTGTTTGTTTATGTGAGCTATTTGGTGTTATTATAAAACACTCAGACTTCATATATTTCTATTGGCGGTTTTTACCCGAGCTAGTTCTAATCCCTCAGGAGGCAAAATTTGAATGGAGACTGTTAGTTAGTGGCATCTGGAATGGTTGCGTTTCATCTAATTCTGGCAAGTTAAAAGCACTGCGGTAAGAAACGGCTTTGAATCGCAGAATGATAATTGAAGACCATTAGAATAGGTCGCTAGTTTCTCTCGGGTCTCCAGTGATCCATGTAAGATTGTGTTGTCTAAGATCAGAATTTTCATTAATGCATACAAGATCCGTGCTATTGATGGGACCAATATTTCAGAGGAACAGGGAAGCGAAATCATGTGTTGCAAGGAATTACTACTATTTCTATTAGATAAGTAATTCTTTCTATCATAATTACAGTACTAAAATGATTTTACACATATAAATTGTATTGGCTTTGCTATTTGTAACACTGAATTTCCAGTGGATTGGCAATGTGTGGGATGTGAGATTTGCGTGGGACTATGGGTTATGAGTAAGCTGGATGTATTTTGCAGCTGGTAGAATATTTGAAATTTGAGAGACAGAACGGTGCAAGGACTGGAATGTGTATGTAGCAGTTTGCAGAGACTTTGGATGCTATGTATGTAGATACTCTTGTGTGAATTTGTGTGACATTGGTTGAAAGCATCTGTTCTGTATACGACTAAGATTGGTAGTTTGGAAGGCACTTATCCAGTTGCCACCTGGTCACCTCTGACCATGACTTCTTCCATGCACAATTGTGTGCTCCCATATCCATTGTTGAGTCTGTCCAAATCTATTTGTATGTATGGGTGTATGGCATGCATAATTTTCATATAGGTAATTATGTGTTTATTTATTTGTGGCTAAAGGGACTTACTGTGGAATTAAATACAGTACATGTATGCAGACGGAGAAACGGATTAGCGTTGGCTTAGAAACATGTGCATTAAGTCCTAACTGTATGTTTCGGGAATACATAGTTTGTGATTGTATCCAAGATGGCTGCAAGTCATTTTGATTTAGTGATGGTCATTTATGACTTAAGTCATTTTGATTCAGTGATTGGTTATTTATGACTTTGTTGGTGTTTTTAAAATTTTACACAAGTTTTGTAATGTGCCCTGGTATTCATTCTTGTGTTTATTTTATTGCCTTTGTTTCTGAGTATTTTAAATGATGTCAATGATGTTTTAAATGATGCTATGGCAGTGGATTTAAATGATTAGCTAATCATTACAAGTTTTGAATCGATTAATTTCAGCCACAATAAGCAGAGGCTACTCAGAGGTGAATGCAGCGACTAAATTTTTGCTTAGTTCTCAATATCTAACAGAACATTTTCGTAGATATGATGTGAAATGTTTGAGTGGAGAAGCAATCGATTATTTTGCATTTAAGGTAACTGCTGATGGAAGAAAAGTGGAAGGTGGCGACACAATTAACTTGCAAAGGTCTGAGGAGTTTCGGTTTACTAGTTGAGAGTATCGTAAGCTCTATTTGGAAAACCGGGAGTAAGTCCTAAGTGCTTTTTCCAGGGAAAGGTTCTGGAACTGAACAAATTCATAACAATTTTGGAAGTGTACTATACAGGCATATTTCATGCTATTTCTACTCTATATATCTTATATATAATTATATGCAATTTAATATACTGTTTGTTTATATGTATTTTGACAGCTGATGCTTAAACACATGCACAGCTTTAGCATTGAAAAAACACTTGGTGTTTACAAACAGTCCTTCATAATCTACTGCGATGAAGGGAAGGAGGGATGGAGAGCTAAAATTCTGAGCCTGTATCAGATGGATATCATATTGATGAACAATTAGACATGGATGATTTTGGTTCATAGCAGGACTTTGCCATATATGTGTTTCTTGGATGTTACTAGTGCTAGATGTTTGGACGCATTATAAACAGATAGCATTATAAATAGATAGCGCTTGCCCAGTGTCAGTGCACATTGTCTTGCTTGCAATTATTGGATCAGTGGGCAAGTGCTCTCTCCTAATTCAACCACATTATCATGCAACTGTGTAGTGCTTAATCTCCTCTTGCTTGACTGGTCCAATTATTTCACATTAGGTGTAGTATGGCTACAAACTTTGTTATTTAAGATAAAACGCAGTAGGGCAAGGCACAAGATAAAGTAGGGTAAGTTGTGGTATGGGTCCTACCAACTCGCGGCGTCGTATAATCCGAGTGCAGTTCATGAATAATAAACATGGCCACAGTCCATGTGTATTGGTCGTTTGTTAGTCAGTGATAACCTTCAGTGAAGAGAATGTCGAAATGTCAATAAAAGCCTTTTACAGCTCGGCGGCGGCTGTGGCGGCGGCGGCCAAACTGTTCTTCACCTCAAGGTCTCTGACATTCAGTTTTTATCAGTTAACGAGCCTCTTGTGTTGTGTGTGAGTGTGAAGCTGGTGTGTAATTTCCCTCTGTGTTGCATTGTTCTATTGTATTGTAATGAGAAAGATGAGAGGAGAACTGGGCATTGACTGCCGATG
Source organism: Lumbricus terrestris (assembly GCA_949752735.1). Taxonomy (NCBI): domain Eukaryota; kingdom Metazoa; phylum Annelida; class Clitellata; order Crassiclitellata; family Lumbricidae; genus Lumbricus; species Lumbricus terrestris. Next base: position 43,826,251 of record OX457038.1, on the reverse strand, counting down.
AGGAGGAGGGAGGGGAGCTGGGCTGTTGACGAAAGAACAACGCTTGTATATACATCTATACGACCGACGTCGACGGCTGTGTACATTTTGCAGCCGTTTGAAAACTTAATGAGAGCAGCGCCCTCTCTAGGCGGGCGTCGGAATTTGACGACGACGGCGGCGACTGCAGACATTAAATCTGGAGTGGTGTAGGTTTTACAAGAGTAATTGTCTTTCATCTCACATTCCTTGTTTACTCAACTTCAGTGGCAATTTGCGAATGCGTTTGATGTTTTCGTGTTCACCTCTGGGGGAGTTTGAATCCCAATGCTGTTGCATCAGAGGAAGTGGCTGCAGGGGTGTTGCCAAGCTGTATTGCCTTTCCAGAAGGGTTGTCTAGCTGGTTGTTGGACTGCTAGTGTGTGTGTGTGTGTGTGTGTGTGTGTGTGTGTGTGTGTGTGTGCTCTTGTATTCACTACCTTACGCTGCCTTTCATGAGTTTTAAACCTACCTTCTGGGTACGCAATGTCTTGTGGGTACATTTTTCAAGACCCCACATGGAATTCATCAGCAATCCTCTGATTTGTGCATATCCAGTGTCCAATTGAGGATTCCTTCTGGGGTCATGTCCCCATAAGGTGTGTGCATAGTGGGTGAACTGTGTGCACACACAATCCACACACTCTGCCCTGATGAACATTTTCGTGAAATCCGGCCATCTGGTGGGAAATATGCACTAATATATTCATTATGTAGCCTTCCATCAATGCCTTGTAAGTTGGCTATCTGTTAGTGTATTGTACCCACACAAATTCCATGTGGGTACAATTTGACATTTTACGGGTTTTGTAAAAGTACGCCGAAAAAGAAGTGCCACACACTGTCCCCGCAGGGCTTGCCTGTGGGAGCTTAAGTGTGCAGTTATCCTGTTTACGCTTTCATAGAAGATGCCAGATGAATGAGTCATTACAAAAAGGGTTGGCTATGGTCAAATCGGCCAGTCAGCGCACAAAGTGCACTGGACAAAGCGGGACACCAGTATAAGTCTAGGTGTTATGGTTGTGGAATCAATCATGTAAACGTTTGTCAAAAACTTACCAACCTAGCTTACATGCCAACATCAGACAACAAAAACTAGTAGAGCGGCCTGGTGAAAAATTGTTCACTTTATAATACAAGCATGAAATTTGGTACATACTACGAAAATGTCATAAGAAAAAGATTTGGCTATACGGCCATGGCAGATTTGACCCCGGCCAAAATGGCTGCCATTTTTCAAAATGGCCGACCAGTTTACATATTTTAAATCATCTCAGCTTCCAGCACACTTAGAATCGTCATCTTGGTGTCTAAACATACATAGTTAGGGAACAGGATTCTAACAGAGCTATTGAAAATATTCCACATGGCTTCAATGGCGGCCAGTTTCCAAAATGGCGCCCAGAATACGGATTTTTCAATTTCTCAGCTTCCAGTACACTTAGAATCGTCATCTTGGTGTCTAAACATACATAGTTAAGAGAGAGGTTTCTAACAGACCTATTGAAAATGTTCCCCATGGCTTCAATGGCGGCCAGTTTCCAAAATGGCGCCCAGAATACGGATTTTTCAATTTCTCAGTTTCCAGTACACCTAGAATCGTCATCTTGGTGTCTAATCATACATAGCTAGGGGGACAGGATTCCAACAGAACTGTTGAAAATGTTCCCCATGGCTTCAATGGCGGCCAGTTTCCAAAATGGCGACCAAAATACGAAGTTTTCAATTTCTCAGCTTCCAGTACACTTAGAATCGTCATCTTAGTGTCTAATCATACATAGCTAGGGGACAGGATTCCAACAGAACTGTTGAAAATGTTCCCCATGGCTTCAATGGCGGCCAGTTTCCAAAATGGCGACCAAAATACGGATTTTTCAATTTCTCAACCTCCAGTACACTTAGATTCGTCATCTTGGTGTCTAATCATACATAGCTAGGGGACAGGATTCCAACAGAACTGTTGAAAATGTTCCCCATGGCTTCAATGGCGGCCAGTTTCCAAAATGGCGACCAAAATACGAAGTTTTCAATTTCTCAGCCTCTAGTACACTTAGATTCGTCATCTTGGTGTCTAAACATACATAGTTAGGGGAGAGGATTCCAACAGTACTATTGAAAATGTTCCCCATGGCTTCAATGGCGGCCAGTTTCCAAAATGGCGCCAAGAATACGGATTTTTCAATTTCTCAGTTTCCAGTACACCTAGAATCGTCATCTTGGTGTCTAATCATACATACCTAGGGGACAGGATTCTAACAGAACTGTTGAAAATGTTCCCCATGGCTTCAATGGCGGCCAGTTTCCAAAATGGCGACCAAAATACGGATTTTTCAATTTCTCAACCTCCAGTACCCTTAGATTCGTCATCTTGGTGTCTAATCATACATAGCTAGGGGACAGGATTCCAACAGAACTGTTGAAAATGTTCCCCATGGCTTCAATGGCGGCCAGTTTCCAAAATGGCGACCAAAATACGAAGTTTTCAATTTCTCAGCCTCCAGTACACTTAGATTCGTCATCTTGGTGTCTAAACATACATAGTTAGGGGAGAGGATTCCAACAGTACTATTGAAAATGTTCCCCATGGCTTCAATGGCGGCCAGTTTCCAAAATGGCGCCCAGAATACGGATTTTTCAATTTCTCAGTTTCCAGTACACCTAGAATCGTCATCTTGGTGTCTAAACATACATAGTTAGAGCATGTATTACAACAGAGTCATTAAATATGTTCCCCATGGCTTCAATAGCGGCCATTTTCCACACACATTTGACTTCATATAGATTCCTTATGGAGACAATCGTTTTATCCACTGGATAGATTACAACTACGATTATTATGATGGTGATGGTGATGACGTAAACGAGGATTATAACAAAAAGGAGGAGGTGGATGAGGAGTAGGAAACGACGGTTGGTTGTGGTGGTAGTGATGTTTGAGGTGGTGGTATGAGGTGGTGGTATAAGTGGTGGTGATTGTGGTTATGGTAGTTATGGTGGTGATGGTGGTGGTGACAAACGACCAGGATGGTGAAGCTTATGATGAGTATGATTGTGGTCTTTACGGAGACGAGGATGATGAGGAGGAGGAAGAGGAGGAGAAGGAGGTGGCGGAAAAAACGATGATCATAATCACGATGATGTCGTTGGTATTGGTGGTGGTGGTGTTGATGGTGGCGGTGGTGTTGGGGTGATGGTGCTGGTGGTGGGAAGTGTGTTGGTAGTGATGCTAAAGTACATATTAGTATTTATGCATCATTGCTATTCGTCAAACACCCTCCCTTCCCCCTTCCTTCCACCATCCATCCCACCCTCCCTCTCACCCTCCCACTCTCCCTCTCCCTCTCTCTCTCACCATCCCCTCCCACCATCCCCTCCCACCCTTCCTCCCACTCTCCCTATCACCCTCCAACCCTCCCACCCTCCCTGTCACCCTCCAACCCTCCCTTCCTCTCTCCTACCCTCCCATCCTTCATCACACCCTCCCTTTCCTCTTCCTTCCACCATCCCTACCACACTCCCTCTCACCTTCTCACTTTCCCTCCCTCTCCCTCCCACCATCCCCTCCCACCATCCTCTCCCACCCTTTTTCCCACCCTCTTTCCAACCCTCCCTCTCTCTCTCTCTCTCTCTCCCACCCTCCCTCCCTTCCACCCTCCCACCATCGTCTCTTCCACCCCCATCTCTCACTCTCTTGTCTTCCCTCCCTTCCTCCCTGACCTCCACCACACCCTATCCTGGCCCTCATGGTGGGAGAGATTCGCCGACCCCACAATGACGACCAGTGTCGGGTCGACCCAAGTCACCCAACCCTCTGCGAAGGATTGGGGGTCGATTGCTTCAAATCTGTTACCGCGCATATCTAACAGCCAAACAATCAAACACACAGACTTACTGAAATATATACAGGGTGCGCCAAAATGACATCCCGTAGATTTTTTACGAATATCTTTGCCAAAATTAAGAATATCGAAATGAAATTTTACAGGCTTATAGGCAATTCGTATTTACTCATGATGGCCAGATTTCATCAAAATATTTCAAGCAAAACAAAAGTTGTACCACTTTTAGGGACGCCACCCACCGTTTTTTGACGATTGAAAAACGTAACGCGACAAAAAGTAGCAAAAACACGATTTTATCAAGTCATATCTCAAATAACTGTTGTGATATGCCAGGTGATCAATTATGGAAGGAGGGAGCGAGGGAGGGAGGGATAATCTTGAAGAAAGTTCTAGATTGAAGTAGATGTTGATATGTTTCATTAAACACGGAAATATTACAATGGCTTTCTTCAAGATTGCTGAGGAATGGGGATGAAATGTTAGAGACTTCATTTTCAAGGTCTCGGCATATGAGGGCGGTGGCTAATCCTCTCCCTCACCGTCTCGTTATCCACTGACCGCAGGCCAGTGCTCATCATAGCTGAGTCGGCTAGGGGATGCTTGTGAGACAGAAATCTAGATCCAGATTTCTGCCCCGGCGGGGAATTAAACCCATCACCTCTCTGTCGACTGTACAGCGCGCTAACCACTCAGGGTTAAGGGGGGCTAACCCCCCCCCAAAGAACCCACAGACTGACCGTGCATCATTAAGGACTCCCAATGGTCCGTAGGCACCTGTTGGGCAACAAGAGAGCTATAGACCCAGAATAGTGAACTGGGCACCAGCCCATCTGCACCAAGACTAAGAAATTGAAGTCTTACAGTCTTAACAGTACTCTACCAGGGTCTAATCCAGGGAGCAATACGGCCATTTGATATTAACACTGAACGCACCCCACCGTATTACTCAAGTTTTACTCCCTTGTCCTTTTTTATTTTTACTATTTTGGTCTGTGGCAACATTTGAAGACACTGTAAGGATAAACATGGGCGCCCGCAGAAATTTTTGCAGGGGGGCAAAAATTTTACGATAGTCACGATTAGATTTTTTAGTAGCAAGAGCTTGAAAATGCAATGTTGCATGGAAATTAGGAATACGGGTATTTTTCAAAGAGTTTTGCTATGCAAATTTCTCAGTTTCATTTTGCGTATAATTTTTAATATGAATAGTTTCCTTGTAAATTTGTTAAAAATCAAAAAGCAGATCTATGTTAAAAAGTAGTTTCCTAAAGGTGCGCTATATAATTCCATAGAATGAACGAATGACTAAATGAACGAAAAAGGTGTTCGTTTGCAAGGGGCAATAATTGCTCCTCTAGCTGCTTCTAAAGTGCCACTCGAAAGCCAATCGCAGGGCACCAGCATTTTCACATGTTCTGCATCGAGTCAGGACTCAGAAGCCTATTCCCAAGAGTAGGCCTAGTAAGAAAGAGGTCCGAGTCTGGTATATAGACAGAGGACCAGAGTAGCTGTTAATGCAAATGTCTTTTAGGAAGGTGGAGGATCTGAGGATCAGATGAGTGTGGGTGTCAATTCTTTTTAACAGATATCTTTGTCAGTTTTGGCTGTAAGTCCTGAGGCGTGATAACCAGAGCCAAGTTGTTCTACAGTTTGACCTCCCTGGATTCTGTAATGGCAGCTTGCTATATGGACAAAGTGGAGTCTGGCTTATAGCAGACTTGGTTTATATAATTACAATGCTGGTGAATAAGCAGATCTCCCTAATGAAATTTCAGTGTACTTTGAGAAATTTTCAAATTTTGCGTTAGTATTTTTGGCAGTTGTGATTAATTGCATTACAGCTGGATTCCACTTAAGTAGGCCATAATCGATAGGCCTGCTGTTTGCATGGGTGCCCGAGAGGAAGGTTGAAAGCCAATGGTCATTGTAAGAGTTTTTAGAAAGAGCTTGAACATGCAAGGCAGAAAGTTATAAGAGCATGTTTATTTCTATAGAGATCTCTAAATGTAGATTTCTGACTTTCATTGTCTGTATCATTCGTATCATTGGTGCTTTAATGCAAAGAAATTTGTTAAAAACCCAAAGGTAGTGGTTAAAAAAAAGGTTTCAATTTTCCAGGGGGGCAAGTGCTCCCCTTGCCCCTATGTGCGGGCGCCCATGAGGATAAAGAGAATTGGTGGTTTCTGATTCTTTAGTTCAAATGTGTACGGATTTATATGTGCACTTGAATCAGTGAATTCATAGTTGGGTCAGTGTTAATTTCGTGAACGAAACTGAATTAATTTTGTTTATTTGCACACAAAAGTCACGCGGTACAAACATGAGTCAATAAAATACATTGCAAAAGGAGTCCGGAAAAGCTAATAGCTTATACTACCCGGACCCTCTTCCTTGACTATTTTCATTCATGCTATTATATCACTTAACTAGAACATAACTGATGAAATGACTAGTGATAAACATAACATGAAAATAATAATAATAATAATAATAATACTAATAATAATAAAAATAATAATAATAGTAATAGTTATAGTAATTATAATAATAACAATCACAATAACAATAGCAATAAAATAGTGATAATAATAATAATAATAATAATAGTAATAATAGTAATAATAATAATAATAATAACATAGTTTTTGAAGAAATAAATGTGTTATAATAATAATAATAAAAATAATAACAATAGTAATTATAATATTAATACCAAGAAAATATTAGTGCAGCAGTATATCAACTCAAACCACAATGATATCAAAGACACCAGAAATACATCGTTATCAACAGTCTGTAAGGAATACTAATATACAGAGTGCCTAGAATCCCTATAGATCAGGGGTTCTCAAACTTTATTTTTATTGTACCCCTATGCATAAAAATAGGATGATGGCGTACCCCCTGCAAAGTAAGTAAGATGGCGGCCGATTAACAACACGTGCGGCGTGCGACAAGAAACCTAAATTTCTTAATTTTTAATAATAAACAGACATTTATCGTCGTATAAAGATTTCACGATTGAACGGAACTTATTCGTGCATCTGGTCTTTCTGTCTACGAGGATATTCTTTACGAAACCATGTCTAAAAAAGGAATGAAAGCCGAGGACCGAATTAGAGTCGAGGACCTCCTTGAAGTTTTTCAAGACGAGCGAATTCTTGATGCAATCGCAGTCAGATTAATGGCCACCCTGAATAAACTCGTCGACACTGCTGTTGAATCAAGATTCGACAAGTACATGGAATCGTTCTCTAAAAAATTGGAAAACTCGATCGAACAAGCCACAAAAGATATATGCACAAAACTGCATACATCCCATGACCTCAAACAATCGTCTTTGGAACAAGAAAACACTCTGCTCCGCCAGAAACTTGACGAAGTGGAGAACCAATCTAGACTCAACAATTTGGTTTTCCATGGACTTTCTGAATCCACTGATAAATATCTGGTCAGTAACAAGAGTGCCAAGGCTCTTTCTCATCAATCTGATACACTGGACCTAATTGACGTGTGTAATAAACGACTTCAGCTTAACATTAAAGAGGAGGATATTTCCTACACATACAGAATCCCAGCCCAGGGGAAAAGCAAATGCCGGCCATTGGTCATCCAATTTACGCAAAAAAAGGTACGAGATGCTATCATTGGATCGAAGAAACTTCTACGGACTGACTCAGAGAATCCTCGAATCTTCATTAACGAGCACCTCACACGAACGAATTCCCAAATATTCGCCAAGGCAAGAAGTCTCCTAAAATCAAAAGCTATCCATTCGACCTGGACAGCCGGAGGAAGAGTCTTTCTGAAGAAAACCGACCATCTGAGCGAGAAGCCTTTCAGAGTCGACTCGCTCACTTTCCTCAACGAATTGGAGAACCAAATCTCAGACTTATCCCAATAAGGTAGCATGTGACTAACTCTCTATTTCTCTGTCATCAGCAGTTTGGAACAAATCTAATCTATATCTGCTGAATTCATCCATTTATTTCCAATTTCAATTTTTGGATACTCTTCTACAAAACTATGAAAGAGTCTAGAGACTAACAGAGTTTTACACATTCACCGTGAACTGTTTCCTCTCTTTCAGTCTAGTCTACTTTTTTGCTATAGATCTTATAATCTCACCTCTGTGTTTCCTCTCTTTCTCTCACATGTATCTTAACTTCTCAGTTTTTAACTTCCATGTTTGTTACTTTAAAAAAAATGTTTTTAAAACTTTTTGGCTTACTTAGATTTTCTCTGTTCACTTTTGTATCTTTATCTATTAATTATTTTGTAATTATTTTCATTTTTAACATGATGGTTTTTTTCCCCCTGTGGATGACTTAAAACATTTGCTTGTACTATATATGACCTAAATAATGTTTTACATTCACTCAAGATGTGATTGACAAGTAATTGAACAATTTAAGTACAGTTCTAAGCTGTTGTTCTTCGTTGATTTTAGCATATTAATCTCTGACTTTGATGCCTTAATGACAATTGATGGTTGGACTCAAATGCACCTATGCAAAGTAATTAACTTGATGTGTGTAAGTTGATGAATTGTTATTTTATCCTGTTTAATTCTTTTTCTACTTTTGCTGACTGCATATTCATTTTGGTGGCATTTGAGCATTTGAACCTTTATTTACCACACTTTTATTTGTCGTGTCTACTACTCCACTCCTCTCAACGTACTCTCAGTTTTAAAATTGCATTTTAAAAACTTACCTGTTTATACTTAAATGTACTTCTGTAAATAGGTTATTTTTGTTGTACGCCTCTCTGCCAGCTTGCTGAGAGACATACACTTCGGTGTATTTAACCCTAGCTTAAGCGAAAACACTGAGCATGAACTTGATCTTTCAATTGACAGCTGTGATTCTATATCTGAACACCCTACCTCCATTATTTCTAATACCCTGATGCAATCTTCCACAAATGAATACTCTTTTACAGCTAATCTATTCCCTTTTTCCCAAGCACAAGTTGGGTCCAGTGAGGATATACTAAAAACTTCAACCGATGGTTATGTAGGATTTCAAAGCGACCTAGGAGACTTAAGCCTAGAAGTATTAACAGAGGAGAATGATAATCGAACTCTATTAAACAACCCTGATCTAGATCCTGATAGCAACTATTTTAATGATTTACAATGTGACAGTACATATTCGTCTATTCAATCCCTCAGATCAAAGCTAGCCTCCTCTCCAAATTCTCTATCATTTTTGCATGTAAATACAAGAAGCATTTTACCAAAAATTAATGAAATCAAAGATCTGCTGAACTCTTTACCAGTATCTATACTTGCATTAACAGAAACCTGGCTGAACGAATCCAATACCGATCTAATAAAAGTGCCTGGTTATCAATTTGTTCATCGTTCCAGAGCATCTGGAAAGGGCGGAGGAGGAGTGGGATTCTTGATTAGAGAAGAAATCTCGTACCAAATTTTAGACTCAATAGGATCTGATTCCTCTCCTTTTCAATTTTTTGAAGGTCTTTTTATTCGCGTAGTACATAAAACTGGGACAACCACAGTTGGGGTTATTTATCGGCCACCTGGGCTTAAACTAGAAGATTTCTCTGAAGAAATTAACAACATTTTAGATGGTATGCTAAAAAAATCAAAAGACATAGTAATTTTAGGTGATTTTAACATGGATCTCTTGAAAATTAATAGCCACAAGGCCACTGCTGATCTCTACCACTGCCTTACCGCCCATCATCTATTGCCTCTCATAACCAGACCTACTAGGATTACTGACCATACATCTACATTACTAGATAACATATTCACTAACATTTGGACCAAACTTATTTATTCCTCTATTCTCATCGAAGACATCTCTGATCATTTACCAATCATAGCATGGTTTGATTTTAGTCCCATCAAACCTCCTAACAAGCCTCAAACACTGACATTCAACCTAGTATCTGATGACCATAAAACCAAATTTTTGCAATCCTTAGATTCTACGGACTGGTCTGATATCCGTGAAGCTTGTACAGAACTAGACACTGATAAGGCCTATGACCTATTTCTTAGCAATTATAAGAAGCTTTATGATGATTGTTTTCCAATTTCCACTAGGACTTATGCTCGCAACTCTATCCCAAAAAAGCCGTGGATGACTCGGGCACTGGTAAAATCTAGTAATAAGAAAGCGAAACTATATAAAACATTCGTAAAAAATCCAAATGAGGCCAACAAGAGGAAATTCATCCTATATAGAAACAAATTTAAGAAAGTTAAATTGCAAGCCGAAAAAGATTATTATGCATCCGAATTTTTAATCCATAGTAATAACCTTAAAAAAACCTGGGGTCTTCTGAGGAGTATACTGGATAGAGATACTAACAGAGAATCTGTAATTACTGCATTGAATGTAAATGATGAACAAATTACTGACTCTCAGACTATAGCAACTAAATTCAATAATTTTTTCACAGGCATTGCACAATCTCTTGTTAATAAAATACCTGCTGCAACTAACTCTTTTCTCTCTTATTTATCCCAACCCCTTCCACATTCTATAGCATTAATCCCTTCTACACCTTGTGAAATAATGAACCTTGCGCATACCATTCGCACTACGCATAGTAAAGGAGTCGATGGAATTGACCCTGCCATAGCCCTATTAACATTGCCTAAAATTGCAATTCCGCTATCAGAGATTGTCAACTGCTCATTTACCACTGGAGTATTCCCCTCTGCATTGAAAACTGCCAAGGTCATACCCATTCATAAAAAGGGCCCGAGGGACAATGTTTCTAACTACAGACCGATTTCTGTACTCCCATTCTTCGCTAAAATATTTGAAAAATTAATGTACGCACGTTTAGATAGTTTTTTATCAAAAGAGAAAGTACTATTTCAGTCTCAGCATGGGTTCCAACAGGGTCATTCTACCTACATGCCCCTTCTAAGCATACAAGACAAAATCTCTAATGCAATTGAAAATAACGAATACTCCCTTGGTATCTTCCTTGATGTAGCTAAAGCCTTTGATTCTGTAAATCATCATATTTTGATCAAAAAACTTTATAACTATGGAATTAGAGGGACACAATTACAATGGTTTGTTAGCTATCTGGAAAATCGTTTTCAACTGGTTTCTGTTAATAATTGTAACTCTGATCTACAACTCATTTCTCACGGTGTCCCTCAAGGATCTAATCTTGGACCTCTTTTATTTTTAATCTATATTAATGATTTACCAAATGTATCGCCTTCTATGTATTTTGTGCTATTTGCTGATGATTCTAACTTATTTCATTCTGATAAATCTATTGATACCCTTTTCAACACTGTAAATTCTGAGCTTCACCGAGTCGTTGATTGGTTTCGATCTAATAAACTTACTCTAAATTTGGATAAAACCAGCTACATCCTCTTCAGATCCCATAAGAAAAAATATCCCAATGAACTTCCTATTCTACTTATTGAAGGGACTCCTATCACGCAAGTGACTTCCACAAAATTTTTGGGTGTATACATTGACCAGCATCTAAATTGGAAGGAACACATCAATAATATCTCTAGCAAAATTGCTAAGACTGTTGGTGTGCTATTTCGCTCATCTAAACTGATTCCTGTCTCTATCCGGTCTATGCTATACTATTCTCTTATTTATCCTTATCTAACCTACTGTAATTTAATTTGGACGTCTACTTACAAATCTAATTTTATCAGACTAGTCACCCTTCAAAAATATGCAATCCGTTTTATAGCTAATATTCCTCGCCGGGCCCACACCGCTCTGTATTTCAAGGAATTTGGATTATTAAAGATCGATCAAATTAGGCACTTGCAAATAGGAGAGTTTATGTACCGCTATAACCATGGCCTATTACCACTTGTATTTAATGATTTCTTTAACCTTACCTCTCATCGCCACTCTTATTCAACTAGAAAATTAACTGTTTATGACCTTCCCTACGCACATACCTACACTCGTCGATTCTCTATACAATATACTGGCTCCCAATATTGGAACTCTCTCCCTACATATCTTCACTCCCTACCTAACACAAGATTATTTAAGCATAAACTTCGCCTTTATCTACTTAACACACTTCCTGATATTTAACGGTTATGGTTTCTGCTCAGTGGTTTCGCCAAGCCCTTAGTTAAGTCTTTAGTTAAGTCATTAGTTAAGAGTTGGTTTTTTTTTCTCGTTATATACAAAAATTTCGATTGCTAAATATTTTTTTTCTCTCTCCCTCATCATTTTTTTATTCCTACAATTGAATGTTCTGTCATATTTTTCTGTTATATTTTACATGAATTATGGGTGGCCCTATCAGCGGGATTTTCTATCCCTTTTGGGTCTCCCCATTCTTCACCAAATAATGTTGATGTATTATTCAATGCCATAATTGTATCATGTTTGTTGTTTTGGTTGAGGAAAAAAAAAATAAAAATAAAAATAAAAAAAAAAGTCAGATCAGAAACAAAATGCCATTGCGAAGTCCCCTTGCAGTGACAACTAAAAGTCCTTTTTTAATCATTGATGACATCGTGTATTTGTCGTGTGTCATGTCATAACGCCGACGGCTCTTCGCGACGGTTGGCTGCATGAGCGGACCAATGTATTATAGTGAGCAAAATTTAAAATATATGTATAGTTTTAATCATGTAATCTTATCAACAAAATGGAAAATTGGTCTATAACCCCTGAAAGAAAGAGCTAACCTATAGTGCTGTGGGCTTGTTTAGACCAAGGGCAGATACAGAAATATTCGAGGGGAAGACCAAAATTTTCGTTCCAAGAAAGGGGAGAAAATTTCGTCTCGTGAACATAGGCCTACTGTTACATTGTGTGCATCGTTTTTAGGTAATGATAGCATAGACTGGGGGGATAATGCCCTACCCCGGGGGGGATAATGTCCGGGGAGCTTTTGTCCGGGGGATAATGTCCAGGGAGGCTACTGTCCGTTCCCCGGCTGTAGGCACATGCAAAGCAGGCAGTTGCCTGGACGTCATATTTCTAGAGGTCGCCAAAATTTCTAGGGACACCATAAATTTGTTTTAACAATTTTATGTTTTCAATTTCTTAAGCCATAGCCCAAAAATTAACATTATTGAGACTTCAGGTGATGATGATGATGATGATGATGATGATGATGATGATGATGATGATGATGATGATGATGATGATGATGATGATGATGATGATGATGATGATGATGATGATGATGATGAAGCCTGGAACAATGACATGAACGGGGTTCTAATTTAAGTTGCGAGCGACATTAACAACTTTTTGATGTAGACCTAATCGACCTATATAGCTAGCATGTCCTAGCGTTATAAATGAATAACTGATTGTCGCACATGTCTTGTTTACATCTCAAAGATTGTAACAGGTCTTTGCCATGACTGCAGTAAAAAAAATTGACACAACGAACAAAACCAGGACAATTTTGTGAAGAAATTGTGATTATAATTAATTATGTGAAGAAATTATAATCACTTATAATAATTATAATCAATTATGTGAAGAAATTCAAGAAATGGACTAATTGATCTAGGGTGATTTTGTCCGGGGGGGGGTAATAATGCTAATGGAAAGTTTGACTGGGGCGGGACTGTTGTCCGTCGAGATAATGTTCGATTGGATAATGATCTTTGGGATTATGTCATAACAAGCCATCAGATACATCAAGAATACTGGACAACAAGCAATTTGTTCCATGGCGAAGAGTGCGGAATGTGTTTCTTAAAATTCAAGCTAAGTTCATGATACGATGTGGTATATAATCATGTCCACGTCATGATTGTGCTTCATATAGGGCCTATATGATTCTCATGTGACTAAGAAGTATCTTTTCGAGTGGAATATTACAGCAGAATGCTCAGAAATGTTTTGTCAAGACTTTACAAGCAGTAGTGCTGTTGATTATAATTTGGTGAGAAAGCAGTTCAGATGTGTAATTAGGGCTTATTATATAATATATATGTCAGCTCTGTGTTGTCACCTAGGTGGTTTTTATTCAGTGCTTAAAGTGTGGAATGATAATGCCTGGACGCCCCTTACCTCTCCAAAAGAAGTGCCTGGACGCCAATTACCTTTCCAGTCTGTGCTAGCCAATAAGTGGCTGGACGGCGTTCAGATTTTAAAACAAGTGCATGGACACCGTCCATGACCGTCCAAGCACACTTTAAGCCCTGTTTTTATTAGATTTTAGGGCATAAATGTAAACAAAAACTAGTTTTGCTGCCATCGTTTGCTTCTAGTCAGGAGGAGGAGGACAGGAGTAGGAGATGGAGGAAGTTATTTCCGTATTTACCTTATATATATATCGATGTGACATCATATTAAAATTGTTTGTTAGGTACATACATAATCGGCTCTGGCAAATAGGCCGTACTTTGATTACAGGTAAACTGATAATTATTACCCTCTTCAATGGCAGCCATTTTCCAAAATGGCGACCAAAATACGGAATATTCAATTTCTCAGCTTCCAGTACACTTAGAATCGTCATCTTGGTGTCTAGACATACATAGTTATGGGCGAGGATTACAACAGGGCCGTTGAAAATGTACCCCATGGCTTCAATGGCGGCCATTTTCCAAAATGGCGACCAAAATTCGGATTTTTCAATTTCTCAGCTTCCAGTACACTTAGAATCGTCATCTTGGTGTCTAAACATACATAGTTAGGGGCAAGGATTACAACAGGGTCATTTAAATGTTCCGCATGTCTTCAATGGCGGCCATTTTCCAAAATGGCGAGAAACATACGGATTTTTCAATTTCTCAGCTTCCAGTACACTTAGAATCGTCATCTTGGTGTCTAAACATACATAGTTATGGGCGAGGATTACAACAGGGCCGTTGAAAATGTTCCCCATGTTTTCAATGGCGGCCATTTTCCAAAATGGCGAGAAAAATACGGATTTTTCAATTTCTCAGCTTCCAGTACACTTAGAATCGTCATCTTGGTGTCTAAACATACCTAGTTCGGGGCAAGGATTACAACAGGGCCATTAAAAATGTTCCCCATGTCTTCAATGGCGGCCATTTTCCAAAATGGCGAGAAACATACGGATTTTTCAATTTCTCAGCTTCCAGTACACTTAGAATCGTCATCTTGGTGTCTAAACATACATAGTTATGGGCGAGGATTACAACAGGGCCGTTGAAAATGTTCCCCATGTCTTCAATGGCGGCCATTTTCCAAAATGGCGACCGAAATTCGGATTTTTCAATTTCTCAGCTTCCATTACACTTTAGAATCGTGATCTTGGTGTCTAGACATACATAGTTAGGGGCAAGGATTACAACAGGGCCATTGAAAATGTTCCCCATGTCTTCAATGGCGGAGTAGGAGGGGAGGAGAATCAGAAGGTGGAAAATGGTGGTGATTAGGAAGAGGAGGAGGAAAGAAGGTGTCAATTGAGAAAAGAAGGGTCAATCCAGCCTCAGCGGGTCCATACGACCCTTTTGGATTCATCCTTTGACTTATTCATCAATCACTTGAAAGTTATTGAGTTTGTACGGATTGCTGCTATTTTGTGTTTGGTTGATGCTTTGTCAATAACCGGCTACAACTACCATTTAAGTCACCAGATCATTCTGCTCAAGACATGCACAAAAGAGAAGAAGAAAAAGCAACTTTCCTATTCCATTATCCTTTCCCCCGATTTTATGTATAAAATATTTCCCAGAACAGAGCCTATCTCACTGCAATTAGCCTATTTCTCCATCTAATTGATAAGGTTTTGTTAAATGAACTGCTAACGTTCACCGTCAGACAGAATGAGAGACAAACAGAGAGACACAGACAGAGACTGCCAGAAAGACAGACAGACAGACTGAGACAAACAGAGACAGACAGACATGCACACAGAGAGGCACATGGAGAGACAAACAGGGACAGAGAGAAGACAAACACCGTAGCCACTCCAGATAGCCATGAATATTATTCAAACGGCCTGCGCACGCTGAATACGAATCTTGAGATGCGACGGCCCGGAATCAGGTCACACTACACCGAGTGACCACTGCACTGACTGACCACAGCACCGCTGGGGGGAGGAACCCAAGCCGGGTAGCGGGCGGCCTTTTGATATTAGCGGTAGGGGTGTACCACCAGGCAGCCGATAGTGGACGCACATCTGTTACGGAGGACATCAGTGCCTTTGGGAGGAGGGGTGACGTGCCTCAATTCAATGGTATGATTGTCTGACACGCACGTGGGGTGGGGTATTTGACATAGTTTGCACACCCAAGACTTGTATGGGGTTAACAGGTCTCAAAACCTCTATGTGAATGAATTTCCTTTAAACTCTTGACCTGCTAACTTGAACCTGTCAACGAATAATCTGACGTAACCGCTATTGTTGTGCATGAGATGAACACAAGCAGAAACGAAATAGCAAAAGGATAAAAACACTAATTTTGACCAATGACTACGGGGTATACTGAGTTCACCCAGAATTTTCATAGTATTTGCCCCGGGAACGGACATTAGCCCACCTCGAACAAAAGCCTTCCGGGCAAAAGCTTCCCCCGGACATTAGCCACCTCGGACAAAAACCCCCCTAGTTAGGACATTAGCCCCCTCCGTCTATTATCATTACTTAAAAATGATGCTCAAAATGTAACAATAGGCCTATTATCAAT
Source organism: Lumbricus terrestris (assembly GCA_949752735.1). Lineage (NCBI taxonomy): Eukaryota > Metazoa > Annelida > Clitellata > Crassiclitellata > Lumbricidae > Lumbricus > Lumbricus terrestris. The sequence goes on along the minus strand of OX457038.1, from coordinate 43,809,769 downwards.
TATTTATAATCTATAGGCCTACATTGCACATTACTCTAACATTGTAAGAATATGCCTAGTTAATTGAAGGTTTACTATGCATATTATAAAACATTTAAAGGCATTAATTGTAGAACGCGACGCGAACGGGTGTAGGACATTAGCCCCCGGACAAAAGCCCCCCGGACATTAGCCCCCCGGACAAAAGCCGCCCCCCAATTTTACCTAGGACATTAGCCCCCCGGACAAAAGCCCCCTTTGTGCAAATTATAGAATTTTGCAGTAGCTGATTACTTGTCACTGGCATTCACATGCAAACGAAAGTTCTTAGTGTCACTTAGTTCCTAATTGTGTCAGTAGGCATAAGCTTATAGACTTCGATTTGAAATGGGCACATGCTGTCTATTTGTTTAGTGTCCTACTGTAACAACGAATCGTATACAGTAAGTAGGCCTACTTGTTGGTGTCAGCTTTGGCTACAACGGTTTGTTAAAGTCAGTTAGGCATGAAACTTTTATCTAGATTTCACAAACTTTGGACTTATAATATAATTTTTTACATTTATGAGAAACTTTACACAATGAGTTGTTCGCATCGTTCTACAATTAATGCCTTTAAATGTTTTATAATTGGCCTATGCATAAAAAACCTTCAATTAACTTTGCATATTCCGAAAACGTTGAACTAATGTGCAATGTAGGCTTATTTGCTTAACTTAGGCCTATTGTTTCATTTTGTGCATCATTTTTAGGTTATGGTATAATAGACTGGGGGGCTAATGTCCTACCTTGGGGGGGGGCTTCTGTCCGGGGTGCTAATGTCCGGGGGCTTTTGTCCGGGGGCTTTTGTCCGGGGGCTTTTGTCCGGGGGCTGATGTCCGTTAATTGTGTAAAGTCTCTGATACATTTAAAAATTAGAAGAACAAAGTTTGTGAAATCGTTGTAGCCAAAACTGACACTAAAAAGTAGGCCGACCAACTGTATACGATTTCCATTCGTTCATTTCTCTAATGTATTGAATCTAATTTTGAATTGAAGCGACGCTAATAAGTCTACGAAGCTGAGACGTTGCCTAATTGACGTTAACAAACCTTTGTTGTAGGACACTAAGCAAATAAACTATTGACCCTATACGATTCCTATTCGTTTATGTCAAATCTAAGTCTATAGACCTAATGACACAATCAGGTTCTAAATGACACTAAGAACTTTCGTTTGCATGTGAATGCCACTGTTAAGTCATCAGTTACGGCACTATTCTATGTTGATCTGCACATAAAGTAGGCGCTTTTGTCCGGGGGGGCTAATACCCTATGCAAAATCGGGTAGGGGGTTTTGTCCGGGGGGCTAATGTCCGGAAGAGCTTTTGTCTGGGCTAATGTCCTACACCCCTAATAGCAGCCTACAAAGCACGTCTATCAAACGGAGCTTCGGGAATCGAATATACCTCCGCTGATCTCCCTGCCAGTGTGTTATCAAAAGCGCCAGCGCCCCCCCCGACCCACCTCCATGATGATGACGTTGATGGTGGTAATGATGATGACAATGACATAAATGAAGATGAAGATGGAGCCGATGATGACGGTGATGACAATGATGATCATGACGACTTCGACGACGACAATGACGATGATGATATAGATGATGAGTGTGACTAAGACAATGATGATGGCGATGCCAATGATGGCGATGATGATGATGATGATGATGATGATGATGATTATGATTATGATGACGATAATGAATGATAATTATGGTGATGATAATAACGACGATTAGCATGATGATTATGAGGATGAGAAGTTGGAAGAGGAGGAGGAAGAGGAGGAGGAAAAGGAGGAGGAGGTGGGAAATGATGAGGATGATCAATATGATGATGACGTCGATAACGATGAAGATCATGAGTGAGAATATGACAACGATGATGATAATAATGATGATGACGAGGGTAATTTCAGTCATATAAAAGCTTTAATTTAAGACTGTTGCCCTTCACGGCCTACTTCTGTTAATTCCATACAAGTCATGTGCCTGCAAACTTCATTATCCCAGTTATTTTTAAAACTGGCCATTGCACAGTTCATAAACATCCTCCTATAGTTTTAAAGTTCTTGGACTTAACCCTCAGGCTACCAAGCTTTTTTGTGGCATGAACTACCAAGGAGCGGGGTGGTAACCACCCCATGGATCTTGGGCTTGGTTTGAGATATCATAACTTGCAATACACAATTGGATAGAGCATTCATTTCTGCACAAAATGTTATATTTAGGTTTAAAATATGAATCTACTTCGGAATTATATAATTTTTTTACATCGGGACCCTTTGATTCCACACACGCGTAATTATGCATGGGCAAAATATTAGATTCTATGTGCTTTGAACATGTGTGTCTATAGCTATGTATGTATTTATGCATGTATGTAAGTATGTATGTATGTTTGTATGTATGTATATATGTATGTATGTATGTATGTATGTATGTATGTATGTATGTATGTATGTATGTATGTATGTATTTATGTATGTATGTATGTATGTATGTATGTATGTATGTATGTATGTATGTATGTATGTATGTATGTATGTATGAATGTTAGTAAATATATATGTATGTATGAATGTATGTAAGACATTATAAAAACCCAAAATTTTCACACATTTTTAGTTATTTTGAGCACTTCCGGTCATCAAGAGTCAAATTATTTGGTATGAAAATAGCTCTCTATAGAATGACACAATTAATTTCTCTTCAAAAATAAAATATGGATACGTTATAATAGAAAAAAACATGAAACTTTTACGAAAAAACCTTATTTTATATATTTTAATTTATTTTGACCACTTCCGGTTATCAAAAAACAAATTGTTTAGCAGGGAAATGTAGCCCTACATCCTTCTATAGAATGGCATAATTTGTGTCCCTTCATATTAATTGACAGATAAGATATAGTCGATAATCTAGGGGTATCCACCCCTCTGGTACCTTGGGCATATCGGGTATAACTTATGAAGAGGAACGGACATTAGCCCCCTGGACATTATCCCCCGGACAAAAGCCCCCGGACATTATCCCCACGGGGTAGGGCATTATCCCCCCAGTCACCTAAAAATTATGCAAGAAATGTAACAATAGGCCTATGTTAAATGAGTATCTATACATTACACATTAGTTTAACATCCTGTTAGAATACGGTATGTTATGATGATTGAAAGTTTATAATGTATATTATACAATTTGTAACCACCCACACTGCATATTTAGTTTAGGACATTAAACCCCCCGGACAAACCAACTCCGGACAAAAATCCGGGAGAATTCCCCTCTGATTTAGCCGAGGACATTAACACCCCGGACAACTTGGGGTACGGACATTTCCCCTGGACATGATGATGATGATTACGATTATGACGAGGTGCTGATACTGATGATGATAAGAAGGATGAGGACGAAGAGGAGTAAGAGGAGGAGGAGGACATGAAAGGAAGGATGAGAATAGGAGAAGGAGGAGAAGGCAAAAATGAGGCGAAAGATGAGGAGAAGGAGGAGGAATGAGAGAAAGATAAAGAAGCAGAAAATTATGAGAAGGGAAGAGGAAGAGAAGGTGTCAGATGATGATGATGATGATGATGACGATGGTGATGGTGATGATGATGGTGGTGGCTGTGGCGGTGGCGGCGAAGGCGGTTATGATTATGATTATGATCATGATCATGATTTATGATTATGACGATGATGCTGATGACGATGAGGAGAAGGAGTACGAAGTGGATTAAGAGGAGGAGGAGGAGATGGAGAAGAGGATGAGAGTAGGAGGGTAAGGCAAAAATGAGGCAGAAAATGATGATGATGAGAGAGGAGGGAGTGTCAGATGATGGTGGTGATGCAGATGATAATGATGATGATGATGATGATGATGATGATGATGATGATGATGATGATGATGATGGTGGTGGTGGTTGTGGTGGTGGTGACAGTGGGTGTTAGTTTAGTGGTGGTAGTGGTAGATTTTAATTACATGATCGGGGCTCTAATTTAAGTTGCAAACGACATTAACAACTTTTTGATGTAGACCTAATCGATCTATAATCTTTAAGAGATTATTTCTTATACTGTACTAACATTATTATAGATCTAGCTAGCATGTCCTAGCATTATAAATGAATAACTGATTGTCGCACACGTCTTGTTTACATCTCAAAGATTGTAACAGGTCTTTTCCATATGACTCCAGTAAAGAAAACTTGACACAAAGAATAAAACCAGGACAATTACGCCATATCAATTATGTGAAGAAAATCAAGAAATAGACTAATTGATCTAGGGTGATTTTGTCCGGGGGGTAATAATGCCCATGGAAAGTTTGACTGGGGCGGGACTGTTGTCCGTCGAGATAATGTTCGATGGGATAATGACCTTTTTGGATTATGTCATAACAAGCCAACAGATACATCAAGAATATGGGACAACAAGCAATTGGTTCCATGGTGAAGAGTGCGGAATGTGTTTTTTAAAATTCAAGCTAAGTTCATGATATTATGTGGAATATAATCATGTCCACGTCATGCTTAGTGTGCTTCATATAGGGCCTATATGATTCTCATGTGACTAAGAAGTATCTTTTCGAGTGGAATATTACCGGTACAGCAGAATGCTCAGAAATGTTTTGTCAAGACTTTACAAGCAGTAGTATTGTTGATTATAATTTGGTGAGAGAGCAGTTCAGGTTTGTAAATAGGGCTTATTATAAATGTCAGCTCTGTGTTGTCACCTAGGTTTTTTAAATTAGATTTTAGGGCATAAATCTTTAAAAAAAACTAGTTTTGCTGCCATTGTTTGCTTCTAGTCAGGAGGAGGAGGAGATGGAGGAATTATTTCATATTTTATATGGAGGAGTTATTTCTGTATTTACCTGATATATATCGATGTGACATCATATTAAAATTGTTTGTTAGGTACATACATAATCCGCTCTGGCAAATGGACCGCAATTTGATAACAGGTAAACTGACATTACCCCACCCGGAACCTATCTCCCGGGGTTGGACCTTAACCCGCCGTTTTATATTTCATAACATAAAGGCTACTCAAATGCATCCAATTAATCTATTCAATGCTATAGAAGGCATCATCAAGATGTAGGCTTAGGCCTACATGTATTATCATCCTCCTATCTCTCCAATCTCCCTTACAAATTGAACATCTCCTTCGCTTGCATTCTCCTTTGCTGCTTTGCATTCACGACTGAAAAGCGAGCTCTTCAAGCTATGCTACCCGGGGAACGGACATTAGCCCCCCTGGACATTAACCCCGGACATGATCCCCCGGACATTAGCCCCCGGACATATTCCCCCGATTTTTCGTAGGACATTGTCCCTCCCCCGGACATGATCCCCCCCGTGTGTAAATCGTAGAATAATGCCGTCACCGATAAGACTTCGAAAGTTGTTAAAGTCAGTTAACTACACCTGAGCTTAGTAGCCTTATCCAGCGTCTATTTGTAGAGTTGAAATGAACGAATGGGAATCGTATTTAGTGTCAGTTCACCTTCGTATAATCTATCAGTTACGTATACGTATCAACTGTGTCAGCAGGCCTAGAATTCGATTTGAAATTAACGAATGGGAATCGTACTCAGGGCCTATTTGTTTAGCGTCAATTCAGCTACGTAGCCTTATTAGCGTCGTTTACATTCAAGATTAGATTCAATACAGTAGTCAGTAGGCCTACGAAGGTCTGTCAACGTCATAGGGCCTAATGTCCTACACCTGTCACAATGATTTGCTCGCATCTTTCTGCATTTAAGACCATTAAATGTTTTACCATAATTATACATATCAAACCCGCAATTAATTGACCTTTTTACAAAGATAAACTATAGTGTGATGTATAGATATTAACTTCACATAGGCCTATTGCTATATTTTGAGGATCCATCATTTTTTAGGTAATGATATCTTAGACTGGGGGGATAATGTCCTACCCCGGGGGGACTATGTTCGGGGGCCAATGTCCGGGTGGATCATGTCCGGGGAGATAATGTCCAGGGGGCTAATGTCCTACACCCATGCTACCCAGATTCCAATCAGGTTCCATCACCCAACTACCACCATCACCGACAACCACCGTAGCACCACGCTGTCTCCTCTCCGGATTTTGACCTGGCACCGGAACGAAAACGGCAGCTCTGGCTATTGCGGACTTGATTTGATATAGCGCCGGTGATAAGCTGGTCTCCCTGACGTGGCTTTTGTGGGCGCTGAGAAATTCTCGAAGATTTACATTACATTACCTGTATAGGGCCAATGTCGAATTTTAATTTCTGCATTAGAAATTTTGGAATATTTACAGGGCAGCAGGAGGTTATTTGCCATATCTCAATCAAACAGCGGTCAGGCTATTTGTAGTTACCAGATTATTCATTAACAGGATGACGCGAATTTCAGTCACGTAAAAGTTTTAATTTGTCTGGAAACTATGTGAACTAGCCCACCCCGTATGCAATGTGCAAGTCAGACAACGGGACCATTGTATCCCGCCACCCTTCCTCCCAACGTCAAAGGACGAATGCCGACCTGGGCAGCTCTGTTATCTGAGGGTCAATGACCTAAGCCGAAGACGCCGAGTAAACCAACAGGAGCCTTGGTGTATCCATGGTCAGGCCATGGACACCGGTATAAGCGCTTATAACGGTGTCCATGGTCAGGCAGAAAGGATGTGAATGAAGCTAGAGGGAGATAGACAGACAGACACACATACACACAGACACACACATACACAGCATAGCATTAAGACAGAGGTACTTGTACTGTAATCGGATGCCAGAAGAGATGGGGGCCACAGCGACTGACCGTTACACCGCTGCGAGCCCATGCAGTAGCAGGCTAGCCGCTAGCCCACTAAGCAGCCGTTTGCAGTCCGTCTGTAGTCTGTATGATTCAAGGCGGAGAGACGATGATGATGATGATGATGATTATGTGGTGGAGGAGGAGGAGGAGGAGGAGGAGGAAGAGGAGGAGGAGGAGGAGGAGGAAAAGAGGAGGAGGAGGAGAAGGAGGAGGGAAAGGATGCGTCAAATGAAGAAGAAGAAGAATATGATGATGATGATGATGATGATGATGAGAAGGAGGGGTTATTGTCCGGGGTTGTTGTCCGGGGGTTTATTGTCCAGGGAGAAATGTCCTACACTCGCCGGACACACCCCTTTGTGCAATTAGTCTGCTTTTTTATTTAATTGACAGAGCCTAATTGCACAGGTATTGTCAACTTGTTAATGACAAGACTTGCTACTACCATTCAGAAGCAAAACTTACAAGTGTCATGCAGTCATTCATTTCCAATGCTAGGACTTGCTAACTAGTTTCATTTTGGTCTACAGTTAAGACTTGTCTATCTGTCTGTCTGTCTGTCTGTCTGTCTGTCTGTCTGTCTGTCTGTCTGATCTGATCTGATCTGATCTGATCTGATCTGATCTATCTATCTATCTATCTATCTATCTATCTATCTATCTATCTATCTATCTATCTATCTATCTATCTATCTATCTGCCTCCTACCTACCTACCTACTTACCTACCTATACGTACCTACCTACCTATACCTGCCCTTTTGAGTGTAGACCCGGACAAACCTCTGAAAAAACGGATGTAGGACATTTCCCCCTGGACATTTTCCCCCCGGACATTTCCCCCCTGGACATTTCCCCCCTGGACGTTTCCCCCCTGATTTCGACTAGGACATTCCCCCCCCCCCCGGACATTTCCCCCCCCCCCTTTAGATCAAAACATCGGACCGCTGAATGTTGCTAAGTACACAAGTTAAATTATTGATTAAAAGAATTCTCGCTAAATAGAAGCCGGATTGATACACAATAAATTTTACTTAAATGGAAGCTGGATTGATGAAAATAGTCTTGTTTAAATTGGAGCTGGATTGATGAAAATATTCTTGCTTAAATTGGAGCTGGATTGATGAAAATGTTCTTGCTTAAATGGAAGCTGGATTGATGAAATATTCATGTTTAAATTGGAGCTGGGTTGATGAAAATATTCTTGCTTAAATTGGAGCTGGATTGATGAAAATAGTTTTGCTTAAATTGGAGCTGGATTGATGAAAATGTTCTTGCTTAAATTGGAGCTGGATTGATGAAAATATTCTTGCTTAAATTGGAGCTGGATTGATGAAAATATTCTGGTTTAAATTGGAGCTGGATTGATGAAAATATTCTGGTATAAATTGGAGCTGGATTGATGTAAATGTTCTTGCTTAAATTGGAGCTGGATTGATGAAAATATTCTGCTTTAATTGGAGCTGGATTGATGAAAATATTCTGGTTTAAATGGAAGCTGGATTAATGAAAATAGTCTTGTTTAAATTGGAGCTGGATTGATGAAAATATTCTTGCTTAAATTGGAGCTGGATTGGTGAAAATATTCTGGTTTAAAAAATGTTTTGAAGACGATAAAAGCAATGGTCTCCGCGAGGGGGATGTCCTAGGGTAGGGGGGAAACGTCCAGGGGGAAATGTCCGGGGGGAAATGTCCGGGGGGGGGAATGTCCGGGGGGAAATGTCCAGGGGGGAAATGTCCGTTCCCCGACAAAAACCACAATGGACAACCCCGCCCCATTTAGATAGGAATCTAACCCCCGGACATTAAAACCTCCAGTGTGCAAATAGCCTATTTCTGTAGTTAATTTGTCCTAATAAAAAGCTATTGTCCAGTTTTCTGCGCGGTGTCAACCAATTAACTTGTGTACTGAGCAACTTCAGTCGAGCTTCCATTTAGGCAAAAATCCTTTTAATTAATCCAGCTTCTGTTTATATGGCAACAATTATTTTTATGAATCCAACTTCTGAATAAATACCAGCTATGCTTAACCAATCCAGCTTCCATTTAGGTAAAATTCGTTTCCTCAGTCCAGCTTAATATTTAAATTCAAACAATTGTTTTAATCAATCCAACCTCTATTTAAATGAAAATTATGATTCATCAATCCAAATCCACTTTTAGGAAGATCATGTTCGTCGATCCAGCTTCCATTTATGCAAAAACTGTTAATTTTTGCATCAAACTCACATATACAGGGTGGTCCAGCATAAATGAACCAACTTTGAATGCATATAACTCCGCCAATTTTTTGAATTTATTTATAGTTTAAACGTCAAATTAAAGACATTTCACTCAAGTATATGCGCTGCAAAAATGGAACTGGTACAAGTTTAGGTTTTAATTATATGCTCGGAACAGCGCTAGCTACCATATTTTGCTATCATTTGTGACGAAATCGGGTGCCGTTGACAAACGATGATCGCGTTTTGATCTTGATTTTCCGAACTGATAAGGGATAAAATTCGGTTGAAATGATTTACAAATTTTCTAACAGTGGATGGAATAAACAATACCTTGAATAATCTGCTACTGAAAATTGATAAAAGCAGGACTTTCTAATCGTAAACCATGGGAATTACGGCGCGCATATCCGCTAACATTGCTCTTGTGTCCAGGTAAATTGGCCGTCAAAGACAACGACCCTGATAGGCTCTTCAGTCTATAGGCAAATCTCCCTAGGTCATTCAGCGCGAAACAGGTAGTCCTAGAAACACCGTACAACATATTCTAAAAGATGATCGTGATGTCCAGCAGCACTCCAACACTGACGCAAAGAAACGACTAGCGAAACAGCTGTCGTGCAGCCAGCCGTTTCTTTGCGTCTAAAACAGCGCGTGGCAGCGCGCACGGCTGTTGATAAAATTGAAAGAACATGGTTTTGCGACGAGAAGATATTCATGGTAGATACTTCTAAAAACACCCAAAATGATCGTGTCTATGCACGTATTAGCGAAAAACGATTTGTGAATATCCCGGCGAAACGGCGCCTTATTGCGTCACAAATGACAACAAAATATGGTAGCTCGCGCTGTTCCGAGCATATAATTAAAATCGAAACCTGTACTAGTTTCATTTTATCAGTACATATACTTGAGTGAAATATCTTTAATTTGACGCATAAAGTATAAATAAATTCAAAAAATTGGCGGAGTTATATGCATTCAAAGTTGGTTCATTTATGCTGGACCACCCTGTATTGAGCGAAAGTTAATTTCAAGAATCCAACTTGCGTACGACCAACAGATTATTTTGAATTTAGAACCGACGTTCGGAGGATTACAACTTATACGCAATATGTTCTACACCTGGGTATATCCTCTCTAAGGGGAGGCCTTTGTACGGAGTCTTTGTCCGGGGTGGTTGTCCGGGGGTTAATGCCCGTTCCGCTACCATCTGCATATTTAGCTGCCTGTCATATTTTCATTTAAGACGTATCAGAGTCAATCGTCGCTCTGCCTCCTCCTCCTCTTCACTACCTTGATTAGACCTATTCATATGTCCTAGAATTGACTACAGCAATGCTCTCCTCATTGTACTTCCTAAAGTACGTCTTTCGCCGATTCAGTCGGTTCTCAACCAGGGCCGGATTAAGAAATGCGGGGGTCCTGTTCAAGAAATTTTTGCGAATCCTCTGCCGAAAATTCTGATGACTTTTTTAGGCGTTTAGTGGTTTTTTAAGTCGTTTGGTCATCCGTAAAATAGGCCTATACCGATTTATTTCTGCCAAAAATAGCTGACGACCTTTCTTTAAGCGTTTGGTCGAAATTCGCTCACAAATATGCATTATATACAAATTTTGCCTGACAGAAATTTTTTCGCATGTGTGATTGTGTGGGCCCCTATGAAGTGTGAGGGCCCCTGTTCGGCCGAAGAATATCTTGAACATGCCTTAATCAGACCCTGTTCTCAACTCAGCTGCTAGACTGATTGCCCGCCTTAATTCCCAATTACTCTCTGCCTTTATGTTTTATGTACAAAATTAGAAGTCTAAAGTTTGTGAAATCGTTGTAGCCAAAACTGACACTAACAAGTAGGCCGACCTACTGTATACGATTCCCATTCGTTCATTTCTCTAATGTATTGAATCTAATTTTGTATTGAAACGACGCTGATAAGTCTACGAAGCTGCATGAAACTACCGGTAGCCTAACTGACGCTAACAAACCTTTATCGTAGGACACTAAACAAATATACTGCATATGCCATATACGATTCCCATTCGTTCATTATTAAAATCTAAGTCTATTAATTATCCTACTGACACAATTAGAACCTAAATGACACTAAGAACTTTGGTTTGCATGTGAATGCCAATGACAAGTCATCAGTTACGGCACTATTCTATGATTTGCACATGGGGGGGTGCTTCTGTCCGGGGGGCTAATGTCGTACGCAAAGTGGGGAGGGCTTTTGTCCGGGCGGGCTAATGTTCGGGGGGCTTTTGTCCGGGAAGGCTAATATCCTACACCCATTGTACAGGTTATGAAACAATCTCAATTAACTATACTGACGGCCTGCAATGCAAAAGACCGCTAATAGCAGTCTATCCTACACGGGAGGATCGGTAATTGAACATAGCTCCGCTGATCTCCATGCCAGTGTGTTATCCAATGCGCCACCGCCCCTCCATGATGATGACATTGATGATGGTAATGATGATGACAATGACATCAATGAAGATGAGAATGACGACAATGATGATAGTGATGATGCTGACAATGATGACCATGGAGACTACGACGACGACAACAACGATGTTGATGATGATGATAAAGATGATGAGTGTGAATATGAAAATAATGATGATGACCATAACAATTAACTACTTACAGAACGGACCGCCTGCAATACTGTCTTGGCGCTAATAGAAACCTACTGCGAGCGATGATGATGGTCATGGCGATCGTGATGAAGACGATGAGTGACGATGCTAATTATGATGATGACGATGTTGATAGTGACGATGATTATGAGGAGGAGTTGGAGGAGGAGAATGAGGCGGAGGGAAGGAGGTAGGAAATGATAATAATGATGATTATGACGATATATGTAATGATGGTGAAATTCAGAATATGATGATTATGGTGATGATGATGACGACGAAAATCATGATGATCATGATGGCGAATATTGTATGACAATGATGATGATGATGATGATGATAAAAATGATAATGATGGAAATAATGATGCCGACAATTATGATGAGGATAATTATGCTGATGACCAATATGATTATGATGATGGGGATGACGACGACGAGTTGATGATGAGTAGGATGAGGAGGAAATTGAAGCTGAAGATTTATGAAGATGATGATGATGATGATGATGATGATGATGATGATGATGATGATGATGATGATGATGATGATGATGACGATCAATCTGATGATGATGATGATGAATATAATCATTATGATGATGATTACGACTACAATGATGATAAATACGAGTGTGAATATGACAGGATAGGGACGATACGTCCAATTTTGTTTCACTAAAACGCGGCTATTAATTTCAAACTTTGTACCTGGACAGAATCACCCGGTAGAGGGGTTGGCGAATCTCTACCACCATTGGGCCAGGGTGGGGGGAGTGAAACCCTAATTATCGCTATAAATTTCCATTCCCTTGCCGACGGCAATGATGATATAGATGATAAGTGTGACTAAGACAATGATGATGATGACGATGACAATGATAGCGATGATGATGATGATGATGATGATGATGATGATGATGATGATGATTATTATGATTATGATGACGATAATGAATGATGATAATTATGATGATGATAATAACGACGATTAGCATGATGATTATGAGGATGAGAAGGAGGAGGAGGTGAGAAATGATGAGGAGGAGGATGATCATTATGATGATGACGACGATAACGATGAGGATCATGAGTGAGAATATGACAACGATGATGATAATAATGATGATGATGAGGATAATTTCAGTAATATAAAAGTTTTAATTTAGGACTCCGTTGCCCATCACATCCTATTTCTGTTAACCCCATACAATTCATGTGTCTGCAAACTTCATTACCCCAGTTATTTTTAAAACTGGTCATTGGTAGGTGGAGGAGGGGAGGAGGAGGAGGGAAAGAAGGTGTCAAATGATGATGATTTTGACGACAGTGAATATAATGACAACAATTGTGATGAAGATAATTGATGAATACGATAATGATGACGAGGACGACGACGATGATTGCTTAAATGGTGATATAGTTGGATGAGTTGCGGCGGTGTTAGTTGTTTTAGTTGTGTTAGTAGCAGTTGGTAGAATGGTGTTGGTGGTTGCTGGTTAAGTTGTGCCAGTGTTTGTCGGCTGAGTATCGTATCGTATCGTACCTGACCATTTGTAAAGCGCTTCTTGCAGCAAGAGCCTTTCAGAAGCGCTCCCAGTGCGTGCAACTCCGAGAGAAAAGGCAGGTCTGTAGACAAGAGAAAGATGACGAAAGACTACCAGAGAGGAGTGTAGTTAATGGTTGTTGATTTAGTGGTGTTAGTTGGTTGAATGATTGCTGTGGTTGCTGGTTGAGTGGTATTGATGGTATTAGTAGAATGGTGTTAGTGGTAGATGGTTGAGTAGTATCAGTGGTAGTTGTTTGAATGGCGTTAGTGGTTGTTTCAATGGTGTTAGCGGTTCTTGGCAAAAGAAGATCTAGCAGCACAGAACATGGACGTGAGAGATGCGGTGGATAAAATCAGAACCAGAGCAAGCTGGAGACGGCATATTGAAGCCTCATCGTTGGCGTAGGACCTACGTCTAACGGAAGAGAGACCAAGAAGACCAAAGAGAAGAAGAGTGGTTTTTGGTTGAGATGTGTCAGTGGTGTGTGTAGGACATTTCCCCCTGGACAAATCCCCCGGACAAACCCTTCACCCGGACAAAACCCCTCGCACAATCCCCACTGATTTAGCCTAGGACATTATACCCCCGGATAAGCCAACCCCGGACAAAAAAACGGACAATTCCCCCCTGACTTAGCCGAGGACATTAACCCCCGAACAACTTGGGGTACGGACATTGCCCCTGGACATGATGATGATGATTATGATTACGACAAGGTGCTGATACTGATGATGATGAGAAGAAGGAGGGCGAAGAGGAGCAAGAAGAGGAGGAGGAGGACATGGATGGGAGGATGAGAGTAGGAGAAGGAGGAGAAGGCAAAAACGAGGCGAAAGATGATGATGAGAAGGAGGAGGAGGAATGAGAGGAAGATAAAGAGGCAGAAAATTATGAGGACGGAAGAGGAAGAGGAGGTGTCAGATGATGATGATGATGATGATTATGATTATGATCATGATTTATGATTATGATGATGATGCTGATGACGATGAGGAGGAGGACGACGTCGAAGTGGATTAAGAGGAGGAGGAGGAGTAGGAGATGGAGGAGAGTAGGAGAGTAGGAGAATAAGGCAAAAATGAGGCAGAAAATGATGATGATGAGGGAGGAGGTGTCAGATGATGGTGGTGGTGATGATGATGATGATGATGATGGTGGTGGTGGTGTCTGTATCCTTCGTATCATTGCTGCATTAATGCAAAGAAATTTGTTAAAACCCAAAGGTAGTAGTTAAAAACAAAGGGGGAAATTTTCCAGGGGGCAAGTGCCCCCTTGCTCCTATGTGTGAACGCCCATGTTTATAGTCTGTGTGAATAAATTCAAAAATTAAGTACAGGGAAACACAATAATGATAGTAATAAGCAGAGGGTGGTTAGGATAACAAGCACCGTCATTATACCAAGATGGACAAATTAACGATCACAAGTGACCCAGTAATACCCATCAATTCAGACGTTATACCTTATGCATCAGACGATAATAATATGTAAAAGAGACTTATAAATTATACAACAAAGCAAATAATCCAAATTCTTTGAGAAATCGTTTAAGTAAGCTTTTAAATAGACCAAAACAATAAGCAAGTAAGGTCACCAGGCAACCCATTCCACAGTGAGGACCCAAATATTTAATTGAGAACTGCTTGATTCTTAAGTGAGCAATTCATTTCTGTATGAGTGCGAGTGCCTGGTGAAATGATCATGGATGTCAGAGCCCATAGTGAAATAATGTCTAAAAGACATAGGCAATGGTTTCGCTCATATCTTACTGACCGTACCCAAATGGCTATGCTAGATGACTCTCGCACCTCATGTGTTCCTGTTAAATTTGGAGTTCCTCAAGGATCCGTACTGGGTCCACTTCTTTATATTTTGTTTACAGCTGATATCCCTCTTCTCTTTGCTAAACACTCAGCCTCTGGTCACCTCTATGCTGATGATGTCCAGACTTTTGTTCACGGCTCCTCTTCTCAGCAACTTGTTCTCAGCTTGCTCTTGCTCTCAGCTTGCTCTTTGCCAGTCAATTGAATCTCTTTCTGCTGATCTCAATTGTTGGATGTCCTCAAATCGTCTCTCGCTCAACTCTTCAAAGACATAATTTATCTGGATGGGCACTCATCAACAACTAAATAAAATTGATTACACTTTACTTGCCGAACGGCTTCCTCAATTTACTTTCTTCACAAATGTTCGTAACCTGGGTGTTACTCTAGACAATACTGCTTCCTTCTCTGCACATATCTCTAATCTTTCTCGGTCCAGCTTCTACCATCTGCGACGTTTACGTACCATTAGGCGATCTGTCTCTTCATCGATTTTTTCTTCTATGGTCCATGCCTTCATCTGTTCCCGCATTGACTACTGCAACTCGTTACTCATGCCACTGGCCTACCTAAACTCCGCCTGGCTCCTCTTCAATCGGTACTTAATGCATCTGTACGTTTGATTGCCCGCCTCCCTGGTTTCTCTCACATTTCGACTTTCATGACTGAGCACCTTCACTGGTTTCCTTTGACTGCCCGGATTCAATATAAAATTCTTTGTCTTACCTATAAGATGTTTTTGGGTCCAGCGCCTCGCTACATTTGTGATCTTATTAGGAAGCCTTTCTCTGCTACCGTTGGACGTCCTCTCCGCTCTTTAGACCGTCATGATCTTCTTGTACCACGATCTCAGACTGCCACAGCCCAACGTCGCGCCTTTGCCTCTGTCTGCCCTTTACTGTGGAATGGCGTTCCTCCTATTATCCGTTCCCAGATTTTATCTGGAGTCTTTACTTTTTATGCCCGTTGTCTTAAGACTTTTCTTTTTCCAGGAGTTCTTCGCACTGGGAGCGCCTCTGATTAGGTTGTGCTGTGAGAGGCGCCTTATAAATCCCCAAATAGAATAGAATAGAATAGAATAAGTTTAAACTTGAGCCCAGTGAAGAACCGGATGGATCTGATCAAGACCTTTACACTCGGTGGAAGGTGGATTCTTCAGATCCGATTATGCTTGCAACTCACAATGGTCAATTAGAAACAGAGGGAGACCCGGCTCGAGAGGGGTAGCAGAGTTATTGAGCCTGATAGTTGAAAAATTTGAATAAGTGAGCTAATCTAATTTTTTGCGTAACATTCTCATTTGAACAACCTATCCGCCAGTATACAGCTTTCCACATTATATTGTGTATAAGATATATTTGTCTGCATTCAAAATCGTTCTCAACCTATCGAGACACCCGATAGCATATAAAATAGGATACCAATAATTGACATATTTCCGATTCCTTCCAATTGAAGCTTTGAAATATTGGTCTCTATCGAGTATGCTATGGACACAGATGTAAGTTTTCGCAAATCTTCAAGCCCAACAAAAGTTACACCACTTTTAGTGAGGCCGGCTACCGTTGCGTTTCGTTTTTGAATCGACAAAAAACGGTGGGTGGCCTCACTAAAAGTGGTATAACGTTTGTTGGGTTTGAAATATTTTGATGAAATCTGGCTATCATTTGTAAATATGAATTGTCTTTGATCCTGTAAAATTTTATTTCGATATTCTTACTTCTGACCAAGATATTAGCAAAAAATTATTTTTTTGCGTTTCGTTTTTGAATCGTCAAAAAACGAGGGGTGGCCTCACTACAAGTGATATAACTTTTGCTCTGTTTGAAATATTTTGTTGAAATTTGACCATTGTACGTAAATATGAATTGCCTTTAAGACTGTAAAGTTTCATTTAAAAATTCTCATGTTTGGCCAAGATATGGGCTAAAAACCGGAGGGGGTTACTTTTTATGGCCACCCTGTACATACGTGTGACAGTATGTCTTCACAAAGAATCCTTGTGGAGACAAACGTTTCATCATTCGAATACAGTAGGCCAAAGCATGGTCCCACACACACACATACGTGTGTCTTCGCAAAGAATCCTTGTGGAGACAAACGTTTCATCGTTCGAATATAGTAGGCCAAAGCATGGTCCCACACACACATACGTGTGTCTTCGCAAAGAATTCTTGTGGAGACAAACGTTTCATCATTCGAATACAGTAGGCCAAAGCATGGTCCCACACACACATACGTGTGTCTTCGCAAAGAATTCTTGTGGAGACAAACGTTTCATCATTCGAATACAGTAGGCCAAAGCATGGTCCCACACACACATACGTGTGTCTTCGCAAAGAATTCTTGTGGAGACAAACGTTTCATCATTCGAATACAGTAGGCCAAAGCATGGTCCCATACACACATACGTGTGTCTTCGCAAAGAATTCTTGTGGAGACAAACGTTTCATCATTCGAATACAGTAGGCCAAAGCATGGTCCCACACACACATACGTGTGTCTTCGCAAAGAATTCTTGTGGAGACAAACGTTTCATCATTCGAATACAGTAGGCCAAAGCATGGTCCCACACACACATACGTGTGTCTTCGCAAAGAATTCTTGTGGAGACAAACGTTTCATCATTCGAATACAGTAGGCCAAAGCATGGTCCCACACACACATACGTGTGTCTTCGCAAAGAATTCTTGTGGAGACAAACGTTTCATCATTCGAATACAGTAGGCCAAAGCATGGTGTCACACACACACCCACACACATATACGTGTGTCTTCACAAACAATCCTTGTGGAGATAAACAGCCTCTCTGTGTCTGTCTTTCTATATCTCTATCTGTATCTGTGTCTCTCTGTCTCTGTATGTCTACCTCTGTCATTGTCTGTATCTCTGTCTCTAACTGCCAGTCTCTCTCTCTCTCTCTCTCTCTCTCTCTGTCTGTCTGTCTGTCTGTCGGTCGGTCGGTATCTCTCTCACACCCACACACACTCACGCAAACACATGTGTGTGAGTACCCGTATTGAATCTTTGTGGAGACAAAGGTTTTATTATCTGAATTGAGTAGGCATAGTCTCACACGCACATTGGTCACATCATTTAATTCTTGTGGAGACAATAATTTTATCTATTTAATACGGCCTGCATATGATATTCATACACTCACACACTATCCTCCCTCACACAGTGATTCTTATTTAGAACAGATTCATGCCATTCAGGACAGCCGGCTCTACTAAATAGGCGAAAAAGGACCTTAAGCCTATACCAAGTATTAAAAAGATTTTAAAAAATTAATATCCTGGTTTTAGACTGGATACGGGTATTTAAACTTGACAATGATTTTCTTCTCAGTTTTTTTTACTCAAGCTTTTTAATTTGGTGTGCAAGATTTATATGCAAATCATGCTCATCTTATACTCAACATCATCGGTATTCCGAGAGTAAAATTATTCTTGTTTGAATATCACGAGAGTGGAAGAAAAAATTCTGCCACTGCAAATATTTCATCTCACACTTAGAACGCCGTTTCTGAGGCGCAATAATTTTCTGAAATCGTTTTATTGTATCTATACAGGCTAATAGTAATAGGGAACTCAAGTATAACATCGTAGTGTGTAGAAAGCATAGATCCTTGTACCCACATGCACTGCTTTCGGTAAGGTATGTTTTGGCACTATTCACGCACACACACACACAACGCACACTCCTGACTCCATAAGACATCCATATGGAGACAAGTGTGTGTGTTCGACACTGTAATGAATATTAATTAGATGTGTGAATATATAATATAAGTAGTCCCTTGACCCCAGAGAGTTAGGTGTACTTTAAGGCATGTTTTGAACTCATGAATTGTACCCACAGCGAATGTCCGCTTAAGGTAGTGTATGCGGGTATGTGTGTGTGTGTGTGTGTGTGTGTGTGTGTGTGTGTGTGTGTGTGTGTGTGTGTGTGTGTGTGTGTGTGTGTGTGTGTGTGTGTGTGTGTGTGTGTGTGTGTGTGTGTGTGTGTGTGTGTGTGTGTGTGTGTGTGTGTGTGTGTGCATTCGTAAGGGTGTAAGGCTAAATATCTGTCAATCTCAAGACCTTGTGATGCTTTCTGTGAGCAATATTGATTAAGATTCTGTAATATTAGATTTAGGCTACCTTAATTTCCATATATCTCTGTCTCATTGCCAACTCTCGGCCAATTAATGAAAATGACCATGTTGGCAATGTTGCCTTAAGCCAGGCCTTACCCTGTTATTTGCCATTACAGATTTTAAAAAAGTTTGACAGTTGCCATTAAGCTGGTTCTTGTATGATCTGGTTCTCATGTTTTAGCCATGAATTAAGAGTGAAAAAATGCATTAAGCTATTATGGCCAGAAGTTTATACGGTACAATTTTATTCTATTCAAACATTTATAAATCTGTATAATGCTGACGGCATTATACAGACATTCAGCATTTATAATGCTGAATGTCTTGATGGTAACAGTGGACTGGCTATTTCTGTGTATTTCTTAAAGTTTGTGTATACATAGTAGCATAATCCAGTGATGTGGCAGTATCTAATGGCGTTAAGCTGAAGATTTGCTATGTAAGAAACCACATGAGACAGCTTGTACCTTAAAAAATGCCTCCATGTTACATGTTGAATCTAAGGCTAACCAAAAGGCCGCAGTGCTGTATTGCCCCATAAACTGCTGCTATTTGCGACCCATTACTGCAGAACGTACAGGGAGTGTGGAGGGAAGAAGGAATAGAGGGATGAAAGATCATCCACTGCTTGCTCTATTTGTGTGGGGTAAAGGAACATCAGCAATTCAGAATTGGGATTTGAAGCATGGACACATGAGGCAGAAGCTTCTGTACTCTACCACACCTCTATAGGCAGTTAGCTGCAGCTATTATAGGTTATTATGCAGCTTCATTATCTGTTATCATTATTTATTAGTGGCCTAGCTCTAGGCCACTATAGGAAAAGGACGTTGCTTTTATAGCTCATGGAGATTTTTATAGGGTATTGGAGGTTCTATGTAAGTAGCTGTGAGCAACTGTATTGACACAATACAGCATGCAGCTCAGTTCTCCTATGGCAACAGTGGCATTATGATGCCAGACTCCAGTACAAATGGACATTTTTAAGACCTTTAATTTTGAAATCCTTGCTGCTGTGTGTCATTCTTGGAGTCAGTGTCAAGGCATTATGTCACTGAACTAACCTGGTTTTATTGTCCTTTTCCGAGCTCGGTCCAGAACGAGCGGCGCCTACAAATATTTTCTCGGCTGAAAAAAGTTGATGACTTTTTTAGTCATTCGGAAGTTTCGCGTTTGAGACAGAACTATTTTCCCCGAACAAATTTCTGAGTCTGCGCCTTCTTGAAGAAAAGATATCATTATTTACACGGTAAAATATTAATATGGGTCTTCATGGGGGGCTTAACCCCCTAGCCCTTGATAAACTCCGCCCATGTGTGTTGCTGTTCTGTGCTTTTCCAGGATGTTTTTCACTGTGGGTTTTCTTTTTTGCCTTGCTTTGCCAGTTTTCATCTTAATCTTATCTTGAACAGTAGTGTTCTATGGCCCATTTCTTGATTACAATTTCTGTGGGCAACTCTGATGTAGACTGCTTTTGGGGACAGCTCAGTGATGTCGGCCCAGAATCGGATAAGCGCATTGGATCATTATTTTTATGTATAAGCAAGTAAATAGTATTATCACATAATTCACATTATGTTATTATTATTATGTGCCAGATTCTCTTACAGACCGAACTGACAGCATTGCTTTGATAAGCAGTGGCTTTACTTGATGAATTTACCTAGAGAACTTTGCCTTGCAAGTTATGTGGCTACGACACTAGTGTCTAGAGTCATCAGAGATGAGTTTTATGGTTAGTGTGGCTTGGTATCCATAGCCAAGACTCGTAAAACGACAAAATAGATTTACAGTTTGGCAAACAGAGTCTTGGAAGAAATGGCAACTTAGGATTCAGAGTCAGGCATGATCCTTGCAGGAATAGCCAGTGATGATGGCGTGGGGGTGGTGGTAGTTGGGGGCATATCACTCCTCCTGGGGGGACTCTGTTTGTCTAGGCAATGCCTGCCCTAAGTTCCCTTTGCTGATGTGGAGTTTATTACCTCTGCATCCTAAGAAGGCAAATAAAGGAGGGTAGTTATGGACCTGTATCAGCAAGTCACATGGCTGTTACTAAGGGATGGCTGTATGGATGGCTCTGCCTGGCGGCCTGGCTAACAGAATGTACTTGGTACTGAGATGGCTAATAAAACTCAGAAACGGTATATTTCTAGTGACTGATGGCTAAGCTATAATGGCTAACACTGTAGGCCGTATGGCTGGGACGGATGGCTGGCTGAGTAGATGTGACTTACTGTATTCTACAGATGTAACCTACTTGTGCGCGCGTGTGTGTGTGTGTGTGTGTTTGTTTGTGTGTGTATGGCTATTCGGAGTGTTACTTGGCGCTGCCAAAATAATCAGAATTATTGTCAGCTGAGTTAAGACTACAGATAGATATTCACCAACTGTACTACATGCCAATAGTGTTAGCATAGCGGTAAGGTATCGTATATTCGTTATGATTGTAATTTTGATGAAGTGATTACTGTTGATACAGAATTATGCATGTACTACTAAGTCATGGACCCCAGTGTTAGAGCGTAGCTGCGCTCTTATGCAAAGGTCCGTGTAATGACTCATATATTTAGACTTCGTTGGAATTGTATTTCAATTAGAAAAGAGTGGAATCAGTCAGTGCATGGAGAAGGTATTAAGGAGAATATACTGTCCGATTTTTTAGGCTAATGAGAGGAGACTTGACCCTCTTGCCATGTCAGCATCTTCTCCTCCATTGGGGCAATGTCCCTATTCATTTAGCTCCTGTACAAGAGTCCCTTCCCTCAGTGCAATCTTTGTGTTGGAAAACAGTTTTCCTTGCATTGCTGAATGTCTAATATAAATTTCTTTGTACTGTTTTGGGGGCTTCGAAGAACTTAGGCCTTTGTGGCTATAGTGTGTGTGTGTGTGTGTGTGTGTGTGTGTGTGTGTGTGTGTGTGTGTGTGTGTGCGTGCGTGTGCGTGTGCGTTTTTACCCCGCATGACCTGTGCACTGGCAAGCTGTGGCTGTGGTAAAATCCGGCCAATATACATGGAGCATTTTGACAAAGGGGCTTAGGATTATGGAAGGGTTAAGCACACCAATAGACTGAATGGCATAGGAGGAGGAGGAGGGCATTTGGATGTCATTGAGTGCTGCAGCACAGATTTAGGGTTTCATTGTTAGAGCGAAACTGCGGTCGTCGTTACAGATGGATGACCTTAAGGAGAGAAAGGAGGGGACGTGAACCCCCCTCTGCCCTCGGGGGTGGGGACCTCGGAGTTTAAGCCCTCTAAATACTAAGTGCTTAACCTGACCACATAATATACTATAATGACAGATGTGACCCAAGATTCTTTGAATATGATCTTGGATGTGACCTGACCATGCTAATCGGGTGAGGATGACAACGCCCTAAACGGGGGGGGGGGGCAGTGTACGGATGGACCTTTCGAGGGCCTGCATGCTCAAAGGATGGTTCAGGGAAAGACAACCTGTAAAAAGGGAATACATTATGTAGTACCAAGTGTCTTGGTTTATCAACATATCAACCAACTACGAGAGCTATTTGGCCACGGAAGACCCACCTCCCCAAAGACCCATCCCCACCCTGTGAAGGAGCATCTATCCTGGGGTGACAGTGGGTCCGTGAGTCAGCCGAGTGCTCAGTCGTCCACCCACCGAGTGATCTCAAGAGCTGCAGTTTACTTTTAAGCTGTCTCTGCCACTGTATTATGTCAGTCCGAGGTGTTAGTGAAGCCTTGCCCCACATTGAACAATAATTACCACGAGAAATTGGTGGGTGCTAGGCTGCTAGCCGCCCCGCCCCCTCCCCGGGTGAGAATAAACGTGTAATTGGCCTTCTTGGTGTAATAATTATTATAGGAGACCTTATGGTGGATGAAATGCCTCTGGTTTTCAATAGAAGCAGCTGAAAGCGCCATGATGTAAGAAACGTTACTTACTACAGCTGCTTTATATCAGCTTTCTCTCCAGCCCAGGTCGCTTGCATGACCTTGAATTCGAGTGAGTATGATGTTCAAATGTGCAGGAGAGTTCTCGTAATTAAACTGGGTTTCTGGACGCTTGGAGAACCTCAATATGTGGACAGTTCATCGGAACTTCACCCACTCGGCATTACTGCAAACGCACAGACCATGATGAAGCAGAAATAATAGGCCGTGCAGAATAGATGCTGCTGATGGCATGGCTTGGGTCACCCCCCCCCCCCCCATTCCTGTGCTAATGGCTGCTTCTGAGAATCGTGGTTGCTGCTGAGCGTGACTGTGGGATGTGCGGTCGTTTGTTTTAAATTGGTGGTGGCCGATATTTGGGTCAGCTTTGCATTTAGGCGATAAGCCGTCGATGATCAACTCTGCAGGCTATTAATGTTAATCGACCGTATACGTCACTGACCACTACTGCATTCATTCACCTCTGCATTCATTCACCACTGCATTCATTCACCTATGCATTCATTCACCTCTGCATTCGTGGACCTGCACGTTTGTTGGCCTCCGCACTCTTTCTCGCCTCGGTGGCCTCCTCCTCATTCATTTGTTGCAGCATTCGTTGGCCTCTGAATTCGTTGGCGTCTGGATTCGCTGGCCTCTGGATTATGGTGGCCAACAGCTTTTACTGATCAGGATTATTTTATTATATATATATATATATATGCCAATTGTTTATATACTTGTATATATATATATATACCAATTGTTTGGGGTAGAGGGATGTTTGAGACACCGCCATTTGTGACTTTGTTGGAGACCGGCAAGACTAACAAGACAATTGTTCTTTCAGAGGACAAGAGGTCGACTCATGAAACTCTGGACACCTCCTCCTCATCCTCATCCTAGTCGCCCTCTTCCTCTTTGCCCTTCTCTTTGTCCTCTCCTTCCTCCTCCACCTCCTCCTTTTCCTCCTCCTCCTCCTTGTCGCCCTCTTTGCCCTTCTCTTTGTCCTCCTCCTCTCCCTCCTCCTCCTCTCCTCCTCCTCCTCCTCCTCCTCCTTCTCCTTCACCTCCTTCTCGTCCTCCTCTCCTCCTCCTCCTCCTTGTCGCCCTCTTTGCCCTTCTCTTTGTCCTCCTCCTCCTCCTCCTCCTCCTCCTTCTCCTTCACCTCCTTCTCGTCCTCCTCTCCTCCTCCTCCTTGTCGCCCTCTTTGCCCTTCTCTTTGTCCTCCTCCTCTCCCTCCTCCTCCTCGTCCTCCACCTCCTCCTCCTCCTCCTCCTCCTCCTCCTCCTCCTCCTCCTCCTCCTCCTCCTCCTCCTCCTCCTTGGCTTCTTAATAATTCGATGTCAACCGACCAACGTCCGACTACAATCGACTTCATCGTCGTCTCTCTTTCTGTCTGCCGCCACCGCCAGTACTGTTGCTAAATCCATAATTATCAGATGGGAGAGATAATCCGACGACCGACCGACCGGACACCGACCACAGCAGCAGCAGCAGCGGAGGAGGAGGCGGGGGATGGGAAGACGACGGGGCTGGGGTGGTGTTGGCGAGGGGTGGTGGGGAGAAGGGTGATGGTGTCGCATAGTCTATGCCGAGAACAATGATCGAATGTATTTGGCATTAGTGGACGATTTTGATAATTGGATCCCAGTGGAGGAGGATGGGTAGGAGAGGGTGGGACTGGATCAGAGAGATTTCTGTTCCACCATTGTCTTGTGTTGTTGCACTGACTGTAGGTGAATTATGCCTAGCACGCAGTTCCAGTTCGATGGGTTACTTTTTGAGGCGCAAGATTGTTGGCGCTAGGGTAATGTTTCTGGTTCAAGGCAGAGGGTTCTGTGAGGAATTGTGTGTGTAATAATAAAAATAAAAAATAAAATAATAATAATAATAATAGTAATAATAAGACGATTTATATAGCGCCGTAGCTCAGCCAAGGCCGAAGGAAAGGGCGCTGTACAAGAGTTCAAAAGTTACTAGCAATTATACGACTGTTTAAATAGATAAGTCTTGAGTCTGGATTTGTGTTTGTTTGTGTGTGTGTGTGTGTGTGTGTGTGTGTGTGTGTGTGTGTGTGTGTGTGTGTGTGTGTGTGTGTGTGTGTGTGTGTGTGTGTGTGTGTGTAGTGCGTGTGTGTGTGTGTGTGAATTTTGGTAACTCACTTAGTGCATGTGTTTTTGCAATGACCAGTCTGATTGAGTTTGCCCAACGTTGTCACTCTGTTCTGTATATATAGGGTTATATAGCCAGCCCTGGGTTTTGTATGATTATAAATAATTGTCATTGTATTTGTTGTTGCATTGTCAGTATAGTAATCAATGACGCTTTATGCTGTCAACTGTCGGTGACAATGACAGGCACAGCAGATTCATTTGTTGTTGTGCTTTAAATGTGAAGAGTGTTGTCTCAAATAGAGAGATGCTGGAAGGCTGTTCCAGACATGTTGACAGACCATGCCACTGAAGAGGAGCCTCATCAGCGCCCGCTGGTTTTAGTTTAGTAGCAGGAACAAATACATAGGGGTGGGGTGGTGGGGATGGGCAGTTTGCTAATCACAGCCACCACGACAACGCCCTCTTGTGGCCGGGTTTTATTGGACCATAACCAGCATTGTCTTGTGGCTCGGTTTGATATTGCTTTAGCCATAGCTGCCTTTTTTGGTCGGGTTTTCTCGAGTTAGGCTATATTCACTAATGCCCTCTGTGATGGCTGGATTTTCTAGGATTATTGCCAATAACCATTTAGTCGAGCTTTGTAGGGCTATCAGTATCCGCCTTGGCCAGATTTTGAATGATTATAGCCTTTAGCCTTGGTTGACCAGACTTATTTATACGCAATATTACATACAATGTTGCCTCGTTTATTCTGTTGTCATGCCAACCTTATTAAAAGTTCCATAAATCTGTAGCTGGGTAACAATGCGTGTTGTAGCTACGTATGCAGCTTCTATTGTTTTCTGGGTGTAGGATTTGTTGCATTGACATCCATTGATTAGTCATTTTTCTATACTTCACTCAATCCCCTTGCATGCTTTCATCTCATCCTCGATATTTTAACAATGGTGCTAAATAACAATAGTAATAATGCAGCGTGCATGTGTGTGTGTGTCTAATTTTGTAGTACCCATAAAAATCCTCTAAACTTCTTAAGGCCTTTATTAATTATTTCATTTCTATATTTTATTTTCTAGCCAAGGTATACATCGATGATGACAGTGGTGATGAGGTGATGTGATGATGACGATGATGTTATGAATGGTTTTCTGACAGTTTTCGTTTGCTGAGCGGATGATGCTTTGGTTGGTTGTAATTCTGTACCATGGTATACATGAACGAATGAAGGCAGGAAGGAAGGAAGGAAGGAAGAAAGAAAGGAAGGAAGGAATGAACGAACGAACGAATGAATGAATGAATGAATATTGTGTGTAGTTATCTGAGGTTTTCAAGTTGATTACATTGCTAAATTATTTTAATGTCTTGACCAATATCCACGATAGCTTTAATCAATCCATCTTCCATTATTTCAGTGAAGAAATTTTCGTCAATCTTAGTTGCGTTTGAGTAAGACTCATTGTTATCTATCCAACTTCAATTTTACCAAGAAAGCTTTAATCAATCCTACTTCTATTTATGCAAGAATTTTTCATCGATCCAGCTTCTATTTATGCAAGAATTTTTCATTGATCCAATTTCTGCGGAAGTAAATATTTTTTTCATCACTCCAGCCTCTGTTTACGGAAACAATTATTTCCGTCTTTCCAGCAGCTCCTATATTTAAGCAATGAATTAGTTTCGTCGATCCAACCTCCATTTAGGCAAACAACTATTTCATAAATCCAGCTTCCATTTTAAATTGACCATATTAAATGATTTAGCAACGTAAACTACGGTTTTACGTAATCTGAAAGGATGGATAGCTAATCTCCACGTTTTCCGGCGGGATTCTTTCTTGAAATAAAATTTTATATCCAGACTATAAAAGCCGAGGTGTTTAGGATTTCCACTCCACATGTGTGCGTGCTTTCCTATAGTTTCCTTCATGGGGTTTATTTGCGTTCTGGTCCACCGTTTGCCCCCCCCCCCCCTTCTTACCCACCCGCGCCCGCCCCCAGAGAATTACCCGCCCCCACAAAGTACTTGGACAGGGGATTCCTCTGGGATTGGACCATATAATCCCACCGAAAGCGATTATCTGCCGAGAACAAACCGAGAGACGATTCTTGCTTTTAGTTGACGATAAGAAGCGCCAGCAAAGATCAAACAGCGTACATCAAAGGGAATCAATGAAATTGCCGACCACTTGAGAATTGATAAGGAGTGGGTGGGTGGTGGTGGTGGTGGTGTTGGGGCTGAGTATCTGGCTCGTGCTGAGGACGGAGGAGAGGAGGAGGAGAGGAGGAGGAGGAGGAGAGTCACAGTTTTAATTCCTCTGTAAACATCAAGGTATCCAAATTACTCGGTTTATACATAACGTTTGCTAATGCGCCAACTTATGTAAGAATATTTTTATACTTCTATACATGTATAGGCCCTACATATGGTGATGGTATGATTCCGTATGATGGAAATTCATCTGCAGAAGAAGCCAGGCATGGTCTGCACCTGAGAAGTTATCAGCCTGAACAACAGCATCTGCTGATTGTTGATAGGAAATACTAATCCACATCTTGACAACAGCTTGTCAATGATTGATGATTTAATGTTAGCGGCAAAGCAGCCAGAAAAAATGCTGGGATTATTAATTGCTCTGCTCAACATTATAAAAGCTCTTGATCAATTAATTCAGAACAGACAAAAGAATTAAATACTGAGCTCAGTCATAGAAGTTATCAATGCGGATTAATTCTGCGAGAAATAATATGTTGAAGTTTATTGAATTGTGATCGTTGATCTGATTTCCTTGACTCAACAATTTAATATTTCTGAAGTGTTGTTTAGAAAATAAAGAGCAGAAAAGCAGCTTTAGCACAATGGCTGCTTTATGCTATCAAGAAGTCAATGTGCATTTGTTTGTAGCAAATCTTGTCTGTCCTAACATTGACCTATCCTGTACTAATAGCAAAACTATGTTATCTGATTTTCATCGCCTCAATGTGACTTTCATGATTTTCACGCGGCATTCAATTCACGTTGCATTTATTTCGCATCGTTGCGTTCGATTGATGTGTGGACTTCCATAATTATCAGTGCAGTACGTGAGGGATGTTTGTTTGTGTTCGGATCAATTCATCTTCATTTCTATGGTGCCACGCTTCATTGTCTGCGATCCAATGGCGTTTTATAATGAGGGCACCAGCATACCAGGTCACCAGCATACCAGGGCACCTGCGTATATCTGGCACCAGCATACCTGCACCAGCATTCCAGGATGCCCACATACCAGGGCACCATTCATTCCTGGCACCAGTATACCAGGGCACCAGCATACTAGGGCACCAGCATATACTTGGCGCCCGCATACCAGGGTGCCGGCGAATACCTGGCACAGTATACCTGCACTACACCAGTATTCCAGGTCACCAGCATACCTGCACCAGCATTCCAGGATTCCCACATACCAGGGCACCATTCATGCCTGGCACCAGTATACCAGGGCACCAGCATACCAGGGCACCAGCGTATACTTGGCGCCAGCATACCTGCACCGCACCAGTATTCCAGGGCACCAGCATACCTGGCACCATTCATACCTGGCACCAGCGTATACCTGGCACTGTTCTGCATACGCTTCCTGTCTGATCTACAGGTAACAGTTTCTGATGTGTGGTGCAATCGATCGGCAATCGATCGCTTCATCGTAGTCCGGTTGCTAATCAATGATTAAGATAATTTACCATTAATCTGTTTGTTGTTGTTGTATACGTGCTGCCTGATGATGATGATCCACTGGTTCGCTTGCTTGACTGTCGGTTTGCAGATTGGGATTCAAACCTCTGCATAATTCTGTATTACAGGATATCTCTGTTTGTTGCATAATTATG
This sequence comes from Lumbricus terrestris, assembly GCA_949752735.1. Lineage (NCBI taxonomy): Eukaryota > Metazoa > Annelida > Clitellata > Crassiclitellata > Lumbricidae > Lumbricus > Lumbricus terrestris. The sequence continues at coordinate 43,780,676 of OX457038.1, read as the reverse complement.
AAATCTATACTTAACATCAACTGTCAATTGGAGGATTAGGTATCTAAAGATATGACTCGGTGGTGCACCCAACCAGCATGCATGTACTGGGGTTGGGCAACGGAATGAAGTGGCTACTTAAGACATCATATTCTTTGTTGTTAGTGTAAAGGGGCTGCTGTCTATTGGGGGGATGGAGGGGGAATTGCTAATGTCCATCCAGTTGTCTCCTTTTGTGATTACATTGTCTGGCTGCCAACCTCATTTCGGTCACTGCTGCAGTGCTGCTGTAGATGTTTCCTCTGCTGCTGCTGCTGCTGCTGCTGCTGCTGCTGCTGCTGCTGCTGATAATGCTGCTGCTTCTGCTGTTGATATTGATGCTGTTGCTGCTGCTGTTGATAATGATGCTGCTGCTTCTGCTGGCAATGGTGTTGTTGTTGATTATACTACTGCTTTTGATAATGCTTGTGGTGGTGAGTTTGATGATGATGTCGATGTTGTTGTTGTTGTTGTCGACGATGATGATGATATGGTTGTTTTATGGACAGATCCACACGTGTGCTGATGAGACGGATGGTCTGTGGTCAGGGCTTGAGTACAACTGGATGGCCGTCTTCAAGCTGCTCGAGCCACGCGATGAATACCCAAGTCCATTCTGTGCTCAACCGTACGACAAGGTCAGATCACATGACTCTCTGTTTAGCTTCATTCCCTTCCTTTAGTTGCATCAAAGTGGTATTACCAATATTGATTATATACCTCTGCTGTATTGCCAAACTGGAGCACGAAGTAATTGTAATCTTGAGATTTTGCAGTCCCTAAAAAGCAAGATTTGTGGGGTTTATTGACAGGTGCAAATTACAGACTGTGTATTTTTACTTTTTTACCTTTTGGGTTTAGATGATCTTCAGGTGTTCCGGAAATAAATAAATAGATAATGCTAAGATTTAATTGTGCATGTTCAATGGACAACATTAGAGAGCCTGCATTCTTGTTTCAATATACCTTTATCTATTAATTTGGTTGGAGCACCTCTGAGTAGTCCCCATGAACATGCGCTTGCAAATTCATTTAATGTATGGATGGATAATAATATATTGCCTTTCACAATGCATTGAGGAGCCGGACATCATTGAAGCATTGAGGACCAGTAGATCCATATGAAACATCATCTTCTCTAATAGGATTATTTTTGGTATTGCACTTTGGGACGCATTAATAAAGGTGCTAATTGCACATTTGATTATTACGATTGCTTCATTATTATTTGATTTAAAAAATTATACTCTGAATATCATTACTTTAATTATTAGTTATTATTACTTGATTATTATTTACTTTCTGTCATCATCATCATCATCATCATCATCATCATCATCATCATCAATGTTCATTATTATTATTTTCAATATTTTCAGTATTGCTTTTGCAGTTGTATATAATTGAAACACACTGCTGGAGAAACATTTGACCCACAATAGGTGTTTAGTGAAAGGGACAGATTGTTATTTTACAGTGGCTGTTGTTAATATTTATTACTGCTGTTAGCATAATTATGCTTAGCCAACTGTTTTCATTATTGGTACACTTTGCCGACTGCTTTTCTTAATTGTCACCAACGTTTAGATATTGGTTTGATCATAATTATATAGGACTACCGTATCAGACAGTAACGGTGACTTGTAAAGACATAACCCATTAAACCTTGCGTGAACTATGTACCAGTTTTTACCACAGTTGAAACTGTGTGGCTGCCTTTTATGTGTGCCATAGTTTTATGGCTTTATTGGTCGTTGGTTGGCTTTGGTCGTCGACGAAAAACAGAGACCCACGCGTAGCATTCATTCATTCATTCCTCTCTAGTGCAGTGCTGCCTTGTCATAATAGTTCCCCAGCTGCTGCTAGTCATTGGGGTCGAGAGTATGAGTTTAGATTTCGAGAGTACTTCGACTTAGTTGAAGAGAAAGTATTTCAGGACTTGGAGTTCGAGGCTATAATATTTGGAGTTAGAGTTCGAGAGTATTTGGGTTTACAGTTCACGATTTGTCGGGTGGTATACTGCTGTGGGGTGCGATTGTCATCGATGTAATGCGGGTGTTGTAAAGATTTTGCATTGGGCTCTGCGCTGCCATTGCAGCAGCGGCGGCGTCGGCGGCTCGTTGTCTTTATGCCGTCGTTATCGTAGCCAGTCGTTGGCTGGGCGGCCTGCTCAGCGAGGAGGAAGACGAAGAAGGCGCAGTGCAATGTTTATCGGCATGGCTGGCGTGTTTGATTTGCCCGTATGCCGTCCAAGTCTTTCATATCTTGTCGTTGCTCAAACAATGGGCGCGCAGATCAAAGAGCGCCGAGCCAATGCTGCGCGAGCCAATCGAAAAAATTGCGCACACATCAAAGCAGCGTTAATAGCGCTTTTGCCGACGCTCAACCGGCAGCTAGACAAATATTTATCCGGTGAAATATCCAGGCGTATTAACGGCAGCATCGTCGGCCTTTGTGGGTTCCTGCTTGCACTGCGCGTCTGCGTGTGAGTGAGTTGGTGGGTGGGTGAGTTGGGTGGATGGATGGGTGGATGTGTGTGCCTGTGCACAATGTGCTTTGGCCACTGTGTCTGCGATTGTGTATTCTGCTGCTGGTCGGTCCGCAGTTCATTCCACCCATTGGCGACAACAGCAGCATCTGCAGCAGCAGAAGCAGTTGCAGCATTGACGGGTAACCCTAAAACGGGGAATTCATCCTCTGAAACCGTACCCTATTGTTTTGGTCATATACTGCTGCTTTGATGAAACTAAGCTTTGATGGAAAAGAAAATCTTTGTGCCTTGAATCATTATTGTTATTTTTCATCAAAGCGATGGCTGTTTAGCTTCGTTGGCAGACGCCAATTCACGATCTATAAACGCATAAAGGATGTATAAACATCGTTTGTTGCGCTGTGTTTATTCGCATTCATCTTGCTTATTTGGTTCTATTTAGCGTATGTTTGGTTAAATTGCATTACAGGCGAAGTTGGCGATCGCAAAAGGTGCAAAGGCCGTGATTGTTGACGTTAGGGACAATGAAGCGGCGGCCAGACAAGTAAGCAGCACTGTAATAATACATGAAGGAAAATGATGCTGATTATGAAAACATATATGTACAATTAAAATAATAGCTCTACAATAATATGATTATTACTGATTAAACCCATTTATATTCAAAGGCAATAGGATTGGATGCAATGCACGGTACATGTATATAGTAATTGTTTTTCTGGGTGCATATACACACACACATATAGGCCTATTGATTGCTTACAGCCAGAAAGGTTGTAGGCTAGAGCTCAATTGCATATTTTGATGCTTCAGTGGTTCTGACTAAGCTATAGTGTCTGCAGAAATGAGAAATTGCTGCTGTTTGTTATAATGTCCTGGGACTGGTCGACATTGACAGCTGTGTTTCAGCATCATTTAGAAGTGGATTCTAGGCATCTGATATATATATGTATATATATGTATATATATATATATAAATATATATATATCAAGGCTACAAATGTATCTGATTTAAAATGTCTAATGTCGGTCTAAGTACTATCACTGAATGAGCAACGTTCATTGGTCGCCTTCGGAGAGAACTTCCCAATCAGAGAGAAGTTTGACATTTCAGATATGTCCCGCATATTTGGATCGATGGATGCAAATCGTTTCATATAATAGATATCATCCATTCAGTAGGTTTATATTCTAGCTAGCAGCTTTCCAAGTCAGTCTTATTGGCACAACTCTCACTACAGATCAGTTGTTGGCCTTGTGGTGGCATCGCCATAGGTCGCAGCAGGTCATGTGACATGCTGCCTGTTTTACTCTTGATTGCCTTATGACCTATAAAAACTCTTTGGAACTTTTAATATCTCCTTTACATTTAATTTATTCAACCTGCTGGAAGACTCTGGACCATGACCCTGATGTGACCTGCTGAAATTGTATGGCTGGTGCCGCCGCTTGGTAGACTGGAATAACAGCTACGACTGCTTATCTTCAACCAGATTCATTTGACACTCTGTCGTGAATCTAATCTTTATGCCTAAGTTGTCATGGAGGAAAACTATTTGACTGTTGGGCTACTTTCCCTTAAGCAAAATTTCTTAATTTGTTGCTTCAAAAGCTTTTTGTGGATGATGAATTTTTATAGCGCTTGACCATTTTCTGCCGTGTTAGGAGGAAGAGAACTACTGTTTGGCTATGCAGTACAGAGAACACCGCTGTTGAGTTGACTATGTATATACACTGAGTCAGTCATGTCAGCAGTCTTTGCACTCTGCTGCCTGTTGACGATGTGCATGTGCCGTATGGCGCACGTTATGTATTATAGCACCTTCTAACACTGAAAAGTTACAGGCTATTCTTTACAGTTAAACTCCTTGTGTGGTGATGCAGAGCACTTTATTCTTGAAGACATTGGAATCTGCTAATTGCGAATTCATTGTCTTGTAGCTTCGGCGTTTCCGTCGAACTTTGTCGCGACCAGTGATCATTGTCCGAGGCAAAGACGCTGGTCATCTGAGGCGCATCTTACTGTGGGAGGTGGAGGCTGTCGGACACATCAAGGCAGCGGAAGATGACCAACAGCTGACAGTCGTCAGTGAGGTATGAGCATGCTGAGCTAAAGCATAACTTGTGCAGATGCTCTTTGTTATTATATTTTCTCTCTATTTTGGAACTGTTCTATTAATATGTATAATTGGACATTACCAACTAAACTTAGAACTTGTCTATTTCAGTTTGCTTGCCCGGAAGGTACGATTGATTGATTGACTTGGTCATAGACGTCTTTAGATTAGATTTTATTTGTCAGTATAAACTGAACTGATATGTTGTTATTTATGTAGCACTGAATGAATGTACGTGTGATTGTATGTACGTGTGATTGTGATCATCTTATAAGTGAAGAGAGGATTTTTATGCTCCATACACACCGCAGCACTTAGCCCAGCGTAAGTCAACATTTCCGTTATCTGGCTGGCAATTTATAATTCATGTCTATAATACTTAAAGTCTGTGCATGGTTTGTGAAGCAGTAAGTTCTGTCAAAGCAGTGACTTCTCGTTTCACAAGTTCTGATCATAAATGATTGTTCTTTGCTTTCTGCAGAACAACAAGCAAGACTATTACAACATGGCCATCTTCCTTGGAGTGCTCATTCTCTTCAGTGTCATCAGTATCCTCGTCATTCTTCAGGTATACAGTGCTGCGAATGCTGTAACTCTTGCTTTTATTTACAACAAAATATTCTAACTCTGTGTATATTAATGCAACTAGACATTTATGTAGCAATTTCTAAGTGCCTTTCTGTACCAGGCAAGCATAGATGGCCAGACTAAACTAGGCATTAGTCATCGACCAACATGGTCATTGCCCACCTAGAGAGCACAGTAATTATAAAAATAATGATGGTACAATAGTAATATTGTTGTTATTTTACCCGTATGTAAAAATGATCCCAGAGGAACGAAAAAGTGTATTAAGGAATGAGAATGTTATTTATGGAAAGTCAGGTTCGTCCTCCAAGGCCATCCGGAAAAGTGCTTATCGTCATTTACCCTCAGTATAAATGAACCCTCAGGATGGAAAAAGAGCAACTTAAGGATCGTTGTCCCTTAGAAGAGAATTTACAGATGTGCGTGTTGGAGTACTGCATGCAAACAGACCAATGTTGAGAGAGAGAGAGAGATGAGTGACTTGACTATCATCGATACGATTATTTTGCGAGTGGTATAAACTATCCTTCAAGATTAAAAAATATCCCAGAGCTTATACATTATTATGAATATTATTGTTGAAAACAATTACTAAATACTAGATTAAATGCTAATTACTAAATTGGTAGCAATATTCAGAAAACAAGGTATTCCTCGTGATCAATTGAGTCGAGTATTACAATTGCCTTGTATATTTTTAGAAGGTATATTGATGGAAAAAATAAGAGGCATGCATATAAAAGAAAAACGGCTTGCATAGACAGAATAAAAAATTATGCACTTGACATAAGGACATTTTGCATGCAAATAATAGGGAAGCTTAAAGTGCCTGAGAGAAGTTGCCTCCATGTAGATGGTGCTGAAGACAAAGACAATGGTCTTACTGGTATTGTTTTTTTCTTTGTTTCAGTTGAAGAGAAAGTGGAAGCCTAAAGAGGTCAGGGAGTTCAGCCATAAAATTCTATTCTCAACTTTTTTACTTTGTCAGTAAAGTGACTTTCTTATTTTAACACTCAAGGTAGAAAATAATTCCCTGAAGCAAACTACTTACGCACTCTGAGTAGTTAGTAAATTTATATCCAAAGAGTCTGTTCCTTTTGGTCCGTAACATAAATAACAAGAATGAATGTACCTCAGAACACTATACTATGGAATTCCGGTGATGGATGGGAAGAAAATGATCTTTCACAGGTATCATAATTATCATAAATTTCATTTAAGATTTGACTACACTTGCAGCCCCTCTCCCCTAGCCTACTCTGTTTTAAGGCGTGACTGACTGAACTGCCTGTACATGCCAGTGGAAAATGAGAGGCAGTAAGGTAGGCTGACCTTCTTAACCCCGGCATCTGAAGATGAAAATTCATTTGCAGAGGCAAAGAAATTTAAGTTGCTTACATAGTTGCCACTCAGGAGGCTAGCTTAACTCATTCCCGCCTGAATTTTTTTGGGGATATCTAGGAAATTGTTGGTACCTATGGTAGAATAACAATACTGCAAAATGGTCACATTTAAGCATAATGAAGTATATATTTTCTGAATCAGCAAACTTAAGGCAATTCAAATGCATATTTCACTGTGAATAACTTTTTATTTATATAGCGCCTTTATTATGCCAAAGTGCAAAACAGTCATCGATAAACATTTCACACAGCATTTGAAGGTCAACAGCCCAATATTGGCAACAAGTAAGCATACTAAACCATATATTTTCTGAACCAGTAGTCTTCTGGCTATATAATCCAGATTTCATATTGTGGACAATGATTAATTTATATAGCGGCCTGCCACCTTATAATGCCAAATGGTCCACATGTACCCACCAGGTCCCACCTGTATGACAATGAAGACATAGATGTTGCATATTTATTAATTACAGACAGTTGCAAAGTGCGCTGCTTCTGTTTTGCATTAGGAATCGGTGATGGAGAAAACAAGGCGAGTTCTTAAGAAGATAGCAACGAGAAGATATCATCTGGTGAACAGCTGGACGTCAGACTGCAGCAGTGACACTTGCGCCATCTGCCTCGAAGATTACACCACCGGACAGGTGGTTGTCCCTCTAGTTTATTTCATCTTTTACATTTGATTTATATTTTATGCAGAGTATTTTAGCATATGATGCTAAACACTGCTTTGACATTTTTCCTTGTGGATGACTCTCAAAATGATATACAACAAGGGATGGAAAGATTGACGTTCTTTTGCCAATCTCTGATTCCCGGTATTTGGCCTCCATTTTTTCAATTTCGGATTCAATCCAATTAATTGGCCATTTTTATGTTATATTTGGTTCTAAATTTAAAATTTAGAAAATTTATCAATTTTTTCTGTCAATATTCAGTGCCAGTCAGTTGATTTGATTTATAATTCATTAATGCATACTTCTATTTTTGTTATAAACTTTTAATAATTCAAAGTTTTTGAATCTATAATTTTCTTTGGCGAAAAACATTTGTTCATTTGGTATTTGTATCGGTTATCCAAACCTGCACCAATTCTGATTAATCAGTATTGCACAAAATCTGGTGTAAACCGATTTGTAGATCAAGATTTGGTCCAACCCTATTTACGATGGCTTAGTGGCCATTTGTTCAGCAATAGTCCATAAAAGCGGAGGTATAAATAAAAAGTAACATGGCAGCTGAAACCCAAGAAAATTTTCATCGTCGTTGTGATTTTCACTAAGCATTTTAGGTGATCATTTTTATAAATGATGGACTACAGGAATATGCCATTACACAGTTGCACAGGTCTTTGCTATTAAAGTAGGATGTTTGTAGCAAAATCTGTTTTTGATGTTTTGTACCTTTACAAGGTTGTAAGACAGGTGTACTATTTGAGTTCTGAATGTGCTTTTCTCCTTGAAACAGGAATTGAGAGTACTTCCCTGTAGTCATGAGTTTCACAAGACCTGTGTTGATCCTTGGCTGCTACACAATCAGACGTGTCCACTCTGCCTTTACAACATCGTCGGTAAGCCAAGTAGTTGCAGCTCGTTTCCATTGCAAGACAAACATTTACGATAAGCTCTGCACTTGGTGTTCAAGTTGTCTCACTTAATAATCTTATATGACCAGATATTTGTGTACTGCTTCGTAAAAGACTTAATTTCCTGATTATGATCTACTTCTCCCCATATCTCTTCCCTCAATGCTTCCTATCTTAAAGTGCACCTTACAGATGTGCTGTAATATCATTTAACATCTGTTCAACCTTGTTCATGACGCAACGTTGTGACAGACTGTAGCCTACAGATGACATGGGCTTGAAAAGAGCAGACAATGCTCTGTCCAAAGCAGGAGAATTACAGAGTACTGTAGGTCAATATGTTGCAGGAAGGAATAAGATCCGTGTAGATGAAGGCAGGTTCTAGCATCACCCTTTAATAGTCATCTGGAGCCTGACTCTCTTCCTGCATGCATAACCATAGAAAATTGTTCATTGTAGTCCATGTTTTTGCTGCTGTTGCCAAAAGACTGGTATATCACATGCTTCATGTTTCACATGCTACAAGCTTTATTGACAGTCAAGCACTTTGTAATCTCAGTTTAGTGTGGACATAAGTAACAGTGGTAAAGCATGCTGAATGGGTCAAACATTTCCAATTCTGAATATATTTCAACGTTGATTCTAAGCACAGTTGTGTCTCAAATCAAGTATAACGGGTAAAACTTCATTGTTTTTGCATATGCATGACCCAATGCATTGACCCAATGCATGGCCCAATGTGCAGGCTTGCATGGAAAGGACCGAATGCTAAGCTAAGTAAGTCATGTAGCACCCCCTGAATGATGGAACATTTGACAAATATATCTAATGCACAAGTTTCTGTTGGTGATAGGAACAACACTAGGGGTGTCCTAGACAATCTAAAATATTTGTTTTGCTGCCACCATAACATATACATCATCATCATCGACAACATAAACCATGGGCTCATCATCCGTAGGTGTCCAACGCCATTTTCACTAAGTTCTTCCACTGTTGTCTGTCCAGAGCGATGTGGCTCAGCTCCTGCAGGGAGTGATTTCTGCACCACTCAACTCAACACATACAGGGTGGTCCAGCATAAATGAACCAACTTTGAATGCATATAACTCCGCCAATTTTTAGAATTTATTTATACTTTTTGCATCAAATTAAAGATATTTCACTCAAGTATATGTACCGAAAATATGGAACTAGTACAGGCTTCGATTTTAATTATATGCTTGGAACAGCGCGAGGTACCATATTTTGGTGTCATTTGTGACGTAATAAGGCGCCGTTTCGCCGGGATATTCACAAATCGTTTTTCGCTAGCACGTGCACAAACACGATCATTTTGGGTGTTTTTAGAAGTATCTACCATGAATATCTTCTCGTCGCAAATCCATTTTCTTTCAATTTTATCAACAGCTGTACGCGCTGCTTTAGACGCAAAGAAACGGCTGGCAGCACGCCAGCTGTTTTGCTAGTCGTTTCTTTGCGTCAGTGTTGGAGTGCTGTTGGACATCACGTCGACAAATAACTTTAGATCATCTTTTAGAATATGTTACGGTGTTTCTAGGACTACCTGTTTTGCGCTGAATGACCTGGGGAGATTTGCCTGTAGAGCCTATCCGGGTCATTGTCTTGACGGCCAATTTACTCGGACACAAGAGAAATGTTTGCGGATATGCGCACCGTAATTCCCATTGTTTACGATTAGAAAGTCCTGTTTTATCAATTTTCAGTAGCAGATAATTCAAGGTGTTTATTCCATCCACTGTTAGAAAATTTGTAAATATTTTCAACCGAATTATGTCCCTTATCAGTTCGGAAAATAAAGATCAAAACGCGATCATCGTCTGTCAACGGCACCAGATTTCGTCACAAATGACAATAAAATATGGTAGATAGCGCTGCTACGATGATACAATTAAAGCCTAAACTTGTACTAGTTCCATTTTTTCAGTGCTTATACTGGAGTGAAATATCTTTAATTTGACGCATAAAGTATAAATAAATTCCAAAAATTGGCGGAGTTATATGCATTCAAAGTTGGTTCATTTATGCTGGACCACCCTGTATATACACAATAGATGCATGCATATGTGTGAATATACAATCAGTACTCTGCTGCTTATTTCTGGCAATGCTATGCAAATGTCTTACAATTACAACGCGACATTTTTTACTTGATATTTCAGAATGTTCGGCAATCTCGAAGGAAGGCTCAACATGCACCATCGGTGGCCTTGGCAGCAGTCAGTATGCGCCAGCGACTATGCTTGGCATGGAAATGAACAATCGTTTTCCACCACGACCGGGGGATAATAGATCAAGGACTTGCCTCCTTGACCAGACTCGCTACGTCTGGAATGACGAGACCCGTGTCCCATCACATACGAACGAAACCGCGCTGCATATGAACGAAATGTTTGAAAGTTTGGTGCAAACGTGCGAAACAAACGGGACATCGAGTGCAGACGTACTCCGACAGAACCTGCGAAGTTTTAGGGAGTGTGGACTCCGGACGAAGCCAGGAATACAGTCGCACATGCCGCTTAAGATTTACCCGAGAATGAGAAACCGAAAGCACTCGAGGGTACGTCAGAAGCAGAGGTCGAGTCACCAGATGTCCTATCTCGTCTCGACGCTTTCAAACAAGGTTGGCGTCTTCTCAAGTGATGAATCGTCACCAAACAGAATCTTGCCATGTCTTTCCGACAAGGAACCAGCGTGTTCGTGTGGCGGGGGATCAGTGTACTCTTGCAGCAAGGGACCACTGTACTCCTGTAGCAGACGAGCAGTGTACTCGTGCGGTGCTGGACCTTTGTACTCGCTGTCTGGTCAGAGTGATGCCGACGTGAGCAATCTGAGCGCCGACGACGACATAAGCCGATTTTGCCAGAACTACTCTCCAGATGGTGGTACTAGCAATTGCAGCATGGTGGGTAGTGACTTCATACTCGGTGATGTCAGCAGTTTTGATTCGCAGGCAACGGATTGGTCACTGCGAACCAAAGTCACAGCACCACCACCACCACCACCATACCTGTCTCCGCTTGGTCAGTCTTTGCCATTTTCTTCACTGCCAAATACTCATTTGGATGGCTGCAATACAATCAGTGCTGCTGCTTCCACTGTGGAACAATGCCAGAGTCTTACCACGCAGCCAAACAGTGTTAGCACGGACAGGAAGCGTGCCGAGAATTTGTCATGCGAGCCGTTTCTGGAAACATTACCTTCCGTCGAAACGAGATTATGCAAGATACGCTACTGCACAAGCCGCTCCGCGTTCGTTCCGCTCCAACGTATTGACCTACTCTGCAGTTCTCCTGGTTTGCACAAACGTTCGTCTCGTCTATCCATGCAATGTCCAAAGTTGAACGGAATTTTAACGGACGCTGTCTACAAGCAAGTTAGCTGCACTGGAGCGGTGGCCTCTGAAACCGATTGCATTTCATGCCAAACACATCCAGGCCGAGATTTTTGCCGAGAACATGCTTGCACGTCAACGGAAGTTACATACCCCAACACTGTGTGTTCTCAAAGCGGAATTGAACAGAATTTTTACAGTTTCTGTGATGTATCGTCGTCGTCGTGGGACAAGTCGTCCGACTGTAGCCTTCAACTCTCACTTCTCTCACTCAGCGATAGTCAAGCTAGTTTCTCCACGTAGCAGCATGCATCTCTAATGATGAACGCATGCAGTGGTGCACTTGAAGTATACATGTATAAGTAACTATTTATTCAATCCCCTTTTGCAAGTAATGTAAGCTGAAACGTGCTTCAAATCGCATGGCCGAGTCTTTTGCAGCAAATTCTACTTAAACTGCATTCTTTAAGTAATTCTATTTGGCTATATACGTATGGTTGGTACACATTTCTCAATAACTGCAGCATGGTAGCAGGTCCCAGCTTTTATCTGATGGGCAGTTGTAAAGTGTTTGCCAAGAATTTATTTTTGCTGTTGAAAGTCTGTATTTTGGAAAGAGGTTTGTTGCACTAACTGCAAACATCTTTGCCTTTCTGTTCTGCATTGATCCAGTTTAATATCCCAGTGTCCTACCAGGTGAAATTGACGATTCCTTGTTGTGTTTATATGAAACCTGAAAGTGTTGTTCTTGAATTGTTGTTGTCATGTTTGTGCTTCACCCTTGCGACGTTTCAACACCAGGACTCTATGCTGGACAGAAGGGGTGAAAGTAATTCCCTCCTCGTTGGCCTTCCTACGGTTTGACTGTCTCCTCTACAGTCTGTGCTCAATGCTGCTGCTAGACGGACAGCCTGTCTTTCTCGACTCTCCCGCATCTCTACAGTCTACACTCAATGATTTAACAACTGGCTTCCTCTCGGCCCATATACAATTCAAAGTTCTTGTTTTGGTTCTTAAGTCTCAGTTGGATCTTGCTCTGAAGTATCTTTGTGATCTCATGCTTTGCCCCTCTCTGCCACTTCACTGCATCCTCTGATTGGCTACACCTTTTTTTCTTCCCCATATCCAGACTGACATGTGTCAATCCAGATGCTTTGCAAGCATACAGGTCCTCTCGCTGGAATGGACTTCCACCATCAGTTCACTCAGCCTTTCTTTCTTTTGGTCGAAATCCCATATAACTTATCATTACCTTCAGATTTTACCTACAACATAAGTAATTACTGAGAACAATGTAAGTTACGTTACAAGTCTCCATTTAATCTGTTTGGAAGTATTGCAGATTTTGTTTTCAGTTGTATATACAGACGAAGCAAAATGTAGAACCGAGTAAAATACTCAATTTACCAATAATAACGTTTTTAAGTATTTTTTTATAAATCTGTAAGTATTGCTTTGTTACCTCCAACTAGATTTGTGGATTATTTTAATTAAATTCGTTTATTATGTTTATCTAATTATTTTAATATTTTGTTGATTTATTGATCTTCTGTTTTGTCATTTATATGTTCTGCCTGCATTTTTCCTGTATCGCTGAAAATTTGTGGAATTTGTAATTTGCAAATTTGGAATTTGCTAAATACGTCGCGCCAAGCAGTGTTTTAGTTATTGGGAAAAGTTCGGGTAAAAGTTACAGATTACCAATAATTAATGTACCGGTATATGAATGCAGATCAAAATTTAATGTTGTTAATTATGTGCACATGAAACAACTGACGACTTGTGTGATATTTTAGTTTCTTGATTCCAACATCTTTTCAGTTACTTATCTGAGGGGTTATATTACAGGAAGCACTAGAGTGGGTTGATCTTTCTATCACCAACCAACTCCCACAACTAAAACACTGGCACCATGTGAGAAACTCTTGTACTTTGATCTGCCAGACATTGCTTGTATCAGAAAAATCCCCAACAACTGGGCTTTTAAATGTACATGGATATTTATTTATCGCCTTTTGTGGTATATAATAAGACCACAAAGACTGAACACAGTGACACTGATAAAGTGTAATATCCGAGACGCTCCGTGGCCAAGCAGTAGTCTGTCAGCCTAGTAGTGGGTCAGCCTACATGGTTTTGAAGAAACATTTCTTGTCAGTCGTCTGTGTGCGCTATAAATTCTTGTTGTGAAAATATTTTCAATGTAACCTATTTTAAAGCCATTTTCTAATGAATTTTAAGAAATAAAGGGACAAGTTGTTCCTCATGGCATTATCATCGTCATTTAACAAATACTGGATTTTTACAAAACTTATACAAAAACATACATGCTGTTCAGTTTGTTGCAACCAACAATACCTCGATTTAAAATATAAAAATCAATAATCTTGTCGGCTGCTTGAACACACCACCATTGTAGTTGTACGTATAGAGGTTTCGATTCAAGGAAACGAACCACAAACAATAATATTTATCTACATGGCTAGTTTCAGACTAGTAGTATGTACATAAAAATTGGTAAAAGTAAGTTGTCTAACTGAGTAGTGAAACCTTCCAACAAAGAAGTCAATACGATTGCTATACTGCATTTCATCCATGGCACAGCCAGTGCACCTAAAAAAACACATAAAATTGAGAGTTAGTATAAAGACTACAATATTATACAGAGACCAGCCCTTGTCATGGCGCAACTGTATCGAGAAGTCAGAACAAACAATAATAATTGGTTCATATTAACTTAACAAGTCGCCACGAGCCCACGAATGCAACTTTGGTGAAGAAAAAGTGTTTGAAACACCATTTATTCTGCTCGAATACAAGATGCTAACTATGCATCATGTTCCATGCTTGGAAAGCAAAACTTATAGGCAGTGCATGTTGAGACATCCTGCAGCGGTGAAGGACCTAATCTGATCAAATCATTTTCAAAGATTAGCAAGATAGATGGTCGATGCTTTGAATTATAATTATGTACAAATGTATATTAACTGTATCAAGTCAAGCAGAATGAACTAGTTTTCACAAAAATACATTCACCAGGATGGCAGTAACAACCCAACACCATGTCACATGTGCAGCATGAAAATGCAGCATTAGACCTCTTGAGTGGTTGAGCCATTACCTGGACCTTTCCTTAGACCTGGTCTCTTGCAGAGTCAGAACTTATGTGCTTATGGTGATTGCTAGAAAAAAGTTCTATCACACTAGTGAACAGGTGAAGGGGCTGTATATAAAATGTTCAATCAATTAAAGCCTTAATCAAAACTGGCCTGCTGACTGAAAAATGCTCCTCATAGTTGAAATGGTAATAGAGTATTAACAACCACGTGGCATGGCACAACTAATTTTTGTAGTGATGTAAAACTAATGTCCTGCAGCTGTGTTTTAAAAGTGTAGAAAACATTTTAAAAGTCACATCCCATAAAAGTTTCAGGTTTTCTCGGTTAGCAATTTGAGACGGTTAAACGTAAAAGTCACACCTATATTAGAATCTTTGGAATGATATCAATCGCAAGTGTTTACCTGTTATGTGTAGGAGAATTACGAACGCAAACTGGCCCAAAATAGCGCATAAGGTGCCTTCAACAGTCTTTCTTGTGCCTAAAAATAGCAATTCAATACATAGCAATTAAAACCATATTATTTATAGCTGTCAATTTTTATTAATTCCAATGTCCTGCTTAAGCGAAATTGGTTTAAAATATGAAAACACAGCATAAAAATAACAGCAATATGACAATACAATGTTTACGTATTTTTATATTTATATAGCATGTTTAAGAACATTGGGATCTTGATTAAATTTATGTAAAGTGGTCATAGTAGCAAAAAATTTGCGTAGTAACATTCATAGAGTAAGCTGCAAGTGAAAGGTGTTGCGAAATGTTTATGAATTTATATATATATATATATTCTATATAGAGCACATTTAAAAAACCTCAAGTTGTCAAAATGCGTATCAATCTAGTCTATGTTAACCCTTTGAACACTGAGCTCCTGTAACTCTATGGATAACGGGCCGGAAAACCGGCCCGTCGGGTTCAAAGGGTTAAGAGAAGTAATTGTAATTGCAACAGAACACTTCTGCTGGTATCACATATGTAGCACTATCATTGAAAATATTTCAGATTTTAAAACCATTACAATTACATTACCTGATGTGACTTCAGCATTGAACTACAATACACAAACCTTAATAAGAATGTCATAAAAGAAGCCTTAAATAATCTTTATTTTTAACGAACCCATCCACTTGTGACGTCCAAACTTCAAACCGGCAACAGCAGCGAGTGCGTCGCCGATGCCAAGCGACAGGAGTCCACTGAAGAGAGCGACATGTCTCACAGGACAGCAGTGGATCCAAAGTGGAATGGAGCAGCCAATCAGAAGGTAGATGTGCGTCAGGATGACTGGGCCTTCGTCTCTCTCGTCAACAAATACATGGAAACACCGATGCAGCGTTTCACCAACCGGTGGGATGCGCAAAACCCTCAACGACTACAAGTAAAACAACTTGTTTGCAGCTTAGTCAAGAAATCTATCTCCTCCAGTGCTAAAAGTGTTAAAAAATAAGTGCCTGGACGACCCTTACCATTCCAAAAGAAGTGCCTGGACGCCCTCACCTTTCTAGGCTGCGCTGGCCAATAAGTGGCAGGATGGAGTTCAGATTTTAAAATAAGTGCATGGACGCCGTCCATGACCGTCCAGCCACACTTTAAGCCCTGATCTCCTCTATCCCAATAATGTGGCTGTTGCTGCCACATCTTTGCGCCACACTTGCATCACATTCCTCAGTGATTTACAGACTTCGGTGTTTACATGTTGCAGCAACTTCTTGCAAGTGCAGCCGTGAGATTTAACCAGTTTTTTTTAAACTGAAGCACAAATGCTACATCTAGGCACTACATTTAGGTTTCCATTCATAAAAAATCCATATCAAAAGACCTTTTTCTATTTCTATTTTAAGACATTGAATGTTCAAAGGAAATTAACAGTGTAACAGCATAAAATCATAACAGATTTCATTTATTTAAAATTAAAGAAAAAAAATTCTGTGTCAACCATATATGTTCTATCCCTGGTCCTAATAAATCCAGTCAGATAATTTTGAGGGTTTTGGCATAGAGAGTTTCATTTGGCCCCTATTTTGCATCTTTGGTACAAAAGAGTTTATATGCTACTAGTACTAACTTAAGTAGCTGAAAATTGACAATTTTTTTACATCAACTGCTATGAATACCAACCAAGATCATCAAATACAGGTCTAGCTATAGTTACACTTAATTAATCACTTGATTAATCACTTGATTAAGGACTTGATTCACAAAACGTAAATGGTTAGATTCCAGCCTCACAAAGAGTGAAAGCCTCCATGAGAAGACTCTACATTACATAATTGTGCTATTGATAACGAAGCATACAACTCAGCAATAAATTACTTTACGTACAACTTAATTAAAGTAAGACTTTTAAAACTGAGAAAAGCACAAACCTCAAGCATTACAAAAACAACAAAAGCACAGCTGACGGCCACGAATAAAATTTCGACATCCCACAAAAGTCCCGGCAGGAAAATGGCCAATGCGAGTAAATGAAAGTGCTTTCGGGCAGTAGATACTGCATGCTCACTGACTTTGGCATTTTTCTCTTTTGAGGTTGAAATCTGAACACCTGAGGCATTAAAGTAAACAATGGCAACTGCTGCTAAGCAACTGACGAACCAATAGCAGAAGAGATACATCTAAAACAACAAAAACAACAATTATTGCTAGGCAGCTGATGAATTAATAGCAGAAACAAAACATCTAGTAGACCAATGACAGCTGCTGTCAGGAAGGTAATTGACGGACTGATATAATAGCAGAATAGATTTATCCAAAACAACAAGGGTACTATTCTAGGCGACTGACAAACTAGCAGAGAGCATTCCAAATATCAGCGGCAAATTATGTTGATACTATCTTCTATAAAGTCAACACCTAAAACTGTATTTCAGAGAATTTGTCCTTCTGTGGACATTTCATATTTATATTATACAATATACATGCATTATAAAATTGTCTTCCCCACTAAAAGGTCATGAAAGGAACAATGTCGCGATATGAAAATTTACAGGACATTCTATTGCAACTTTCTAGGCCAATGCTGCAACTATTTTCAGCTCAAACTGTTCTTTAATATCCTTGCCTTGCCTTCAACCATCCTCGACACGAGGGTTGGTCGCATTTTGGACAGTTCTTCTCCATCCTCTCCTGTCTTCGGTTGCTCTCAACAATTGCTCTGTTGATAATCCCGTCCATTCACACATGTTGTCCCACCACCTCTTCCTAGGTCTTCCTCTTGATCTTGCTCCCGGAACCGTGCCTTGCATAATCTCCTTCTCCAAGCAGTCTCCATGTTTCCTCATGATGTGCCCGAAGTATGACAACTTCCTTCCTTTAATTGACTCCAGTAGACTCATTTCTACGTCAGCCGTCTCCAGAACCCATTCATTTGTTTTTTTCTCAGTCCATGATATTCCGAGGATTTTTCTTATACCTTTCATTTCAAATGCCTTTATTCTATCTTCATCACTCTTTTTAATTGTCCAACTCTCACAACCATACATCATCACTGGCCATATAAGCGTCCTCATTAACTTTAGCTTTGTAGATAGTTTGATGTTATGGCTTTTCCACAGTTTCTTCAGATCTGCACCTACTCCATGTCCTCTCGCGATTCTTACTCTTATCTCCTTGCTACACTCAGCATCTTTTGTTATGAGTGAGCCTAGGTACACGAATGTGTCCACTTGCTCTATCATGATGTCCTGCACTTTGATGTTACATTGTTCCCCTGACATCGCCATACACTTTGTCTTCCCCATATTGATCTCCAGTCCTTTCTTTCGACCTTCCCTGTCCAAGCGAGACACCAGATCCTGCAGTTCTGCTTCTGTGCTTGCCATTAGCACTATGTCGTCCGCGTACCGCAAGTTTGTTACCCTTCTTCCTCCTATTTGAATGCCTCCTGTATATCCTTTCAGTGCCTCCATCATGACCATTTCTGATAGTATATTAAACAAAGATGGCGAAATCACACACCCCTGCCTAACACCCCTTCTTATCCTGAACTCACTCGACATTACACCGCCAATTTTTACCTTTGCTGTCTGCTTGCTATACAATTTGGCTACCAGGTTGATAATATGTGGTGGAAAGCCCATTTCAATCATTGATAACCATAGTTGTTCATGTGACACACAATCGAATGCCTTCTTGAAATCGACAAAGCACATGTGTAGCGGTTGTTGGTGTTCTCTCATCTTTTCCATTATAATTCTAAGATTCGTCACCTGGTCTCTTGTCCCTTTGCCACGCCTAAACCCCGCCTGTGCGTCCGCTAACTCCGATTCTGTACGTCTTCTTATTCTTTCCAGTATGATCTTTAACATGATTTTGCTCGCGTGCGAGACTAGTGCAATGGTCCTGTAGTTCTTACATTGTTTCAAATCCCCATTTTTTGGTATTGGAATGAATATTGACTGTGTCCAATCCATCGGCCATTCCCCCGTCTCCCACACCTCCACACATATTCTATGCATTCTGTCCGTTGCCGTATCTCCCGCAAACTTGAACAACTCCGCTGGTACCTCATCTGGCCCGGCACTTTTCCTTTTTGCTGTTTCATTTATCGAGCGTTCTATCTCTGATCTCAATGGCGCAGGTTCCCTTGCGTGTACTCCCCCTATTTTACATGTGTCTTCGCCTACATACAACTCCTCACAGTACTCCTTCCATCTCTCTGCTACTTCTTCTCTCTTTGTAATCTCTTCATCTGTTTTTGATTTTACACAGATCAGCTGTGGTCTGAACTTCCCCGTCAGTGTCTTTACTACTTGATAAACCTTCCTGATATCTCCTCTTATGTTTGATTCCTCCAAGTCCTCGCACATGTCCTCTACATGCTTTTGTTTATCTTCTCTCATTTTCCTCTGTACCTCCCTTTTCAGAGTCCTGTACCTCTCATTGTCTCTCATCTTTGCTTCCCTTTTTTCCGTGATCAGTTTGTACGTTTCATTGGATATCCAGGACTTGCATTTCTGTTTCTTCTTGTACCCAATAGTTGCCCCTGCGACGTCAAGTAATACTGTTTTTGTTTCTTCCCATAATTCATCCGGTTTTCTTTCTTCTTCCCAATTACCAATCTCTTCAAATCTGTTTTTGACTTCCACTCTGTACTCCTCTGCCTTTAGCCCGTATAGCTCCTCGATGTTCAGCCTTTTTGTCTGGTTAACATTTCTCTTTTTTGCAATTTTGATCCTCAGTTTTGCTGATATCCTAATATCCTAGATACAGACATTGAAGTTCACATTTGTTTATATTGAATCCACGAATATTACTGCTGGTCGAACCACGCAATACGAAGGTAGGGGCAAATACGCAAATCTAGCGGAATGACACCTGAGGACACAAAATTATATAAAAGGGTAGAGATAAGACACATGACGAGGACAACAACATAGAAAGGTAGTTAGATAAGACAAAAGCTTCAGAACAAAACCAGGGTAAAGTCCCGAAAAAGCTAGCCTCCCCCAATGCAACTCAGTGGGAACAAAGCTGGGAACAAATCCAGAGCGAGTCAATGTAAATTCCGCTTGCCAATGCAACACTCTATTGATTAAATGTTTCCATAATTCTGTTGTGAATATCTGAGGCAATTTTCAGCTCCTAATATCGTTTCCATATGGGCCTTTCAGTCAACTCAGCAGATTTCACCACTTAGCAAAGCTCAAAGCCTACTCTTCTACTATATTTAATCGTGGTCATAAGACCTGGAGGTGAGGCTAAATACGCATACCAAGCAGATTCATCATTCATCACGAAGCTGTGAAAACTTCCACCTGTGAAAAAAAAACTCGGGCAAAACCAGGTAACGCTAGTTTATTACAATTACCTACCACTAACTATAAAACCATTGTTGGCCTGCATTTTAGCATGTTTAAAAAAAATTCAAACACTATACCCCTACACACAAAAAGACCTGCTCTAAGTAGCTGATTTAATTAAACTTATGCAACTCTATTATTACTGTCATAGATTGTATTTACCTTTACGCTGTCTCCAGTAATGTAATCAAAACACCAGGTGACAAAGTCTTGGCTAAAGAACGTCAACAAAAGCGGCAAAGACAATGTTGCGGCAACGCCTGGAACCAGGACATAGTAACCAATTGCTGAGCGAAACCAGGGAACCAAGACAAGCAAGAGAAGGACTGCAGCACAGGATGAGGCAGCCGTCTAAAACAGAAAATAACAACATCTTAAGTGAATCAGAAACCTCTGATGCGCAATGTTGAACCAGTGTTCGAATCTCAATTGTATTGTATCTACAAATTTATATAGCACCTCTCACAGTGCACACTAAACAGAGGTCACTCAGTGCATGAAACCAAGAGAGAAAAAGTGGTTTTGAGAAACCTAGCAATGCAACTAGCAATACCTGGCTGTGTGTCACAAAAAATGTCATCAGACGGTGGAATCATAGTTGCAGCAATTGTTTTTAAGCAGACAATGAATAACCTCCAACAAAACAACTCCGCTTTCAAGGAATATAGAATGAAAAATGCAGTGAAAAAGGAACCATTAAGTGTCACTGTACAAACACAATGCAGTAGACAAAGTTTAAAACACACAAGTTCATTTGGTAGCTTTTTGTGAATTTAATATATCATTATATTGCCAGCATCCAGTGGGTCTAGATGAATTCAAAATTCCAAACTTACATGCCATCATAGATATATGTAAAATTATAGAAAATAAATATATATACATATATTTGTATGTATGTGAGCGATTCGTTGATTACGATGGCATGCTTTTAAATTTCAGTTTTTATTCATACTTGAATTCTAACTCTAAAATTGATGAATTGATGAGTTACATTCACCTGTAAAATGGTGATTTTCGTAATGTAGTATTTACAATAACTAACTGTATGCACAACTGATGATTTCAGAACTAAAAAGGAAATGAATTAATTCCATTCTAAATGTATCATTGTGACTCGTCTATTGTGATGATTTCATTGTGACTCGTCTATTGTGATGATTCATTGTGACTCGTCTATTTTGATGATTAGATTGAGGTAAGACAACAATTTACCTGAACAAAGAGGATCACTTGCAAAGATGAAGTCACACTATCACCTCTTTCCAGTCGTTGCTATATAATTTGAACAATAAACTTTTCTCAACCTAACATAATTTTAAAAATTGCCTTTGCTGAAGTCTATATTATTTACTCCAGGTGCTTTCAGACCAAGTTCACAGCAAAACAAGATAAAAGATTTTAATCTGAGCTCACAGCAGAGAATTCGAACCTACTCATATCTAACAGCAGTGCAGCATCACAGTAATTTCCATTTTAATCCAATAAATAGTTTATTCTGAGAAATTCAACATAGCCATCAAGAAATGCCTTTCTTCTTGAAACTTCTACAGCGCCAGTGAAGTGCCAAAGTCCACCAGGTAATAACAGATTGTAAGTACTTAAAATCAATATAATTGTGGATCAGGTCATATGCTGAAGGTAAAGCCTTTAGATATAGAACAGGGCACATGCTGGCACTTTAAACTCTTGATGTTTCTCATGAATCTAACATCCATCCTATTTTATTGGTAATTTTGAAAAATTGCATCAATCAATTCCCTTACACTCGCTAAATAAATGCTCTGATACAATGAAATTGCAATGAAAGAACCTTTGGCACCTTGTTTTATTTACCAACTATGGATAACTTTTAAAACTTTTTATATACCAAAAATAGATAGTCCCTAGGCTCAAATAAAGGACATGACTAGCAAATAATACGAATTATTCGATAATCTCCCATTTTCTTTAGACATCCATTCTTCTTACCCACGCATGAAGATAGTGCATTCCTGCCGATATACAGAACATAGCACAACCCTGAGACGCAATGGCGGCTTCACCCAGCGTAAAACTACGAGGAAGCCATGCTGGGAGGTAGCTATGGAGGAAGAACTGACCAGACAGCACGCCAACACAGATCCCGAGTTCAATTGTATCTACAACATGACAACTTAATGATTGATTGATCGATTGATTAAACTAAATAATCATAATCAGGTTTATCATGATTAACCGAAATAAGCATAATCAGGTTCATCATGATTAACCGAAATAAGCATAATCAGGTTCATCATGATTAACCGAAATAAGCATAATCAGGTTCATCATGATCTAAAACCATTGTTAAATGGGGCACGGTGGTGTAGTGGTGGTGTCGTTGCCTTGAAGCCGGAAGGTTCGAATCCACCTCAAGTCGCCGCGTAGGGACCTTGGGCAAGTCCTTCACTCGCAATTGCTCAGCGCTTCGGCGTGAAACTCCGATGCAGTGTCCGCGCTGTAGTCGGGAGCGTCTCTGAGTAGCGGTTGAGGGCTGGAAGAGGCGCTATAACAAGTGCGCATACAAACAAAACATAAATCGTAAACCTACAAAAATCAAACAATTGCTGAACGAGATTCAAACTCGATGTTAACAAAGTCAAATCAGCACTGCTAATTAGGCTGTTACTAGGAGACAAGTTAGATGCTTTTAACTTTCATAACCGTATCTCGAGTTCGAATCCTAACCTGAAATGGAAAATTATGTAATAAATCAATGCCCTGGTAATTAAGTCATTAGGGGGACAGCCTTTGATAGTTGTGTCTTGAACTTATAAAAGCAACACCCTCACCAACTTACAGCAGTAGCGAAATAATATGATTATCTAGAGGGATTCAGACTCGATGTTAACAACGCCAAATCAGCACTGCTAATTAACCCTTTTATTATTTCAGCCTGAGTTCACAACTGATCATATTTATCTTTAGAAAAATATTGAACAGGCTTGAGATTATTATTTGGTTCTATTTTAGTTCCGAAGAAGACATGTATGCTAAGATATTTACAGTTCTATAGCTAAATTTTCTAAGCACACTACAATAATTTTTGAATTACCTAATAAATTCCAAGCTCTGAAGAGCAACACAAACGAGGCAACCGTCACAGCAACGACAGATGTCAAGAGAAGATGACGATTATCACAGCTGCCGAAGCTTTTCACCTCCAAGTTCTTTGCCATCGATACACGACACATCGTAACAAGTGAAATAATAAATGATCCCTCGAGGAAGATCTGCAGTAAATGACCATCTGCACAAAGAGAAAGAGAAAGCCTTTTATGTTCTTTTATTTCACTCGCAATTTATCTTATATTGATCCTTTAAAGTCACTTTGAAGCACAGGTGATCGAATCTAAAAGAGCCCACTAAAAGCTTTAGCCCTTTAACGACCAGCGTTTACTAAAACGTATGGAAAAACAAATGCAGCTGGTCGTTAAAGGGTTAATGTGCAATCATTCACAAGAAGACACAAGTCTGAGGAATCCATCACCATATATTAAATTAAAGGTTATGACGCTACGTTAGGTTCAGTACACCCTAATGGGCGTTCAAACTTCATACCAATTCAATCATTCATCTCTTGAGCAGTGGTTATTTCTTCAGACCCTCTCTCTTCGCAAAAATGCAGAGAAACCATACTTTCACAGACCTGATGATGATTCCGAGGTGCCTCTAGCAGAAGCTTCAGACAGTAACTTGGACACAGGAAGTAGAGGGCAGCACAGGATCCCAGATGCAGCATTTCGCCTAAAGATCAAACACATTCATCGACAGGCTTTAAAATTCATTTGTCTAGAGAAATTAAGATAGATGTGATGCTGATAAACTCTTTCAACCTAGTTGGTTAGACTATTGCAACTTCGTACTTGCAGACCCTCCTGAGATTTGTCATGGAAACTTCAATCCATTCCAATTTTGCAACTTGAACTGAGACCAACTTGTCAAAATCATCACAAGTCATGGGAAACAAACTGCACCAGTGGCTTTCTTCTCAAGATCATCATCTTAATAGCTAGTGTAGCACATGGTATGTTAGGGAGCAACACAATTTTCAAAATCTCATCCTGAGCCACCTGTGCATTTCATGAAAACCTGTTGGTCCTCGTATCTGATGACTTGCACAAACCATGTGCTCTCATGTAATGCATTCTCTTCCTGGAACAATTTTACCTTTTAAACACAACTTTTGCCTTTAGAGACAACTCAAGACAGATTTGGAGCAGCTAAGTCATACAGTTTTTGATCTGAAAGTACTGCATCAGCA
The DNA here is from genome assembly GCA_949752735.1 of Lumbricus terrestris. Lineage (NCBI taxonomy): Eukaryota > Metazoa > Annelida > Clitellata > Crassiclitellata > Lumbricidae > Lumbricus > Lumbricus terrestris. Next base: position 43,755,905 of record OX457038.1, on the reverse strand, counting down.
CCTTTGTAAGGTGCAATATACATGCACAAACAATATCTTGTCAAGACATGTAAAAACAGATTAAAAGTTCTAATTAAACCAGCAAGTCATGCTTCGAAAGTAACCTGAAGTATTTTCCATCGGAGGAATCAAATAACAAGGTCAACGAGAATGTTGCAAGGAGGCCCAGCCCTACCAAATAAAAAAACAATCCGAATAAGTACAATAACGAAAATATTTTGCTTTTATACTTGGAACAGGACTAAGACTTCTAGTCAAATGAATTCTTAATAAATATCATTAAATACTCTAAAATTTCAGTTTTTACAGTAAACAATTCATACTTTAAACATGCCTGAAGATTTTTGGTTGCATTTCAAAGTTTGACCATCTATCACATTTCACGCATGACATACTTCAATGGATGCCCATTTCTGCTCATATGTTCATCAGTGCCTCCACATAATTCAACACGGAAAAGGTTGTTTTATTTTAAATTACAGAATTCCGATCATCCTAGACTCCAATCATGTGGATCTGCACATTTTCTTGGCTATGTATTCTGCACACACTGCCTATAAAAACTTGAAAACGGTTCTTCTCTGTTCTTTTCTGCCATGGGTGATAGCAAGGTCTTCTTGCACTGACAATACAGAAATCCTCTGAATGAATTGATGAAATGAATGCATCCACTGCTCATTCATTAGCAATTGATGCAACAACACCAGTAAAAGGAACTTACATAGCGTCAAAGGCTCAAGGAACGTCAACTCCGAATTGTCAGTGGAAACAACGGCATACGTAACACCAACAAGAACAACTGCAGTTGCCCTTGCCTCCGTTATAGCCATTGCCATAAGCTGTCTTTCAGCAGTCAGTGTTCCAAAGCAATATCATACCATTTGCACTGTGTTGACATTCCTCATGTTACTACAAGAAAAAGGTGCATAATGTTTGTAATTAATATGATGATTTGACAGTATATCAGATGCTTTTCATGTCATGTTTAAGTACAGGAAAATTCTAATATCATTTTGGGATGCTAACTTCATTGCAAATTTAAAACATCAGTACTGCAATAGTGGTCAGGTGACATCTGTTTCTGTGCATGCGGCATTGCGGCTGCTATAGCTAGTGCATACATGCAGATTGGCAGAAGGATGCAAAGATTACATGTAGTTAACTGTTTACTTTCAGTTTATGTATTAAAGTTACTGAACTGAATTTTTTTAATTTGGAATGTTGTTAGCAGACCTATGCTGTACACTATTCGTATTCGGTCAAAAATTTATATTAGGTCGAATAGTGATGATCACCTATTCGGCACAACCCTGCTAAAAACTGCAAAAATGTAATGTGATATCATGATATACAATAAGCTATTAATTCAGCAACTATCTTTGCCCCTCATAGACCTTATAGTTCTCCAAATATGGCCAACTGGGTCTTACTACCAATGTCACCATTAAACAGATTATATCTTTTAAAAATTAAAACAGTAAATGGGGCAAAAACCATAGGAGTAGGTCAATCGTCAAGAACGATATCGAAGTGTCAAATCTGACAATAAATATAAATGTGCCTCGACCATGCCTATTTTCAAATACAGCGGGTGAAATCATTGGTTGTAGGACATTAGCCCCCCTGGACATTATCCCCCCCGGACATTATCCCCCCCGGACATTAGCCCCCCCGGACATATTCCCCCCCGATTTTACGTAGGACATTAGCCCCCCCGGACAAAGTCCCCCCTATGTGCAAATCGTAGAATAATGCCGTAACCGATAAGACATGTCACTGGCATTCACATGCAAACGAAAGTACTTAGTGTCATTTAGGTCCTAATTGTATCAATAGGCCTAGGCCTAGACTTAGATTTGAAATGAACGAAAGGGAATCGTATGTAGGACCTACACAGTCTATTTGTTTAGTGTCTTACAACAAAGGTTTGTTAATGTTAGTTAGGCTACGTCTGTGCTTCGTAGACTTGGGCTATTAGCGTTGTTTCCATTCAAAATTAGATTCAATACATTAAAGAAATGAACGAATGGGAATCGTATACACTAAGTAGGCCTACTTGTTAGTGTCAGTTATGGCTACAACGACATTTACGTATGAGTTTCGCAGACTTCTTAGCGTTGTTTCAGACCTTTAAAATGTCTTATAATATACATATTAAACCTTCAATTAACTTAACATATTCCTACAGGATGTTAAACTAATGTGTAATGTATAGATATTCATTCAACATAGGCCCATTAATTACATTTTGTGCATCACTTTTAGGTAATGACATCATGTACTGGGGGGGGGATAATGTCCTACCCCGGGGGGGAAAATGTCCGGGGGGGCTAATGTCCGGGGGGGATAATGTCCGGGGGGGATAATGTCCAGGGGGGCTAATGTCCGTTTACCGAAATCATTCGCCACAGCAGCTGTTCGTTTGAGTGGGTCACTCCAGTCACGTCTGCAGATCGCCGCGATCGCGGTAGACCCAGATTCAATTCTCTGGCATTGCATCATATTTCAACATCCGGCGTTTTCGAGCTTTCGTTAATTTATGTCATTCTCCAGTCAGTTAATCTTCGTTGACGTAACTGCAGTTGACAATATTGATTTTTATAGAAGCCTAGTTAGATTTTAAAAAGGGAAATTGCTTACAACTTTCAATTTCCGGTAACATCATCGTCAAAAATCGCACATGGTCGGGTCAAGAGGCGGCGCTTCGCATGCAAATCATGGACATCAAATGATGCAAATAATAAAATGACCCATTTTCAAATAAACTGAGTGTCAATTAAATTATAGTTCTGAATTAAAGTAGGCGCGCAAAGCAACACGTATGGAAATGCAAACCCAATCCGCAGTCGTTGCAAATGACGATCAGCAAATTATATTGTACATTTTGAGAGTGTCTTCGAAAGAGAACTAAATAATAATTTTTATAGGCCTACGTCTTAAGACTTCAGAGCCTCCAGGTCATAAATTATTATAGTTAAAAATCCTATCTTATTGATTACGGTAAAGCCTACAATAGAAATTAGAGTGGCTAAAATTCATATAATTATTAGGCTATATCCGACGGATAATGGTCATTCTTTTATTCTCTTCCATCTTTAAACCGTAGTGCCCGCTCCCTAAGAGAACGGCTCAGGATAGACCGCGTATAAGAACCTATAAGCTGGCTGGAAAAGCAATAAACCTAAAATTTAGGCTACCTTGATCACTAATTATTTATGAAAAGTAGTAAGTAAATCTGCACCTCTAACCAAAATCGAGAAGCGCTCGAGGAGAGTACCTGCCGATGACGGCTCTTTGAAGTCGTGTTGCTATCATTGAATTTTTATCTGTAGTCTGTGGTCAGCGCATGTTTACTCTGCTCTGTTCCTTGACGAAAATGGCTTCGCGTGCGTTAAGCGGTATTGTAAGTTATTTTGAATTTACTTTGTATTACTTACCTGACTTTGAATCTTATTCATAGCTTGTGTAGCGCTACAGATTTTCCGATATACTTTTTTAATCTGTCGCGATTCCTAAAAGAAATACTGCTGATAAATACTGTCAACGTTTGTGACCTTCATGAGTCAGGGTTATCGGTGTACGATAATTTCTTACGAAGCTTTCTTGACCAGTTTGAATCTTTAATTGTCTCTTTATGCAGCAGCGATATGATGAATTGACCATTATTAGGTCACATGAATGCTGGCACTGAAAATATTTGGAAATTCGAATATTTGGGATAATATATAAAAATACGGAATTATCATTGTGGTCGTATTTTACTCCAGATTAATATTCTCGATCGAAATTGGCCACCCATGTGTCTACTTTGAAATTAATTCATCTAGGCAAATTTTTAAAATTGGAATAAAAATTGTAAAATAAAAGTCGACAAAAATTTCATTAAGACATAATATTTAATGAAAAAGTCTTACTCATAAGACAGAATTGTTGCAACGGACGAGGAGCTAAACCATTGAGGTTTGACATGGAAGTTGACTAGTCATATCCACTGGTGTAGGCCTAAATCTTGTCCAAAATAATGGAGGATTTATATATGGGGGTCTGGGCAATCTGAATTTGAAGACTGATGACATCATGTATCCATCATGCTACATAATAATGTGGCATGGATGAATTTGTTTACATGTATGTTTGAAGATATAGACGTTAAGTGACAATAATTTAGTGAGGTTTAAAGTTTTGCTACTTGTGTATCATGAATATTAGACAAGAACCAATTTAATTTATGCATGCAATTTTCTGTGTTTAATAGCAAAGCTTTCGGCGACTCTACTCAACGGAGCAGGTAAGTTTCTTATTTACATTTATTGAAATCTAAAATGTCGAAAAATGTTTTATTTTACATCAAAAGCATTGTCAAATCTTTCTATTAAGAATATTGCTGTGTTTTTCAGTTACTTAAATTTGCTTGTTTAAGGTAACTAGTTATAGTAACCTTTAGTTACCACCCACACAAATCAATGTTATGCATGGATGTGGGCTGTTTTTTGACTGAAAATCAAAGGCATTGATGTCTAATCTGCTGAAATAAGGTGATTGCTTAATTAACGCTGAACTAGGCATACATCCATGCAATAATCCACATGAGTGTGTTGATGACCTTTTCAATTTATTATCAGTTGATTTTATAGCAAGTGATTAGGTATATAATAGAACTGATGCTTGGGCCCTGTTTGACTGAATATATGGCAACTTTAATGGCAGGTAAATATACCTACATAAGTAGATATTCTTCTTTGTGAAAACTAGATACGCCGAGTTACCTTAATCCCTGGCGATGGAATTGGACCAGAAATCTCAGCTGCAGTTCAACAAATATTTGCGTCTGCAAAGGTAAATAAACTTTCTACACTTTGTGACCGATCTTCTCAACACTGTTTTTGAGAGTTGTGTTTAGTTCTTGTTGTAACAAGTTGCTTGATATTAATGCAGTCCTATAGTAAAGTTTTCAAGAGGTTTATAGAATTGCTATTAGAAATCAGTGATCAGTAACATATATCATGAGACATACAGCCAGACATAGAGTCGATTTAAATCTGTGATTGACTTAAAATTTTGTTACTGCATCTTATAGTGCAGTTATAAATCGTAAAATTTATAGCATTTGATGAACATTATTAAGGCGTTCGGGAACATATTTGACTCATGTGAAATGTCAGGCATCCTCTGCGTCCAAGGCATTGCAAGAAAGAAGCCTGCTGAAAGTTATGAGGGAGGGCACTCATTAGAAGGAACTCAAGAGAAAAAAAGCTAATTTTTTAAGGGTACTTTCCTGTTGGAAACAATGCTGAACGTGGCTTTGGTGGCATGTTCGTGGTTAAGCATTGGCATTCATAAAGTTCTCTGCCGATTACCGGTATGTAATTTAATGTCCTATTCGTTGTTTCTATAGCAGTTGCAGTGGACTGAATGTATATATATGATATATGTATAAAAGATTGTTTGACCACTGGCCAGTTTGTCCTTGGTATACATGATTGCATATGTATGTATAAGTGCATGCATACTTATGTATTTGTACATTTATATTAGTGCCTTTCAGAGGACCTTAAAGCATTTTTATGCATACTGGTTTTAGGCACCAGTTGATTGGGATGTGGTTGACGTGACTCCAGTTCGTGCTATTACTGGAAAATTCCGGATACCACAGAAAGCCATTGACTCCGTCAACAAGAACCAGATTGGATTAAAAGGTCCACTGATGACACCCATTGGGAAAGGACACCAGTCTCTTAACTTGGCACTCCGAAAGTAGGCATTCAGTTTTTGTCTATGGATTTGTTAATTAATGCATATCGCAATCCCATAATATAAAAGTTCATTATTATTATTAAATAAATTTGTGAAGCGTACAAGGTCACACGGAAATGTGAATCTGAGATGCAGATCGGCAGCTGCCAGAGAAAGATGCCGTTAGAGATCCATATGCTTGCGAGCCAAGGAGAAATAGTGAGTTAGATTACAGTAGAATACAGTTTGATCACATAGTATCGCATGTCACTTGTTCAATATCAAATTTCGCTGAAGAACTTTATTGTTGTAATTGGGACTAGGAACACTTTTCCTTTGGCCTGAATAAAAATGCAATTTATTCCTATTTATAGTGTAATAAGAACCATCTCTTGATCACTGTTTTTATTTCGACTTTCTGGTTTGAAATGTGAAAATCGAAAGATCATCAAGTTTTTTTCTCTGTGTAAAGAGCAATTAAATGGAATTGCTTTTGATTATGATTCAGCATAATTTTATGTTATTCTTTGCTCATAATTTAGAGAATTCACTCTCTATGCGAATGTGAGGCCGTGCAAGTCAATTGAAGGTTACGAGACGCCCTTCAAAAACGTAGACTTGGTAACGATTCGAGAGAACACTGAGGGAGAATACAGTGGAATCGAGCATGTAGTGAGTTGCAATTTGCTTTGTTTCTCTAGAACCATATTTCTTGATTGGTTTATATGCAATTGAATGCTTAACTTTTCTTTTTCGAGGGGTTCTTTGCACTGGGAGCACCTTTGATTAGGTTGTGCTATTAGAGGCACTTTTTGAATCTGTGAATAGACTAGAATAGAGGGAGTAGGAGTAGAATTGAATAGTTTTTTTTAATGAATTACTGTTGAACTTCTAAGATGATATTGTTGCAAAAGATGCTGATCTCCTCTTTTTGTTGATTGTGAAAATCGTTTTATGTGTTCCTGAATTGTTTTTATCCTTTTATGTACTCTTATTTATGATTGACTTTGACTTAATTATGGATTGTGCGGTTTTTATCGGGTGTATTAGCATTTTATCTTTTCCTAAAGTGTGAATCTAATGACGAACTGTCATCTGGATGTCTGAAGTTTTGCTGCTAAGGGGTCATTGCATAATTACGTAACGCTCGAGGGTGGGTGGGTGGGGTCACTGAGAACATTACGAAACGTTACATGGGTGGGTGGGTGGGGGAAGCTGAACGTTACGTAACGCCATGAAATTTTTTTAAATGAATATTAAATTACCATCGAAAGATTTGAATGACACTTCAGGCATGATGTGGTCGAAGTTTAAACTTCGTGACATTGATTTAAAACTTAACCAAAGAAGGTCTATTTATCTGAATAAGATTCGGCAGCAGACACCAGTTACATGTCAGGTCATTTCTGTTCTCCCATTTGTGCAAACCGAAAACCAATGTTCGAATTGTTTGGATATGTGATAGCTTTATCAACGGAATAACGTACGTGGTATATAGGCCTAATTACCCTTGGATTCCTGACATCGAAGGACCACTGTGAAGCATGTTTTACTTAGTGGACACGATCTCAAGCATTTAAAATTAATGCCCAACGAAACTCGGCAATATTTCTATTAATAATTATCGAAATGTCCAGACTAAGCAAATAATTAGTTTATCTTAATTTTGATTAGTCTAATATTTAATGAACCAGTTAGTCCGTGAAACTTTTCAGCAGTGTAAAATTTTATTCTTGCGGTAGGCCTATAGTCTATAGGCCTAGTTTAAGAAAATTGCAGTTCACGCATGACTGTCGTTTATATTATGAATAAAACTGAACATTGTGTATATTTTAAGCCTAGTCTGTATACTGTCAAATTGGCCTATAATTCACATGCTAGGCTAGATTAAATTCAATATGAAACTCATATAAGGCAATAATAGACTGAAATCTCAACTGATTTTATCAAATAGGCCTAATCGTTACGTAACGCTGGGGAGGGTGGGTGGGTGGGTCAAGGGCAATGTTACGAAGCGTTACAGGGTGGGTGGGTGGGTCGAAAACGGTCATTTTCGGCGTTACGTAATTATGCAATGACCCCTAATGCAGTTTATATTGAAAAAATTCATCTTCTCACTGTAAGGGGTTAAGCTACATTAAATGCAACTCTGACATTCTATTTCACCCAAGTATAGAATATATGTGAAGATGATCTGTTTTCAGATCGTTAAAGGAGTCGTACAGAGCATCAAACTAATCACTGAAAAGGCTTCTCGTCGTGTCGCTCAGTTTGCTTTTGAATATGCAAGAGCCAACAAGCGTCGGCAAATAACAGCTGTGCACAAAGCCAACGTCATGTAAGTCTCTTCTAGCTTTCAATTCCATGAGGTATCGTATAATAGCGTATATATATATTCGTTTTATTGACAAAATAACCGATCGACATAACGTGACAGTTAACAAGCACAAAGGAGCAGCGGATAAAGCCTAGTAAATGTTTTTATACAGCATCCGTGTTATGAAGTTTTTATTGTTTTTATTGATTGACTTACTTGCGTACTTGGGCAGAACTTTTATAAGTCACTGAAATGAGATAATATAGATCTGAGTTATCAGTTAATCTAAAAATAGGTATGCTTTTGTTCAATATTCTTTTTTGCAAAAAAATTGTATACCATTATTAACAAAACTTGTTTGAGAATTATGTTTAGCCAAGTTTTTATGTAAATAGTATAATTATCATATATGCTGTGCTGCCGTTGCAGTAAGGCTGGAATCAGAATTTCGGTCAGTCTCTCTAGATTCATGTTAATTGCGGATGATGTTTCTGGATTCATGTTAATTGCGAATGATGTTTCTGGATTCATGCTGATTGCGGATGATGTTTGGTCGTTTGACAGGCGAATGGCTGATGGTCTCTTTCTTAAATGTTGTCGTGAAGTGGCTGAACAGTTCAGTGACATTGAGTTTGAAGAGATGTACTTGGACACGCTTTGTCTCAAGGTAACAATAATAGTTTCATTACAGTTCAGCAGTTGCATGATTTCGTGTCTTTATTTCCATAATTAAATGGGCTGTCCACATGTATTTAAAATAAACATAGACGTTACATCGTCTGCGGAAGATTTCTCAGGCGGTACATGTTGCGATCTAAAATGCGTTTTGGCGCACATTAAAAGCATTTTGTGATGGCGAAAACGAGAAGCATAAATCCGTTTATCGTCCCACAGCCAAAGGAATTAAATATGGTGCCTCTTAAACACTCTGTGATGGTGTAAGCCCCGTCGAAGTGGACGAATCGCGAAGCTCTGCCACCATGTTTTGCCTTTAAGGCAGCGACTAGTAGACTTACACGACCCTCATAGATCGACTTGCACTAGTCGTCACTTAGACGGCTAAGTAAAGTAAAGTAAAGTCCACCATGGGCCAAAGGCCCGTAGGAGAAGGCGCTCATCCCCTTTTCTTAGCCCTGAGCCGGCAATGGACGAATCCCAAGGTCCTGGACACGGGGCTAGTGTTTTCCAGGACTTGCCGTTTACTTCCCAGCTTACGCCGGTACCAAATTATACTGCTTGGTGACAGAGGCACGTGTGCGTAAACAACTTGCCCAAGGTCGTTACCCGGATTCCAACCGCAACCACCCGCTCCGTGAGCAAGCACGTTACCAATCCGCCACCGGGTAGAGGTCGTGGTAAATTCCGATTTATCTGTTAGGTGCCAACTAACCAGATTTAGTCAGCAAAGTAGATATAAGACAAGGGCATAAATGTGGCCCTTGCTGAATTAGAGTCTATTAGACTGTTTGTTACCAGTGAAATTGTAATTTCTTTTGCAATGTCTTAGTAAGTGCATAGGATGATACTATGCTGCGTGGAAGTGATGAATTGGTAGGTTTTTAGAAAAACAATTTTTTACGCAATAGTGGAAAGTTTTGAAAGACTATACTAAACTTGATGAATAGCAGAAATTTGTGGAATACAGTGGGTTCCCCCATGTGCATAACATTGGCAATGAGTCATAGACATGACCAGTCATATCTGTTGATGTGTAAGGAAAGGGCGTATAAAACACATTCTCAAATACATTGTTGAGAGGGCATGATAAGGTTTTGTAACTATTATTTGAAGTATAAATGTTGTAGATAGGTGTGTGTGTGTGCATGTAGCGAAAATTCAGGCGATTTCTGAAGTGCTGATTTCATTGTCTTATCTGAATTAGCACTATTATGCTAGAAATTTATCAACTTGTCTCTTGGAAGCCACCATTTCCATTGGCACTTTCTGACTATTGTTTCTGTGTTACAGATGGTTGAAAACCCAACGCAGTTTGATGTTCTTGTTATGCCCAACCTGTACGGTGACATTCTCAGGTAAATTTTTTATAGTGGAGCAACCTATTTCATAGTTTATTTCAGTCTGATATGAATAAAATCTCATCTATGTATCTCTCACTCAGTCTATATCGACTGAATATATTGACATTTATAGACTTTGTTAGGCAATCAGTCGATTCTTTTGTATGTCGAAAACGCATCAGTCAGTTGTTGGTTCATTAAATTTCTTCGGAGGAAATAGTGAATTAGTGAAGATTGCTTTTAGCCATGTTTACTGTTGTGAGTTTTGGCTTTCTTAGTGGATATTTTGGGTTAAAACTCTTTGATGGTAATGCTTTTGACATAAATTTCTATTCAATTTCTCTAAAAACATTCTTATCCTCTGAAAACATTCTTATTTTCTGAAAGCATTCTTTTTCTATGAAAACATTCTTGTTATAAATATGTTTCAAAATAGAAGATGTTTTTACTTCAGAGATTGATTCTTTTGATGGATGTTATACTCTGTTGTTTTGCTAAACTGAATTGTGTCTGAGGTTTCTTCATTTCATTAGCAATACTGAACTTTCATATAACATTATTTGTATTTGTATACCCGTACATGTCTTTTGGTGAACAGTGATTTATGCGCTGGTTTGATTGGTGGACTTGGAGTCACTCCTAGCGGCAATATCGGAGAAAATGGTGCCATCTTCGAATCGGTAATTCACGATTTTTACTGCTTTTAAATAAATATTTCAGAGAAACATTAGTCGGAAGATTTTTATCTTGTATACATATTTTGGTGATTCAATATTCTATTGTTGCTGTTGTTCTTTGGTATGTAGCTATGAACTTGCAAGTTTAGGCTTTGGTGTTGTTCTGTAACAAGGTGTTGTATATCTGATTGGTGTCAGCTCTGAGAGGCACTTTATGAATTTTCATATAGATTACAATACAATATTTTTGTGTATCTGTGCATTATTTCACAATATGTGGCAATATCTCTTTGATAATCTTTGTTTATTGTATGTGACCTTTGATTGAAGCTTGTGCAGTAAAAATGCATTATAAACTCCAATGAACGTCAACAGCCTTATTAAAGCTTTTATCTGTTTCTGGGCAGTTGATTGTTATTGTCAGTTTGTATGCGCTTGATGTTTAAACGATCTATGATTGTTTGCTGTGATCTGTAGGTTCACGGAACAGCACCTGATATAGCTGGCCAGGACAAGGCAAACCCCACAGCACTTCTACTAAGTGGAGTTATGATGTTACGCTACATGAAGCTCGAACCATATGCTGATCGCATTGAAAAGGCGTGCTTTGATACGATCAAGGCTGGAAAGGTGAACATATTCAAACTCTTGTCGTCAATATTATAAATGTTTGCTTTGGATGTAATGTTAAGTAATTGCCTTCTGTGAAAGATAGTTTGCAAATGCAAAACAAATGCTAAAGTTACTTTAATATGTGAACTTGATTAGCATTTATGAAGAATTGTTTGAAAACAAATGCGTAAACTTGTATTTTTTTACAAGTTTACGAAACATAATGCATAAACTTGTATATAATTTTGCACTTGGTAGCCAAACCAAGAACTTCGTTATATACAGCAAAACTGTGCTATAATTTATTTAGCATCCTTGCTGGATCTTTACTCAGAGGCTCTCAATAGTTTAATCAGCTGTCTTCAAAGGTTTCTTTTCTACTGCTTTTTCTTAACGTAGAAAAATAGTGTGATCATAGCAGACTATCATAACCTCTGGAACTGAAAGCTCAGGCACTGGTTAATTAGGTAATTCTTTTTTTAACAATGATAATTTGAAGATTTGGTTTGTCTGTTGTTCTCAGGTGCGCACTGGTGACCTCGGTGGTAACTCCAAATGTTCAGAGTTCACGAAAGAAATCTGCGATCGCATTCAGGATTTGTAAAAAGAAAAATTCACCAGACGTCAGCCAATTGGTTCCCAGAGTGTTATCAAAATTTATCTAATTGGCCAGAGATTATATTTTTTACTTTAAATAGTAATACAGTGTGTACTGGGCAGGGAAATTGCCATAATAAGATGTACGAATGATATTTATTGGTTGACATTATTTGTGTGTTCGGAAAGTTTGTGCTTTATATATCGATGTTGAATTCCTTTGAGCCACCGTATAATCTGAAAAATTGAGGTTGCACCTGTTAGGTTGTACATCGTAGCGGTACCCTTCACTAGTGAGAAGTAAATAATTTGTTTGCAATTTGCCTTCGATTTGCGGTTTACATTGTCGACTGTGACGGTTGTTGTAACAGATTTGTTTATGGACTTGGTTTAACCATTAATAATCTGGACAACTGATGGTGTTTCTTAAGTTGTTTGAAAGGATATTGAGATTGACTAGTAACATTACAATGATCTGATTTCATTAGTGATCTGTTAAACGCAAGGGAATTTTTATAATATTATGTTGATCATTTGTATATGCTAGGAAATTTCTCAATAATGTATGGCTGTGCTCATAATTATTCTATTACTGGCATTGTTTTCCTCTGGTGTATACATTTTAGTGTCTGGGACCTAAATGTATTACTTTAACACATAACCCATTATACTGTACCCTAATATTAGATGTCATGAATTACAAAACTTTGTAAAGAAATTAAATGAATCATGAATATGTTGCATACGTAAAATTAGCAGAACTGATAAATTTTGGACAAGTGCATGATTGAAATATTCCGGGATATAGGTTGATACATCACCTAAGTCTAATGGTAAACTGATATTTGTTTAGTTTTGTGTCACTTATTTAGCTAGGACAAAAGATTCTTAGACTCTTAGTTGACTTTACGTTTCTGTATTGACGCAGTTGTTGGGATTTAGGTGCAAGACTATTTTGCAAGTTGTGTTGGTAAATAGGCAAAGTTTGGATATAGATCAAAGAAAAGTTAAAACTGCATTAAGTGTTTCAATTCTCGAGTGAAGATACAGTACTTGCTTTGATGCTTTTATATTACTTTAGTAGCCTATAGACCTTTTAAATACAAGAGAGGTTGAACCTCTGCCTGCCATTTTTTGAGCAGTTAATAGTTAGGTGCTGAAAAGTTTCATGTTTTTTTCGTTCTGAATTTTGTTTCTGTTGAAGTAGATTATTTTCGTTTGAAACTATTGCTTTGGTATAGAAGCATATTTTCTTATTTTCCTACTAGTCATTGTGGGAACATTTTCCTAAGCAAAATGCTCAGTTCTCAATCTTGCCTAAATGATGTATAAGTAGATTTAATATTTTCTTGATGTTAGCGTTTTTCCCTCAAAAAGGCAGTATACATGTACGATATTATTCCATACTTCTTATTTGTTTCGCATACTTGTTTGTCAAGGCTGCATTTCTTTATCAGTTATAATGTTAAGTTTCTTATATACTGTCAGCATTTAGTCTGTTGGGAATGACAGTTGACACTTTAACAACAAACTGTTTTGGTTTCCTCTGTATTTTAGTACATGCTTGCCTTTAAGGAATTACAGAACAGTCATAATATATTTCATTTGTAGTTCAGGTACTTGTATTAAGTGTGCCATTCAAAAGTTTCAAAAGCAAGATTTGTAACACAAGAAAACATTTTGCAAGTCATCACTTGAACAGAATAGACTTGTCAAGCCATCTAGATTCAAGTAGCTTTGTTTTTCATCTTCTTTCGTTGATTGAAATTACCACAGTTGTTTTACGTTATTGCAGTTTATTTTGCTACAATCGATTCTGTTCTCAAAAACTTATGCTGCCAGCTATAATTGCATTATGTCGGTTTTGATCATTTGCGTATGGATGGGTGTGGGTTGGCAGGCTAAAAACAAGCAAACATTAGCGATTTCAATCCAGGTGCTTCTTACTTTGTCTAAAATGTATCTCAAGTGAAGCTGACATTTCGAAATTGACTGTCCAACTCATCATGTTGTTCTCTGACAGTTGGCAGGTTCGTATGTCCGGTGGTACTACAGTTTGCACCATCATTTGTTACATGGTAACTTTAGAGAGGTGGTTTCCCGTTGCCTTCCTCCCGGTGTTTTCACCACTTGAGACATCATCTCTGAGCATCGATATCTTCAACCGTACGTCCTTCAGCTTCTTGTATTTGAAGACTCGCTTATGCTAGCGAGGATCCGGTCGTCCACCACTCACTTAGCTCCAGCAGGGTGACCACGTGAAGCTTGGCTCCAGCAGGGTGACCACGTGAAGGTGTCGTGGTGGGCCGTTGGATGGCAGAGGCTTTTAGAGATGCATGCTATTCCATTTTCACATCCATGTCCTCTGTGTATTTATAAATTTTGTTTCTGTAGATTTATTTCTTATTTTTTTGGTGAGTGATACAGGTCGAGTTTCGGAACAATTGTGTGATTCACAAAAAGTTACCCAATAAATTGTATGGTGTGCTTTGCTTTCTGTGAAGTCACTCTGTTGCTGACCCATGATGACCCTGTCGCAATTTGCAGCAAACACAATTCGTTGTTTTTACTTTCTTACAGATCTCATCTTCATGAATATTTGATTTACTTCAATGGGATTAATATTTTGTTTTATGTGATGTATCCTCACAAGTTGTAACAAAGATGCACACAAATAATTTTTTTATAGCTTAGTACAAATTTGTTAAAATTTTCTTTTTGCAACTATACTTACTTGTTGGTCTACTTTGGACTGTGGAATACAGAAACTTAAATCAAAGATTGGTGTGTCTTGTGTCTTAGACAGATTTTATTGATTTGTCAGATATTATATACGAAAGTTTCAAAATTGAATGTATTACTGGAGGATTACAGAGCCAAAAGGAGGGTGATGAAAAAGTGTGTACGGATGTGATGGATGTCAATTGCATTTGAAGGCACAGAGTGACAGACATACAGACACAAACAGAGAGACAAACAGACAGAGAGAGGAGTCAAAGTGGATGAAGTGTTAAAGTGGCATCGTGTAAATCAAGGTCAAGGCATTATTATTTATTATGTCAAACAGTAGGTCTGAGTAGGAAGTCATAGGCTATATGATAACAGCAAATATGATCATCAGCTTTCAAATCACACAGGATGTCAAAGCAGTGACTATTGAAGCAGCTGGAACTTCATGGTTCTACAGCCATAATTTATACTTGTTACCTTACTTACTAGTCAACCAATACTGACGAATTTCTATTACAGTCTTAAACTGATTTTGCAGACGGTCGTTGGATCTTCGGGGCTGCGAGTCGTCGCCAAAACAGAGCGAAATAATGAATATTTTATCAGATTTCCCTATTATAGCCTACGCGCGTCTGGGACATCGATAGAAGCCAGGTTGCCCGAGTGAGTCTCCAATAGGAAGGTCACAATCGGTGACCTCCAGCATCGGCCGAGGTTGACTTCGATCGGTGATCGCTGAGTGAAAGATGATTGTGTTGACTTAGGCGTTAAATGGCGTTTCAGATAAAGTTCCTGCATGGTGGATTCGATCAGTGGCAGATCTGATGGTTGCGTTCGATGATGGAAGATATCCTTTCAGTGTCCGACGCTCTGCTCAAGGTCATTCTCGGGGGATTGGGGTTAAATGGAAGATGATGGAGGTGAAGGAGTCAGTGATCGGCGACGGAAAAAGGATTGTGTATGTAGAAGGGGAGAATAGCGATGTGAAAGATAATCATCAAATCATCATCGTCCTGAAGTCTCTATGTACCGCACAAACCCATCATGATCACTGATCTGAACTGGACTCCATCTCGTAGAACAGAATAGAGTAGAAGACAGTATATATAAGTCCCTTATCATAATAGGTACGGAAACTGCAGCGTTGTTCACCAAATGAAGACAACGACCACGGTACGTATACGATAATCATGACATTATAGTCGGACATACCCAGGGGCTTCTATCCCTATACATGGCGGGCGCAGCTTGCGCCCAGTGAAAAATAGGGGGGGAAATCAGAAGACAGCCAAAATTCACGTCGGTTGGGGGGGAAGGTCGGACATGGAGGGCAGCGTTCAATCTAGGCATCACTAGGAGGAAGATCCTCCCAGAAAATACTTTCCCTCCATATAAATTTGGACAAAAATAATATAGGCCTAATAGTTTTTAGCAAAATGTATACACTTTATACACTTTGAGTTTTTAGTTAGGCTACTATCTGCATGTTTGAATTACATGAACTGCTATAACAGCTATAATATACCATAATAAAAATTTCCTAATACATGATTATAGTTATGTTTTTACTATTTTAATAAATAATACAATCATATTAAAATTGAAAATAATAATATTAATACAAATACTATTTTGCACAACTAAATGGCTTCTCTCCAATGTTATCCTTCAAATTTCAAACAGTCAAATTTGGTCCTTGAACACTTAGTAAAGCAACATCATTATTACGTGGGCTTACAAAGTAGGACCTACATTATATTTTATTGTATTGCATTGTGCTCTGAAAATTTATGTAACTCCTCACGAGTGCACACTGATCAGAGGCGCAAAACATATGGCTGCCCAATTTTGGCAGCAATTCCTCCACTGAAATAGTAGAGTAATTTTGCTAAGAGGACAGCTTAAAATGCTGAAATTGCAATGTGGAAATCGCAAAAATTTCTTATGGGGAGGAGCATATTCCCTCCCCATACCAGGTCCCTTTTCGGCGCTACACATGCTTCGGCGATCGTCTGCTGGATGCTCGTTTGTCCCCCTCCAAACAAACCCTTCATTCCCACACTAGAGGAGGGCATGCGCTAGATTACATTATATTGCATACATAGAGGAAGGCCGGTTCAGAAAAGGGGGGGAAGAAGATGGATTGCGCCCGGCTGCTTAGGGGGGATAGAAGCCCCTGGACATACCAATTTCTTTTATGACTACCACGAAAATGGAGAAGTAGAATGGCAAGAGGAGGAGGAAGAAGAACGAGGGGAAGGAGAAGGAGAAGAATTAGAAGGACGAGAAGGGAATGGACGGAGGAGGATAGAGAAGGAGACGACGAAAGAGGAGAAGGATAGGCTAGCCTAGACGAGGAGAATGATAAAGTAGAAGAAGGACTCGAACAAGAAGAATTCTAGGTTAGAGGTGATCAGAGGATAGAGACGTGTGACGTGTCATTCCATTGGGAATTAGAATATCGATGTCGTCCGATGTTCATCTGCAGTGTTTAATCTAGACGTCTCTGGGGGGGGAAAGTTCCCCCCCCCCAGGATTGACATTTCCCCCCCCAGAAAAATTTGACAAATTGATATTGGTTTTTTAGTTGCTGTTTTCATCGTTGTTTTACATGAAGTGTTATAATATACCGTGATATTATTTACTATTATATGATTATAATGGCATTATTTACTACTATAATATATGATACTATCATGTTGCAATGAGTAGAAATTACTGTATATATTTGTATAACACTATTTTTCGCCTGACTAAAAACAGAGATGACAAGTGCAACAATTGTGGAAAAATGACTGGGGGTTGGACCATTATCCACTTGGAATCTGGGTGCAAAATGCAGATTTTACTGTTGGGCTCTAAGAATGACTGGGGGGGTTGATAACCCTAACCCCCCGGCAATTCTCACCCTGGAGATGACATCCCTCCAAAAATATTTGACAAAATGATAATAGTTTTTAGTTGCTGTTTACATCATCGCATTACATGAACTGCTATAATATAATATACCGTAATATTATTAACTCTTATATGGTTATAGTAATATTTACTATTATAATATATGACACAATCCTGCTAAAATGAGTATGACTTACTGTTAGTATTTGTACAAATACTATTTTTGTACAACTGAATGGCTTCTCTCTAGTGCTATCTTTCTAATTTTAAACTGTCAAATTTCAAAATGTTTTGGTCATATTATTTGAACAGTTAGTAAAGCAACATCATTACTACATGTGGCTTCCCGATTTCGGTACCGGTAGTTTATTTCTTCTTGGTTGATTTGTGTACCATTAAATATGATTTCGGAAAGTGTATCTTGGTCAGGACCATTTTGGGAAACAGGGATAAGCTGATCATAGTGATGAAAAGTCAGCTTATATACTTTTATATTCAGATCTGCAGTTATTCATTAGAATAACCCAGCAACAGCAGAACTGAGCTGCTGAACTCGATACATAAAGATATTTTTTATTGTAATTATAATTATATATAATATATAAATATATATTATATTGAAATCCTAAATCACTTTTTATCAGTACTCAAATAATGGAGTTATTTGCTAAGATGTCATCTTCGAAGGGTACAATTACAGTGTGGAAACTCCCACAAAATATTTTTTAAAGTATCGCGCATATTTATTCAAGTCTTAGGTCACTCTTATAAGCACTGAAAAATATGACACCTCAAAATGCTGCCATTGCAATGTGGAAATTTAAAAACTTTCTGACAAGGCTCTGAAAAAGTACAGGTATTTTGTGAAGATGACACCTTAAAATGCTGCCATTGCAATGTGGAAATTCAAAAACTTTCTGACAAGGCTCTGAAAAAGTACAGGTATTTTGTGAAGATGTCACCTTAAAATGCTGCCATTGCAATGTGGAAATTCAAAAAATTTCTGACAAGGCTCTGAAAAAGTACATGTAGGTATTTTGTGAAGATGTCACCTTAAAATGCTGCCATTGCAATGTGGAAATTCAAAAAATTTCTGATGAGGCTCTGAAAAAGTTTAGGTATTTTGTGAAGAGGACACCTTAAAATGCTGCCATTGCAATGTGGAAATTCAAAACATTTCTGATGAGGCTCTGAAAAAGTACAGGCATTTTGTGAAGATGACACCTTAAAATGCTGCCATTGCAATGTGGAAATTCAAAAAATTTCTGATGAGGCTCTGAAAAAGTTTAGGTATTTTGTGAAGAGGACACCTTAAAATGCTGCCATTGCAATGTGGAAATTCAAAACATTTCTGATGAGGCTCTGAAAAAGTACAGGTATTTTGTGAAGATGACACCTTAAAATGCTGCCATTGCAATGTGGAAATTCAAAAAGTTTCTGATGGGGAGGGGGCATATCCCCCTCCCCATACCCCTCCCCCTCCCGGTCTCGGCGCTACGCGCCTCACGAGCGTCCTTAGGACGCTCAATTATCTCCCCCCCCAGAAACCTGAATTCCCCCCCCAGAGGAGGGGGACTAGATTAAACACTGGTTCATCTGTAACTGCGAACCGTACGTTGCACTAATGAAAAAGTTGAAGCAAGCGATGACTGCACGCATGCAGATGAACAGCCCCACGTAGGCCTACCCCACCTCCACACCCCCGTGCCCCTTCGAATATGACCGACCAAGTAGGCCTACGACGCCCGCCAGGTTTCCGCCCACCCGTCCACCCTCCCATCCATCCGCGGCCAGGGTCTCGATCCGTCTCATCCACCTCGAAAAGATTGATAGATTATTGGATCAGAATTGTAATTTGCGCGTATCGATCATCCTCTTACGATAAATACGATCCATAGATCTATATATGCACTCATTGGCGGAGACTTGGTCAGCAACTTGCGGGGGACGAACGAGTGGCCGAAGCCCGAAGGAAGGACGCGAGATTTTGGGCGGACGAATGGCTGAGTCGCCGACGATAATGATTCAATTCTACTATTAAATAAGTTCACTGAGAAAACGAAATTTGGCCTATTGTGACGTCACTTCGATCTACTGTCAGATAATTTTATGTTGAAAATACAAAGCTAGGCCTATTGTAACGTACTCTGATTTATGATAGGCTAGCTACAATCGCACTATTATATAAGTTCAATTCGAGAATTAAAAACTAGACCTATTGTGACGTCACTTTGATTATGATACAAATCTATTATTAATTATGGAAGCACGTTTTGAGAATAAACAAGGTCTATTGTGACGTCACTTCGATTATTCTAGCTATTAAATAAGTTAACTGAGAAAACTAGGCTCATTGTGACGTCACTATTACAGAAGTTCATTTTGAGAATAAAACTATATGCCTATTGTGACTAACTTCGATAATGATACAGATCTAGCCAAGCTACTATTACAGAAGTTTATTTTAAGAATACAACATTACATGTAGGTCAATTGCGACGTCACCTCGATTATGATACAGATCAACTTTTATAGAAGCACATTTTGAGAGTACAAACAAAGGCAAACAAT
>OX457038.1:43660559-43735552 GCA_949752735.1 Lumbricus terrestris | reverse complement strand
TCCTCCTTCTCCTCCTTCTCCTTCTCCTCCTTCTCCTTCTCCTCCTCCTTCTCCTCCTCCTTTTCTTCCTCCTCCTCTTCTTTTTCTTCGTCCTCTTCAACTTCGTCTTCTTTGTCTTCTTCTCATTCTTCCTCCTTGCATTCTTGTTCTTCCATTCTTCTTCGCATTTTTATTATTTCATTCTCCTCTCAGCTCTCACCGTTTTCCCAATTACTTTGACCTGTGTTATAGACTACACAGAACATTATTTGATGATCTTAGGCCTATGGAGATGAACTGCGAGAGCAGATGCATAGATGTTGATTCTATCATACCGATTCTAAAATATCGGCTTAGGTCTATTAATGGCAGCTCAAAGGACTTAGTTCGCGGTTTATAGACTGAATATGAGAGCGACAAACAGGCAGACATGCAAACGAGCAGACGGAAAGAGACGGAAAGAGACGGACAGAGAGAGACAATGCGAAGGAGGAGAAGGCAGTCTGACAGAGGGAGTTTGGCAAAAATGAAAATGAGAATGAGAGACAGACAGACAGAGACAGACAGAGAAAGAGACAGACAGACAGACAAACAGACAGACGGAGACAGAGAGACACAGAGACAGAAAGACAGAGTGAGGATGAAAGACGATGGGTTGTGTCTGGCAGAAAGTGAGAGTGAAGCATTGGATAGACTGCTGCTTCTGCTGCTGCTGCTGCTGCTGCTGCTGCTGCTTCTGCTGCTGCTGCTGCTGCTGCTTCTGCTGCTGCTGCTGCTGCTGCTTCTGCTGCTGCTGCTGCTGCTGCTGCTGCTGCTGCTGCTGCTGCTGCTGCTGCTGCTGCTGCTGCTGCTGCTGCTGCTGCTGCTGCTGCTGCTGCTGTGGTATATACGCAGATTTATGTGTGGCCGGTGGGAAGAAGAATGCTGATTATGATGATGAAGAAAATGGTAGAAGAAGAGGGAGGAGGAGGAGGAATAGGAAGAGGAGTAAGAGTAATGTGAGGAAGAAGAGGAGGAGATGAGGAGTATCCTGGGAAAAACCGAAGAAGCCGGCGTGGACACCGTGGACAGCAAAGGCGATGGTCGCGCATCTAAGACGACGAGATGATTGCATGAGCTGCACAGCGTGATTAGATTTGCAACCAGATTCCGACGTTGTGGCATCTCGTTGCCATGGTCACTGCTGGCGCGGCACGTTTCGCCATAGTCGACATCAGCAGCAGCAGCAGCAGCAGCAGCAGCAGCAGCAGCAGCAGACAGTCCTCCGTCAAAGACGACGACGACGACGACAAAGGCGCCATCTATTATCTCCGACTTCTAATAGCAACAGACTCACGAAAGTAATTTTGCACACGCGCACACGTTTACGCCTACATCCAAACAAACGTACCGGCACACGCGCGCATACACACACACACACACACACACACACGTAGGCCTATTCTATTCCTGTAATTCATTGCCCCTGTAATACATAATCGCACGAAAATTACACACATTAAACCACTCTTGTTTGCGCTCATTCAGAGCATTTTTATAGCGCGTCTCAAAGATTGTTTAAATACTCAGCCGAGCTCCCGGTTTTCAAATTTCATAGCACGCGCATGTAGAATCCATAGTTAAGGCAACGTACAACTGTACAAAGGCCTGGGGACTAGGCCTATGTTAAAGGTAGATGAAAATAGTCTATCAGCGATACGCTGCGCATTGTCGAAGAGCGTGCAAAAGAAAAACTGCTTCGCACCGATCGGCGGCAAAACAAAGATCTCTCCGGCCAGTCAAAACCAGAAAACCAACCTGGCAGCAGAATTATTATCGTAAAGTAAACGGAAGAGCATTAAAGCATTTCCCGATTGAACGGCGTCCAAGTCCCGCCGCCGCCATATAGGGCCTACATGTATATAATAGCCAATATTGCATTGTGATAATTGCCGCAGGACCATCAGTCTGCATCAGATGTTGGGCCGGGCACAATGCGGAAGAGTTTGGATGTCGTCGGCATATAGGCAGATGATAGACCTAAATCTCACACAAATGCCGCAGGAAATTAAAACGGTTGCAATGCTAGGCATTGGTCAGAATCATGATGTCAGAATGTATGGCAAAATGGTCCGCAAACAACGCCTTGCTGCAAACCAAACGGATCGGTGACTCAATGAGGTCGAGCGGGGTCAAAGATGTTGCAGGATATGTGTTCATCCAAAAGTCGACAGAAGTCAGTCAAGCGCTTTACCCAAACGTCAGAAGAAACTCATTGGCAATGCATTAAAATATCGTAATCGACCGTGGGTGGGGGTGGGGTTCAAGGCAGCATTGAGATAAAACAGAGTCAAACGTGTGACCATTGGTCCTATATCCGCATCCACGACATTTCTAAATGTATAGCCTACAAACAGGACAACAGGACGGGTACCCCACCTTTTCTGTATTAATAAAATCCAGAGGATGATACAATTATATATAGGAATGTAGTGCACGAAAGTCTGTATGTCTGTATGCGAGTGTGAGTGTGTGTCAGAAAGATCAATTTAGTTCAATGTTGTCCTGTTTCCTGAATGACGCTGAGTTTTTCGCTTCAAATCAGCTCTTTATTCTTCAAAGACATGTAGTGTTTAATCTAGACGTCTCTGAGGGTGGGGGTGGGAGGAAGTTAATTTCCCCAGGAATGGATCCCCAGGAAAAATCGAGAGGTGTTGTATGCATGTAAATAGGCCTACGTACCATTTCCCCCAGAAAAGTCAATAGGTAGGAATTCCTCCCCGTGCACCACTGCACCCCAGAAAAAGCTAGCGGTTTGTGTCCAGGCATAATTATATGAATGAACATGTTGGTAAATTTTGCTAAAATAGAAGAAAAGACTAAAAAAATCATCAGTTATTTTATTTTTTCGGCGAAAATGGTATATTTTCATGAGATTTTGACCGAAAGACTAAAACGAAAGATCATCAGGTTTTCAGTAGCAGAAATGGACAGATTTTCTCAAAAAATTTTATTTTACCAAATGATTAAAAAGGTCGTCAGAAAATCAGGATATTTTTGCCGATGAAAATGTTGTCCAAATGTCCAGCCAACCGGTCAAAACGGAATTTCACCTCAATGCAGGGAACTATAGATTAAACATTGAATGTCACGTGGGGGAATGAGATTAGCGAGTTCAGTGGCGGCGCCAGGATTTCAGTTTCGGAGGGGCTGAAGCCCGCGAAAAAATTTTCCATTTTCGCCGCCAAAATTTCTGACGACCTTTTTTTTTTTTTTTTTTTTTTTTTTTTAGTCATCGACCAAAATCTCATGAAAATTTTCCATTTTCGCCGCCAAAATTTCTGACGACCTTTTTTTTTTTTTTTTTTTTTTTTTAGTCATCGACCAAAATCTCATGAAAATTTTCCATTTTCGCCGCCAAAATTTCTGACGACCTCTTTTTTTTTTTTTTTTTTTTTTTTTTAGTCATTGATCAAAAATCGTGGATTTTCTATGTAAAATAATTAAAATGGCAATTTTTTTAGGGGGGGCTTAGCCTCCTGTAGGGGGGGCTTAGCCCCCCCAGCCCCCCCCTAGCGCCGCCACTGAGCGAGTTGGTTTCCCGTTGCCTTCTTCGCAGACAATTGTGGGTGGTAACTTGTCCAGGGTCGCTACGGAGTCTTGAAGCAGCCTAGATTCGAACCTGCGACCCCCGTAACAGGGCCCAGAACATACCGCTGCACCATCGCACCCCCATTCCATAATTAGGCTATGCTAGACTAAGCATAGGCGCATACTTATATAGCCTACATCCACTGGACTGAGGGCAACAGCCAGACGATCTGACCATGATAATAATATGTATGCGTCAATAGATATCTTGCACATAAATAATAGATCTATGTAAATATAATCCGTATAATTATGTAACGACATAATGCACCAATATTAATATTTTCACGCACCATCACAACAACGTATTTCTACCGTATAATTATTATGATACCAGTATATATATATGTATATATATATATATATATACGCCATTAGTTATATACGTTTATATTGTGTATAGTAATCACAGTATATGTTACTGTAGAATATAATATCATTACATGCCTATGTGTGGAAGTATAATTATATGGAAGACGCCAAATCCTCTTATTGGTTGTCGTGATTCCCGAGGCAATGAGCTGTGAGCGCCATTTCGTTCAGAATCATCGGTGGCAGCTGCAGATGCTCCTGCTGTTGATGCTTCTGCTGCTTCTGCTTCTGCTTCTGCTTCTGCTTCTGCTTCTGCTGCTGCTATTAGACGGATGAGGAGGCGATCCCTGAGAGACCGAAGCATCTAGCATCCTGCAGAGGAGGCAGCAGCAGCAGCAGCAACAGCAGCAGTAGCACAGTGATCCTCTCCTCCTCCTCCTTCTTCCCTTCCTTCGCTCACGCTTCTGCCAGCCGCTGGGATACATTGGCCCCACGAGAAGGAAAGACAGAAGGATACAAGGGAGGAGTGGACGAAGGAGGAGGAATGGGAGGAGAAGGCGGAGAAGAAGGAGAAGGCGGAGACCGTGATGACGGATTTGCTGGAAAGTGGAAGCGACGGAAATGGTCGCAGTTTGAACTGCATGCATTCCGACGATGACCGATGCCGATTCGTTGAGGTGAGACGGGCAAAGCCGACGAATAAACGGCGCTATATGAGTCGCGTCAGAACGGATTTAGTGCAAGCAATGAGAGGAGTCAGGTAAGTAAGATGAACGACCTAGAAAATAACCTATATCTGGCTTTCGGGGAAGGATGCCTATTATGGGATCTAATACTTTGGATCGGGTAAGTAAATAAACGAGACTATAGATAGTGGGTCTAAAATCTTGGATCATATAGGATAGATGACTTAGAGTAGGTAATATAAATGTGTGCGATGACTTAAGTAGCTATGATAGACCTAAATACTGCGATAAAGACACCGTCGAAATGTCTTTGGTCTGCACTGAAGGCGTAGTAATAGTGAAGAGGAAAGAAGACGATGATCATCTCCATCATTAGTGGACATCAGCTGCGGAAACAGACGATCTATTGTTGCTCTGCGTCGCTCATTAGCCTTCTGCAGCTAAAATTGAGGAATCAATTATGTGATAACAATTGACGATTGTTCTCTTAATTAGATCGCTAATCACTGTGTTGTTTAATCATGAGACAACAGATACGATTGGTGGCCTTCTGGTCATGTACAGTTAGAGCATCAACATTATATATATATATATATATATATATATATATATATATATATATATATATATATATATATGCTGCTGTGACAGTCGACTAACTCTCAGAAGTTCAGACGACTGATTTAATGAGGAACAAGACAGACGTTGCATTCGTTCGTTCATTCATTCATTCATTCATTCATTCATTCGTTCGTTCGTTCATTCATTCATTCGTTCGTTCATTCATTCATTCATTCGTTCATTCATGCATTCATTCATTCATTCGTTGGTTCATTCTTTCGTTCGTTCGTTCATTCTTTCATTCGTTCATTCGTTCATTCATTCATTCATTCATTCAGTCATTCATCCATCCATCCATTCATTCATTCATTTATTCATTCATTCATTCATTCATTCAATCGTTGGTGCATTCGTTCATTCGTTTGTTCGTTCATTCATTCTCTCATTAATGCATTAATTCGTTCGTTCGTTCATTCATTCGTTCGTTCATTCATTCATTCATTCATTCGTTCATTCATGCATTCATTCATTCATTCGTTGGTTCATTCTTTCGTTCGTTCGTTCATTCTTTCATTCGTTCATTCGTTCATTCATTCATTCATTCATTCATTCATTCATTCATTCATTCAGTCAGTCATTCATCCATCCATTCATTCATTCATTTATTCATTCATTCATTCATTCATTCAATCGTTGGTGCATTCGTTCATTCGTTTGTTCGTTCATTCATTCTCTCATTAATGCATTAATTCGTTCGTTCATTCATTCATTCGTTCGTTCATTCATTCATTCATTCGTTCATTCATGCATTCATTCATTCATTCGTTGGTTCATTCTTTCGTTCGTTCGTTCGTTCATTCTTTCATTCGTTCATTCATTCATTCATTCAGTCAGTCATTCATTCATCCATTCATTCATTCATTTATTCATTCATTCATTCATTCAATCGTTGGTGCATTCGTTCATTCGTTTGTTCATTTATTCATTCATTCATTCATTCAATCGTTGGTGCATTCGTTCATTCGTTTGTTCGTTCATTCATTCTCTCATTAATGCATTAATTCGTTCGTTCATTCATTCGTTCGTTCGTTCATTCATTCATTCATTTATTCATTCATTCATTCATTCAATCGTTGGTGCATTCGTTCATTCGTTTGTTCGTTCATTCATTCTCTCATTAATGCATTAATTCGTTCGTTCATTCATTCGTTCGTTCATTCTGTTTCATTCACTCAGAAGTAATCCATCCAATTGCGGTCTAATCCTCCGCTCTTCGTCATCTCATTCCATCAATTTAACCACGCACCCAAATAAAGCACCCATCACTCTAACCACCCCATACTCATTCTTAAGTTCATGACATTGTGCTGGTTTCTTACAGCCGCAGTGCTCTAGAAGACGCGACTGGATTATTCATCGACTGTTGCGAAGATCAACGGACGTCTGATCTGCATGCGGAGAAAGCGACATCCTGCGCTGGATCATCTGAAGTCCTGTTGTCATTGACGACGAACTGGTTTATTCACGGACGTCTCATGGCTTCTGCCGTTGAGTAATCGTTGCCTTAGTAACCTTTGTGTACGAGTCTTTTTCTCCTGTGACAATGAAACAGGTGCGCCATTGTCTAAGTCACCCAACGACGACGACGACGACGACCATATCTTTCGTCGGTGCTGCCCTCGCCATCCACACCATCATCATCCGAGGAATGCATGCCACCATTCACCAGCATCACCAGCAGCAGCAGTATCCGCAGCAGCAGCAGCAGCGTCTGCAGCCACCGGAAGAAGTCAACGATGTGGATGAAATGACGACGACGACGATGATCACTGCTGCCACACCTGTCTGTCCGTTCAACTGCGCATGTCACTTTCAACCCAATCCTTTCACCGGAAGTACGTCCTTCTCGACGAACTGTTCCTATCGCGACCTAGTCGCACTTCCAGTAAACATCTCCGAACGAACGGAAGTCATCGATCTGTCTGGGAATCCACTTCCGGTGCGCGCCCTGTCCGCCGCCTTACGAGATCTCGTCGCCGTTCGAGAACTGTTCGTCGTCAGATGTCGTCTTCATTCTATTAGCGATCTGACTTCTCCGCTAGACGGCGCTCGCTCGTCTCTGACGTCACTCGATGCCAGCGACAACCACGTGACCTATCTGCAGAACGCCAGCTTCATTGGATTGGCGAGACTGAGAGATCTGCGTCTGGCAAACAATCGAATCGAATCGATTCATATTGATGCGTTCGTTGGACTGCGTGACCTTGAGGTCATGGATCTCGGTCACAATCGCATCTCGTCCGTTGATTGGCGGTGGTTCTGTCACGTGACCAATCTAACGATCCTCAATCTAACCGACAACGTCATCCATGTCCTGGTCGACGGGACTTTTCGCTGCGCCACGAACCTCGTCAGCCTTGACCTTGGATCCAACCGAATCGCTAACATCTACGATCTGACCTTCGAGGGACTTGACCTCCATCTGAGTCGGTTGACCCTGGTCGACAATTCCCTTGCAGCGGTTCCAGTCGCTGCTCTCAGGCGACTTCGACAGATCGAAGAGTGGAATCTGAGTGGAAATGATTTCGATGAGATTCAGGCGGATGACTTCCGGGATCTGGAAGCGAGGACACTTCGACTGAACCGACTGAAGAACCTCAGACTCGTCCAGAGCCACTCCTTCGTTAATCTGACCCTTCTCGAAGACCTCGAACTGACCGGAAATCCAAAACTCAAGTACATCGACCGAGACGCCTTCGACGGACTTCCCAACCTTCGCCGACTCAGCGTTCATTCAAACGGACTGGAAACGATCGAAGAAGACCTCGTTTCAAAACTGAATCTCTTGGATTCTGTGGACTTTCATTCAAACCCTCTGCATTGCGATTGTATCCTTCGATGGCTCTACAAAATATCATCAGCCGACAACAATGCCACACACCCTCCCTTTCCCTCTCCGTCTCCGTCTGCTCCTATCCCATCTCCATCCCACCGCTCTTCTCTTCCTCGCCTTTTGAACCCAGATCAGTCGACGTGTAGGTCACCGTCTGCCCTTCGCGGATTGCCCCTCTCCAACCGGACCTTGTTGACCCTACCGGCGACCTGTGGCCCTCGTGTGCTGCCCATCTTCGCCCGTGAGGCCACCGTATCTGTCGCCGAGTCAGTGAGGTTGCACTGCAGTGCAGTCGGCATCCCACATCCTAACGTCACGTGGCTCATGCCGGAAGCAGTTCAAAAATCAACCGACACACAAGTACGTGCGTCTCTTCCATTTATTTAAACTCATAAATAATAATAATAAATAACGCTGTCCAATATGTGACATACTGCAAAGTAATGTAGTAGGCCTATATAAACCGCCAGCAATTTTTTATATTTCTTTTTGCAACCTTAGGTAGGGCGCGTAACTGCTAACCGTCAGATACCACAAAGCAGTAGCATAGCAGCAGCAGTTACCATGAGAGTACTAACTCTTCGGTAGTTTTAGAAGCTTGTCAACAGGGAAATATTTGGAAAATAATTATTAGTCGACGTCCTCGGCAGGCAACATCATTAACCTTACCCCGATTATGCTTCATTTGCAATTAAATACATAAGTCTGGTACATTAAAATAGTAGGCCTAATCAATTACTTTTGAAATCAGAACATGAACAGACACCAGATTTCTTGCAGTTGCTCTCTCCAGGGGCTTCTATCCCTATACAAGGCGGGCGCAGCTTGCGCCCAGTGAAAAATAGGGGGGGAATCAGAAGACAGCCAAAATTCACGTCGGCTGGGGGGGAAGGTCCGACATGGAGGGCAGCGTTCAATCTAGGCATCACTAGGATATAAATTTGGATAAAATGGTAGGCCTAATAGTTTTTAGCAAAATGTATACACTTTATAGGCCTACACTTTGAGTTTTTAGTTACGTTACTCTCTGCATTTTTGAAATGCATGAACTGCATAACAGATATAATATACCATAATAAAAATTTCCTATTACATGATTATAGTTATGTTTTTACTATTTTAATACATAATACAATTATATTAAAATTGAAAAATAATATTGATACAAATACTATTTTTACACAACTAAATGGCTTCTCTCCAGTGTTATCTTTCAAATTTCAGACAGTCAAATTTGGTCCTTGAACACTTAGTAAAGCGACATCATTATTACGTGGGCTTACAATGTAGGACCTACATTGTATTTTATTGTATTGCATTGTGATCTAAAAATTTATGTAACGCCTCTCGAGCGCACACTGGTCAAGGATGCAAAACATATGGCTGCCCAATTTTGGCAGCAATTCCTGGACTGAAATAGTAGAGTAATTTGCTAAGAGGACAGCTTAAAATGCTGAAATTGCAATGCGGAAATCGCAAAAATTTCTTATGGGGAGGGGTACATTCCCTCCCCATACCAGGTCCCTTCTCGGCTCTACACATGCTCCGGCGATCGTCTGCTGGATGCTCGTTTGTCCTCCTCCAAACAGACCTTCATTCCCACACTAGAGGAGGGCATGCGCTAGATTACATTATATTGCATACATAGAGGAAGGCCGGTTCAGAAAAGAGGGGGGGAAGAAGATGGATTGCGCCCGGCTGCTTAGGGGGGATAGAAGCCCCTGGCTCTCTCTCTCATGTCGGTCAGGCAAATTCATGAAAATACAGTTTTCAGGTCACGAGAAGGCATACTGACAGCTGTCCTGTAAAGTCTCTACTCACGAGACACTCATTACAATAGGCTTATTGGTCACCACCAACTTTCTGTAGCAACGGTGAAAACCTCGTGCTTCTATCCGGTCCACTTCTTGAGTCATTTCACGTTGAATGTGGTCTCAGAGTTCTATGCAAATTTTTGCTTTGCGCCTCACATTAATACGCATGGGTACCCGCAGAAAACTTTGCAGGAGGGGGCAAAACACGATGGTCTTGGTTAAAAAAGTCAAAAATGCAAAGCAACAAATTAAGAACATGCATGGGTATTTTTCATGGAAGTTTCGTGATGTATATTTCTCAGTTTCACTTTAAAAGTTTTTAAAATATGAGTTGTTTCTTTATTGCAAAGAAATTTGTTAAAATCGAAAAGTATTACCGGTGGTTAAAAGTAGCCTAGGTTTCTGAATGGGCGCAACAAGCCCATAGAATGAATGAATAAATGAATTAAAAATAGGTGTCAGCTTTTCAAGTTCAAGTGCTTCTTCTAGTCACATTAATGTAATTTATTGATAACATTTTGTGCAGTTGTGAAAAGGTGCATTGCAGCGAGATTTAAATCAAATAGGCTATAATGAATATTTGCATGGGCGCCTGTGGGGGGGGGGGGGGGGGGTAAAACCCAATAGTCATGGTCACAGTTTTAACAAGAGTTTGGAAAATGCGCGGCAGAAAATTAAAAGCATGCTTATTTTTACGGACGTTTCCAGACGTAGATTTCTTAGTTCTACTTTGTGCATCATTGGTATAATTAATTCTCTAGCGCGAAGAAATTTGTTAAACCTCTAAAAGTAGTAGTTGGAAAAATAGGTTTCAAATTTCCTGGAGGGGGGAAAGTGCCCCCTCTTGCCCCTATGTGTGGGCGCCCATGTTAAGATGGTATAGATCTATATCTCAGTCAGCTATCCAATAAAATTTTGTATCTGTGCCTCAAAATGGTGCACATAGGCAAACAGATGGTAACTTTTTAGCGAATATTAATGCCGCGTTTGCCTAAATGAGTGCGAGTAAGAGTAGCCTGTAGAGTGTAGAGCATTATCCAGCATAGGTCTATATATAACCTTACACGGTTCTATTGCGTCCCTCCTTTTAACCAAACATCCAGTTATTTTGACGAGCACATCAGAGACGATTTTCCGCGGAGGATGCGAAGATGAATGGCGGTTTCATGAAAGGAAGGAAAGACGTCTCATCACAAAGACTAAGATCCGTTGTCACGTGTGACTGAAAGAGAAGTCAATCAAGCGATGACATTTTAATGACGCTTAGATGATGATCGATGGACGCTGCGTTGAATGGAGACCGGAAATGGAAAATGGATTCGGACACGGAAAGTCCAGGCAGCCATTCGAACAAGAAACAATGTCAGGGTCATCATCACCGTGATCAATCGTGTCATCAAAATCTTATCAGACATTTTCTCTTATCAACACTGCCGCCAGCAGCTTATCAGAGTATTCTGTCGCAAAATGCTACTGCTATACAAAAGAAGAAGAAGACGAAGAAGAAGAAGAAGAAGAAGAAGATTCTTCTTCTTCTTAATTCTTCGTCATCTTCTTCTTCTTAGAAGAAGAAGATGACGAAGAAGAAGAAGAAGAAGAAGAAGAGGAAGAGGAAGAGGAAGAGGAAGAGGAAGAGGAAGAGGAAGAGGAAGAGGAAGAGGAGGAGGAGGAGGAGAAGGAGAAGGATAAGGAGAAGGAGAGGAGAGGAAGAGTAAGAGGAGGAGGAGGAAGAGGAGGAGGAGGAGAAGGGGAGAAGGAGGAGGAGAAGGAGGAGGGGAGAAGGAGAAGGAGAAGGAGAAGGAGAAGGAGAAGGAGAAGTAAAACAGCAGTCCCTTTAGCTAATCCTGATCGAGGCAGCCATGGGTATGAAGTATGAGCGACTTCATTTTCTTAGCCTCGGCATATACGATGGCGGGTGGCCACTGGCCAGTCTTCTCCTTCATAGACGTTCGTAGTAAATTTTCTTTGAAATTCACTTTAATAAGAAAACCATTAATTATAGAATAATTTCATAACAGTGTGACAACTGACTTCAGCATGTAACGCGGGAAGTAGGTCTATGGCTTTCAATCTTTGGTCTAACACAGCGGTTCTCAACCTTTTTAGAGCGGCGACCCCTTGAAAAGATTTCGATAGTTGTGACGACCCCCAAGGTTTTTTTTTTCGAATTACCCCCTCCGTAACAGCTTTTTTGCCATTGTCCAATGTTCATTGTTATAAATTTTCACTTCATAATTCGAAATTGCTTTGGCAACTGTGTGGGTTTTCCTGGCTCTTAATGGCGGTTCTGAGGACTAGGCTACCTATTCGGCAGTTGAAGTTTCATAATTATGTCTATTCAGTTTGTGACACTGCCACGTCTTGCTGCTGGAACTCCCGAAACATCCCATCTCAAGTGCGCCTTCTTGGAGTCATCAGCTTTGTTCTTAAAAATGGCCTACTGGTCATGCTTTCCTGCATAGTTAGGATGTTTAGTACCTGAATGGCGCTTCAGTCTATTTGTTGGGTTTCATTGATTCGACCGACAAAATGTCGTTACAAATGAGACGTTGTAGGCCTAGTTTGTCTATTCAAGTATTCATGCTGCAACTATTAAATAATAGACTACTTTCAAAATCGGTCAATAGCTGTTCTTCTTTCTTAACAATCTTTTCACCTAGATGATTCGTTTAGGAAGGCTATCAATTTCATAAACCTTACTTCTGTTCTTTATGAATGCGTCGAGCAGAGGTTTGAGACTTGAGAGGGGATGTGTATTATAATTTCATTGGAAAACTTTTTGAATTTCACACTGCAATGGTAACATTTTATCAGCATTTCATTGCTGATAGTCGTGGTTCAGGACTTTAAAAGTATCCTCCTCCAATTGTTTAAATTTTTTATTTTCACACTGCAATGATCGCAATTTTATCTATTATCTCAACTAAATTTCTCATAATTTCAGTACTGAAAAACATGGTTAAAAACTTCAATAAATGTACCCTCCTCATTGTTAATTTTTTTTTAATTTGCACACCATTGGTAGCACTTTATGGCAGCTGTCATCTGAATAAAAATACTCATGATTTCAGTGCTCACAATTTTTTATTTGCACACGGTAAATATATTTATTAAAGCTGTCATCTTAGCAAATTTGGTTATTAGGTCCTATACCATGGATGAACGGCGTATAGCTCTGTAGAAATTTATAATGATATCTAGGAAATATTTCCGAAATATTGGGGGATAATAAGTAGCTCAGTCCCAACCACAAACTTCGGGGGACCAATCCCATATGTCTCCAAAGTCTCCTCCCATAAAATAGGCCTGACGATAGCAGACTGCTTAGTTGACAGATTCTTTGAGCAAACCGGATATTGTTTTATATTTTAGAAGAATGCAAAAAGAGGAATTTACATTTTAAAGCCAAAAAATAATGAAAACAATTGAATTAGCTGCCGCAATCTATAGAATTAATCATAGCAAAAGAACAAGTAAAAATTTATTTTAAGTTTCTATAGCATAGTGGATCGCGTTGAACTTGATATCACACGCGTACAAATTATGAAAATTTCTGAAGGGTCCAGGCGACCCCTGGCAAATCGTCAGGCGACCCCCGTGGGGGTCGCGACCCACAGGTTGAGAACCGCTGGTCTAACATCAATTTTAATTTTATCCAATCACCCTTTTCGCCTCCTTCTTCTTCTTCCTTGTCTTCATTCGCTTCTACAATTCTGATCCTTTCTGCCTCACGCTGCGTTATACAATTCACTTTCAAATCGTTTGTGTACTCAATTATGGTCGTAGGTTGACTCTGTTGGGACCCTGACCTTGGAGTCAGTTACTCCCGGACACCAGGGCATGTACACGTGCGTGGGAGCCAGTGCATCTAACAGCGACTCTCGGACGCTGTCTCTGCGTGTTCGGACCTTGCCGACGGTGATAGTGGTGCTACGGGTGACGTCGAGCACCATCACGGTCACGTGGCGAGGGGTCGACCACACCAGAGAACACCTCATCACCTGCAGCAGACATATCAACGCAGAGGAGGGGGCGGAGGAGGAGCGACTTGACCCTGCAGCAGAGGTCAACGGGTCATATCCGGTTCGATTCCCCGTCAAACCGTACATGAGATCGTACACCATCAGCGACCTATCGCCCAACACAGAATACGACGTTTGCATCAGCGTGCTTCGTCATCGACATCGACCTCCTCCTCCTTCTCCTCTTCCACCTCCGCCTCCTCCATCAAACGGAGGAGGTCATGACCTCCAGCCCTTCAACTGTACGACGGTCACCACCCGTCACCGTGGCTTCGCTGAGTCTGGCCTTCGAAGCCACGCGTCGTCGGTCATCGGTGGGGCGGTGGCCTGCCTCATTGGCCTTGGCTGCATCGTAGGCCTGGCCGCCATCGGAGCAAGAAGGTACGACCGTAAGAAGAGGCTTCAACAGCTGCACGATGGCGGCAGGTCGAGTGGGTCCGTGGTCGTCGGGGGAGGAGCAGGGGGAGCAGGAGGGGGTAACGGACGACGTCTGTCGCAGCTATTTCTTACCAGTGTAGACAGCGTATCGTCGGCGTCGGCGGCGCAGACGTTCGAGAACAAGGGGGCGGTTGCGTCGTCGGCCATCTTCGATGAGGCTGACCTTGAGGAGATTCGAAGTACGGCGTCGATGAAGAAGTACTTGGCGGGAAGATCCGGTCCCTGCATCGTCGAACAGTCATTCTGATCAACAATGAGTGGAACATAGCTTCTATGGCGCCTTCTAATAAGAAAGCAATGATTTTTTCTTGCTACTATACAACATTCTCGACCATTCATCATTCCTCTCCCATTCGACTTCAGTGGGATAATAATATAATCGTATATGATATGAACAGTGAACACTCCACACGTCTTCTGGTCCTCTGAACCGATATTCTTTAAACCTTCTACTTGTATACTACGACTGTATGGACCAGATTCACGGCTGCTTCTGTCTGTCTCTTCGTCTGTCTGTCTGTCTGTCTGTCTGCATGTCTGCATGTGTGCATTGTTCCTCCATCTCCACCTCTTAGGCGCCATTTAAACGATCTCTCAACAGCTGCGCGTCTTGACCAATTCTGAACGAACGACAAAGGATCATTGTACCCTTTGCGCCAAACTCCCAGACGGACGAACGGACGAACGGACGAACGAACGAATGGACGAACGGACGGAGGACATGTGACAGAAACGACGGATTGACCATCCATCATCTGCCGTGAAAGAACATCGCATCCATTTTGTCTTCTTCTTCTTATATTATGACTTCTTCATTCCAATCTATTTCCTCTTGCTTTAACTTTTCTTCTCCTTGTATCTTTTATCATCACCTTCTTCTTCTCCTCTATTCCTCGTCTTCCTCCTCCTCATTTTCTTTCTTGTCGGCCATTTTCTTTTCTATCCGTTACTCATATTATTTTAGATGCGTCTCGTGGCGATCCTGCATCTGACATCATCATCTCCTTCTTCCTCTTCGACTTAATTCCTCTGGGAAGAGCGTCTCTGTCTGTCTGTCTGTCTATCTGTCTATCTGTCTATCTGTCTGTCTGTCTGTCTGTCTGTCTGTCTCTGCAACCGTCAGACGCTTTTAATCCAATCCACACGATATAATTATACTAAACTGTGCACACTGCCAGCCAAAGACCTCATCCTCATCCTCCTTCGACCCTCTTCTTCTCTCGTCCATCAATCTTCGTCGCAGGCCTTATATATACATGTATAGAGAGAGATATATATATATACTCTCCCAGCTGCCAATCACACTCACCACTAAGTCTGTCTCGTTCTCTATGACTAAGTCTGTCTCTGTCTCTGGCTTTGTCTTTGTCTCTGTCTCTATACGTCTCTGTCCATTTGTCTGTGTGTGCGTGTGTGTGTGTCCGTCACTGTCTCTGTTTCTATTTGTTTGTCCGGGCGTCTCTCATTGCCTGTCAACGATATCAATTCTTCTTTGAGAAACACTTCTGTGGACATTAAGCTCCCCAGATAATCATCATCACTCCCTATCTCGTTCAAAATAAAATCCAAACTAAACAAGAATCTCATGCCTACAGATTTCTATTATAATTATACATTATACATATCAGTTATATTCTTAAAAGGACCTATAGCTGTGGGCAAGTAGACCAAAAGAGCAGTTCTCAGCTATAGTCATCGAGGTAGCTATGGGTATGAAGTGACAGCGACTTCATTCTGCTTAGCCTCGGCGCATAAGGACAGGCAACCAGACATCTGCTGATGTTTACTAAATAACACTAAACAACCCGTCGACCGATTTCTCTTCTCATAAGATTTGTGCTGCGACAATAATTATAATAATTCTGACGATGACGATCATAAGAAGTTGGTGAGTGCGTAAGTTCATTCAATGTCGTCTAATACTGTCCGACAGTTTTGTCTAATCAACACAAGGACCACATTGTTGTCTGACTACAACAGTAGGAGAAGGAGGAGAATGAGAAGGAGAAGAAGGAGAAGGATAAGGAAAGGAGTACTAGTAGGAGAAGAAGGAGGAGGAGGAGGAGGAGGAGAAGGAAGGGAGTACTAGTAGGAGAAGGAGAAGGAGGAGAAAAAAAGAGGGGAAGGAGAAGGAGGGGGCTAGTAGGAAGAGAAGAAGGAGAAGAAGGAGGAGGAGGAGAAAGAAGGAAAGGAGTTCTAGTAGGGGAAGAAGAAGGAGGAGGAGGAGACAGAGGAGGAGAACTAAGAAGAGAAGGAGAAGGAGGGCTAGTAGGAAGAGAAGGAGAAGAAGGAGGAGGAGGAGAAAAAAGGGGAGGAGGAGGACTAGGAAGAGAAGAAGGAGAAGAAGGAGAAGAAGGAGAAGAAGGAGGAGGAGGAGAAAGAAGGAGAGGAGGAGGCAGCGTGTGATTGTTATTGATTGGAGCAATTTGTCATCAGATGCATTGACAGAATATCTTGATACGTTTAAATTGAAAATTGAGCGGACGCTACAGCAATTATTATAGTCAGTGGGTGATCAGTGGGTGGTCAGTGGATGCTGGTCAGTTGCGATCAAACGACTAGAAGTTGATTTCAACGACGATCTACATGTATATAAAAGAGTCGAAGTGTCCATATCCGTCTTAAGCAGCCACCAACCACGGAGATAGTTACTCATCTATTGCATCTATTAAGATGACATCACGAATTCGATAGATGTTCTTTCGACGTTTGTCTTCATCTGGCTCCATCCTCTGCTCCTCATCTGCTGCAGTGGTTAAAGTTGTTTGAATGAGCAGTTGGAACGCTAAAGATGAGCAGTGGGAACGCTGATGAAGAATTTTATTGAAATGCATGTGTTTTAGTCTTTTAGAGTTCATTCATGATGAGCAGTGGGAACGCAAGCCAAGAATTTCGAGAGCAGTGGGAACGCCGTTCCCATGCGTTCCCACCCACTTTAAACCCTGATCTGCTGTAGATCTACAGTTGGTCAGACTCGCCATCATCGTCTCTTAGGTCTCTCCTCACCGAGTCGTATACAGGCGACAATTCTAGCAAACAGCAGAAACATCAAACAGTCCTTTCTCAGGCAAAGGCGAGACAACAGTCGCAAATTACTTTTTACCCATGCAGATTGCATTGCTATAGTCACTGATGCTTCATGGACGCCACTGGACGACAGTGTAACCAGACATTATCAACATGATAATAATAATATAAGCTAGTGATTGCATGTACACAAGTGTCGTCTATTGTCACCGACCGCAACAGGAATGTACAGATCCAACAAAAGAACGGGGACAGACATCCAGAAGGACGGTCGGACGGGTGGAGTTTAATCTGCTAACAGCTGTCTCCTCCTCTTCTTCCACCTCCTCCTCCTTCTCGTTTTCCTCCTCTTCCTCGATATCCTCATCTTCTTCCCCCGTTCTTCGCCTGGTCAACCAACCAATTTCCGCTGTCGTTGACTACAGTTAGTCTGGTCAGCGATTTTCTGGCGTAAATATATTTGTCTTTTATTATTATAATTATGGGGCGAAGACTTAATGTCCGCCAGGCTGCTTCTTTGACTCACTCTCTACCTGTCTGTTTATACTTGCCTACGTCTGCCTGCCTGTTTGTGTTCGCATGTATATATATACGAGTCTGTTTGTCTACAATAATGCTAATACAGTTTTGAGGTCTATCTGTCTGCCTGTCTTTGCTAATCAGTTAATTGCTTATTTGGATGTAAATGATTTGCTCCCTTCCAATCAATCTGGGTTTCGTAAGAATCACTCGACTGAGACTCTTCTATTCCGCATTTTATCTGATCTCTATGGTGCTATGGATACAGGACGCATCTCTCTTCTGGCTTTATTTGATGTAAGCTCGGCTTTTGACTGCGTTGACCATAACGTACTCCTGAAACGCCTTTCTACCTCTTTTGGCTTTGTGGATCAGCCTCTAAAATGGTTTCATTCTTTTTTTTATCGGAACGCACCAATTCTGTTGTCTTTGGTACATCCAGATCTGCCTGGGTTCCTGCCCCTTTTGGAGTCCCTCAGGGTTCTGTTTTGGGACCATTGCTTTATATCATTTATACGTCTGGCATAGGATCACTGCTGACATCTTGTGGTCTTTTTCACCAGCTATACGCTGATGATGTTCAGGCGTATACCCACTGCCACCCTGACCATGCTCTGACAGTGGTCCAGCAAATGTGTCATGCTATGGATAAGCTGGCTAGCTGGTTAGCCTCTAACCGCCTCCTACTTAATGCTTCTAAAACTCAATTCATCTGGTTGGGTGGACGTAAGCGACTGGCAAATGTTGATCGTTGTGCCGTGGCTAAAGCATTTCCCTGTGTTACCTTTTTTGATTCTGTCCGAGACTTGGGTGTTACACTGGATGAAGAACTTAGTTTCTCAAAACATGTCAATCAGCTGACTCGTGGCTGTTACTACCAAATTCGTCAGCTACGGGTCATCTCTCGCTCCCTATCAGAGGATTCTGCTGCTACTCTTGTTCATGCTTTTGTCACCAGCCGCTTGGACTACTGTTGCTCTATTCTTGTCGGTTTGCCTCAATTATTGATATCCCGACTTGACCGTGTTCTTCGGTCTGCAGCCCGGCTAAAATATGCATCTGTTTCAACATACATGCGTGATACTCTACACTGGCTCCCTATCTCACTGGAATAGTCTCCCGTTGCAGGTGCGCCTGCTACCAAGGGTTGACTCATCAGTCTTCTACAAGCTCCTTAAAACTTTTTTGTTTCACCGTGGTTGGATTGGGAGCGCTTCTGAGTGGATTTCTTGAAGGGGCGCTATATAAATTCTTGAAATGAATGAATGAATGAATGAATGTCTGTCTCTGTCTATATGTCTGCCTGTCTGTCTCTGTCTATATGTCTGCCTGTCTGTCTCTCTCTGTCTATTTGTCTGCCTGTCTGTCTCTGTCTATCTGTCTGCCTGTCTGTCTCTGTCTATATGTCTGCCTGTCTGTCTCTCTCTGTCTATTTGTCTGTCTGTCTCTCTCTGTCTATTTGTCTGCCTGTCTGTCTCTGTCTATATGTCTGCCTGTCTGTCTCTGTCTATATGTCTGCCTGTCTGTCTATGTCTATATGTCTGCCTGCCTGTCTCTGTCTATATGCCTAACTTGGTTTGTAGGTTGGTTGTGCTGTTCTGGCTGACTGTCTATATAAACTGCTTCATGCGTCATTCCTTCTGTTTGAATTTCGCCATCTATACATCAGTCCACAAATTTGTCGCTTTTAGCATTTTGTGTTCACTGAATGTGCAGTGTGCACAGTTGTCTGTTTGTTAATGTCGTCTTGTCTGTATACGTGTGCACATGCAGTAGTCTGTTTGTTAATGTCGTCTTGTCTGTCTACGTGTGCTCGCCTGTCCTCTTCTCAACCCCGACTGTTCGCCATCTGGTATACATGATTGTCTGTCTGCCTGTCTTCTGTCGGTCTGTCTGTCTGTCTGTCTGTCTGTCTGCCCATTAGGCCTAGTCTTTTAACTTGTTTTCTGGAGTCGAGATGAACTACTGCAGCCTTACAAGGCCTCCCCAGTTCCATTTGGCTAAAAGGAATCCTGACATCCACCTCTTTTATATATGACCGTACTCCGCAGGCCATGGCAGTCTGTCAGTCTGTCCATGCTCTTCGTGTAATGGACATCGCTTCTCTCCTACCTCTTCTTCTTCTCCTCCTCCTCCTCCTCTTCCTCCTTATCCTCCTCCTCCTCCTCCTCCTCCTTCTCTTCATCTCCTCAATTACTGCAAAGATCTTCTTCATCATCCTACTCCTCCATTCCTCTCTCATGATATTCTTCCACCTTCTCTTCCATTCTTTTACTTCTATTCTTCTTCTTCCTCCTCCATTTAACTTCAGCTTATATTCCTCCTCCTCCTCCTCCTCCCCCACCGTTCTTTCTGCACTCCGTCATCTCTAGTCCCTGTCCTCCTCCTCCTCCCCTTCTCCTCCTCCTCCTCCAATCTTGGTGCGATCCTCTCCCTTCCTCCCTCCATCGACCCCTCCTTCCTTCGCGACGATGGACATCAATCCGTTTCTGGAAAGTCATCTCCTCTCCATGTTTTCCAGATTGTGATGTGAGACTCAAATGAAACGAGATCCAGATCCTCATCGACAGCAATTACCTTTGCACGAAAGCGACAATTAGTCGACCGGAAGATGGAGGGAATGACTTCGGTCTGGACAGGAAGTCCGTCGAATGACGAAGGATTAGCCGACCGATGGAGAAGAGAGGGAAGGAGGGAAAGAGGGAGGGATGGAGGGAAAGAGGAAGGGAGGAAGGGAAAGAGAGAGGGCTGGAGGGAAAAAGGGAGGGAAAGGGGAGGGATGGAGGGAAGGAAGGAAAGGGGAGGGATGGAGGAAAAGAGGGAGAGATGAAGGGAAAGAGGGAGGGATGGAGGGTGGAGGGTATCCTGGTCGGTTCAACCCATCCCATTCCGGGAAAACCATCCGCAGCGGCTTAGACGGATTAGGATTAGCGCGCACAAGAGTCTCGAGGGTTCGACGACCGATCTCAATGCGCATGCGTCGATTTCAAGAACAATAATACTCTGCATCTCATTGTCTGAGATGCTAAAGGCACCGGTCACGTTTAACTGTCAAATCGGTTATGTTTGTATCGATCATCATCATTATGTGTTGTGCTTGTTATGATTAATATAATGTCTGTCTGTCACTGCATGAGTCAGTGTCGACATGTGTGCGCGTATGGGTGTGTGCGTGAGTGTGTGAGTGTACATGAATGTGAGTGTGTGTATGTGCGTGTTGTGTTGTGTGCGTGTTTGTGTGTGTCTGTGTATGTGTGTGCGCGTCTGTATATGTGTGTATGTGTGTGTCTGTGTATATATATGCGTGTGTGTGTGTGTGCGCGTATGTATATGTGTGTATGTGTGTGTGTGTCTGTGTATATATATATGCGTGTGTGTGTGTGTGTGCGTGTGCGCAATGTGTGTTATGAGTAGCCATGCACGATTAACGAGCGATTGGATCAAAACCTCATGCAGTGCGAATGTTATGGATTCGATGATAAGACGACGAACGAATTAT
The DNA here is from genome assembly GCA_949752735.1 of Lumbricus terrestris. Lineage (NCBI taxonomy): Eukaryota > Metazoa > Annelida > Clitellata > Crassiclitellata > Lumbricidae > Lumbricus > Lumbricus terrestris. The sequence goes on along the minus strand of OX457038.1, from coordinate 43,714,172 downwards.
TCATAGTAATATATCTATATATATATATATATATATATATATATATATATATATATATATATAGTAAGTGTCGAATAAGGAAATGACAAGAGACGGAAATATTGTCGAATATATATATATACAAATTATATTTACACACGAATATATATATATATACATGAATATGTATTTAAACATGTAAATATGTATTTGCATAATATATATAGACAGAGAAAGCGTGTGAGTGAGAGTGAGAAGAAGAAAGGGATAAAGCACAGAATCATTGCACAGTGAAGGAAGAGAAGGGTGTGATGGAGAAATGGACAAGGAGCGAATGTGGGGTGAGGTGGGGGAAGAGAGGGAGAGAGATATAAAGATCGATGAATTGAGGGCATACGAAAAGGAAGAGGTTAGTGGAGGAGGACATGGTAATTGAAACTGGGGAGACGGAGCGATGAATGGATCGAGGAAGAATGAATGAATGAATGAGTGAAAGACACAGAGAAAGGAGAGAGATAGGATAGGAAGAGAGCAATAGAGAGGCAGAAAGAGACAGAGAGGCAGAGACAGAAATTGAGAAACAGCAAGAGAGAGAATGAGAGAAAGAGGAAGAGGAGGCGGAGAAGGAGGAGGAAAAGCATCAGAACCGGAAATCGAGGAGACGGAATAAATGAAGATGGATGGAAAACGGAATTGCAGACGGAAGAATAAGGACGGAAGTAGTGGTGACTATTTGGATGGATGGACGGATGGATGGATGGACGAGGGTCTCATTTGGTGGCAATCAGCATCACTCCGCTTTTCTTCGTCTATGCATTACGCTCGTGACCAGTCGCTGCAGCTGTCCCCTCCACATCCTTACCAACAGTAGCAGCAGCATCAGCAGCAACATCAGCAGCAGCATCAGCAGCAGCAGCATCAGCAGCATCAGCAGCATCAGCAACATCCGAGGTTACAGCAGACGACAAATGAATTCTTCTTTGGCGCCAATTTTCCTCGGTCGCTATGGCTGGCGGGATGGGGGTGGGGAAAGGGAGGGGTATCGACCGACATGGCTTATTAGATTGTCGCGCACAGCTGCTGCTGCTGCTGCTGCTGCGGCTGCAGACACTGATATGGATGCGACGACTTATGATGTCGCCTATAGGTAACATATTATAGTCACCGGCCAGTGGCGCAACCAGGGGGGGGTGCTGGGGGGTGCTTGAGCACTCCCCAGGTCTAAAGAGGTGACCCACGCAATTTTTCAAAATCCGACGAGTTTTTTGTGGTGTGGGGTGGGGTGGGGGTCTTTCGCTCTTTCAGTATTTCAGATTACACAATCAAGCAAGTTTCTTCATTCTTATGTATCTTAGTCGAATTCATGATTCATAAAGCACTAGATTTCAGTTTTAGCTGGTCTACCTGAGTTTGTCTGGTTCTGGAGAATTTGTCTAGTGATGAATTAAAAGTGCTTGTGATATGCCTATGCCTTTACATTACAGTGTATCCCCAATTTATTGATAATAATTATGTTACGACATAATTCTTAGGCCTAATGCCATGTGTGCTATTTTTATCAAGGCCTAGTTAAGAATTGTTTCCTTCAAATTAGTATTATAATAATATATAGCTATTCAGCTTTGTTTGATCTAGGCATTTCCAGCGAAGAAAGCGCCAGAAACGAAAAATTTTCCCCAGAAAATGTTACGAAATGATAGTAGTTTTAGTTTTTGTTTATTATATTATATTACATAAACTGCCATATTATACCATGATCTTATTTCCTACTACATACTTATAATTGTATTATTTATTTATATCTAGGGAGATAGGGGAGACGTAAGTAATTGTGAGGCAACACTCTGAAGTTTTAAACCCCAAAGTTCGTAGTAAGGAGGACGGAGATGCTTATATCCCCCAATATGTCATAAATATTTCATAAATAATCATTATTGAAAATTTCTGCAGTGTTATCCGCTGTTTAGGGCCTATTTATATATATAAAGAAGACTTTTGTTAAGACGACAGCCTAAAATGCTGTCATTACAGTGTGTGTAAATTTAAAAAAATCTTAAATGATGGGAGAAGACATATTTTATTGAAATCTTATATCACGTCTCTGAGCACTGAAATCATGAATTATTTTGAAAAGTGACAGCTTTAAAAGTCACAGTGCGCCGTGCAAATCCAAAATTTTAAGTAATTGTGAGGCAACGCTCAGAAATTTTAAACTAATTAATCTATGACTATCAGCATTGAAAATGAGCAATTTTAGTAAGACGACAGCTTAAAAGCCTACCATTACAGTATGGAAATTAAACAATGGGGAGGGGGGATTGAAGTCTTACACAATGTCTTTCAGCAATGAAATCATGATAAATTTCGTGAAAATGACAGCCTAAAATGATGCAACTGGGGAAATGAAAAATTCTATGTTGGGGTGGAGGCTCATCCCCTGCCCAAACGCCTTCCCTGCTGTTGAAATATGAAATCACTTTTTTTATTAGCACTGAAGTAATAGAGTCATTCTGCAAATAGCAATTTTGCTTTAGATGGCAGCTTTTGCAGTGTGGAAATAAGAAAATTTCTTATGTGGAGGGGCACATCCCTTCCCAAACCCCTGCTCTTTTCCGTCAGGTGCTCGCTTTTCCCTAGAAACCTTGATTCCCAAAGAAGGGACTATATATATAAAACACTGCATGGTTATTGGGGGAGGGTCTAGATCAAATACTGGTTATTAATTCTGCCACTCACGCGCCTAGGCATAAGACCCTTTGTCTTTTCTAAACAAATGGGAAAGGACATTTTTGAAGTCATGTTTTTCAGAAGTTTCATGACTTTGTCAATTATCACTCATAAATACAGCTGGCAAACAAGGGCCTAAAACGTGCTCTAGTTGATGTCAAAAGTAAAAAATGCGTTGGTTTCTGGGACTCCGCCCCAGACCCACTGGGGGAACTTATAACGCTCTTCCAGACCTCTATAGACGGCATTGACGTCGTTCCTTCGGCTTTCGCTGCTAATAATTCTGAGCACCCCCAGGAAAATGTTCCTTCACTCGTTCGTCTTTCCACCTCAACCTTCTTCTTCTTCTTCTTCTTCTTCTTCTTCTTCTTCTTCTTCTTCTTCTTCTTCTTCTTCTTCCTTTCGATTCCTCCTTCTCTCTCTCTCTCTCCGTTTCCTTCATCAGCCTCGAATCATTTGACGTGAGTCTATACAAGAGGGGGAGGGTTGTCGTGAATCCATTTCTAACAGCAATGCCGTTCCACATCGTTCCTGCTATCCACAAATTCATCTGCTGTTCTGCCGATCACACATACATGTACATATTATGCATGCAAACAAACGTGGGTCTACAGTCTATACAAACGGGAACATCTTCAGGCAAACACACTCTCACACACATCTGCACAATCACCCATGCACACACAAATGCACACACATACGCACACGAGTGTTCTGATCGCCTCACGTGTCTTAATGGATGGTCAGATGAGAAGATCCTAGGGCTACTGAGGCTGAACAACTCATACTATATATTACTATCATATGTATAACACCGCACTGGATTGCACCGTGTGCCTTAGGTGCAAATCAAATGGACCAAGTAGCACAGCGCCTCATTGAATTATGTATCGCGCTATAACATCATATCGCATTTCATGGCATGAACGCCTCGAGTCGTGGATTCAATAAGATTACACAGCACCACCCATCACATTGCCTCAATGCATCACACCGTGTAACTTTTGTCGCAATTGCATGAATACACGATGTAACATGATGCCACATTACATTGCATGAAGACTCAAAGAGCTGAACTACTTTGCGTCACTCGTCGAAATCTGCTATGTAAATAATAAGTAAAGTTAGTGTGCATTGATAATGATATGCTTGTGTCAAGCGCTGCTGTCTTGACCCTTATGACTCAAGATTCAAGTTTTTTTATTGTCACCAATTGTAATTGTGAGCTAATTTTGTATAACGTATAGTGATCAGCTAATTGTTGAGCGTATGGATAGGCCAGCTCAAGATCAGCTAATTGTTGAGTGTACAGACAGACAGGCCAGCTGACTGAGTGGCGGGAAAGTGCCGCGGCGCGTCGTCGCCGGAGAGAGAGAGAGAGAGAGAGAGAGAGACCGACAGACAGCGAGAAGGACAGAGAGAGGCAGAGAGAAGGACAGTGCGACCGAAGAGAGAGTGTACGCTGAGAGTGAGATAAGTTGTAGAAGGAGTGCTAGTCGTGTGGAGAAGACGTTAGAGTAATAATATAATAAGATGGCGTTTCTGTCGTGCAATTGAATTGTTTGTCGTCGTTGATGCATTGTTGTGTTGTTTGTGAATATTGGAAATCGAAGAAGAAAATACAAGAAACTGATCTTTGTTGTAATAGAACAAGTTTGAGAACTTTAGACACTTATACACTAGCCATAGCTACCGCAGTACAGTGAATAGGTCAGGCCTAGGCTGCGCTGCAGAACACAGAGGAGACAGGAAAAATCGTGGGTGATTGTGGAAGATCACATTTGGTGGCAGCGGTGGGATTGTCAATCCAAGTTACGGACGTTGGGATATTGTCAATCCAAGTTACGGACGGTGGGATTTTGTATCCAAGTTACGGACGGAGGGATATTTACGAACGGTGGATTTTGAAGCCAAGCTACGGACAGTGGATTTCAAATCATTACGAGACGCCGACCACACGGGAGAAGGAGAATGAGCATCTGATCAACCGGAGAAGCATTCCGAGCATCCGAACAACTGGTGAGAAGATACAACGGGCATACAAACGACATTACGACAACGCAACGCCAGAGAGAGGTATACAAAACTCGCTCCTTGAATAAACAAGCAATAAGAATTAAAGTCAACCAATCACAGCAATTATAGCCACTCCCTCGATTTCTTCACGGAAATCATTTGAAGTAAAGAAGTAAGATGGAGAAACTTACAGAACAAAAACAAGCTAGTATAAAAAAGATGTCTTCTGATCGAATAATAAAATTATTAATCGAAGCTGGTCTAGACGTGGAAGAAGTCGAAGAGATGTCAAGGGAAAATTTGATGAGAGCTTTAGCAGAGGATTGGCTAAAAAAGGAAGCTGAAGAGAAAGGCGCTGTGGGTGGGGCTGAGGAGAAACCACAGGCCATGTCTATGGAGGCGTTGATGCAATTTATGATGATGAGGGAGGAGCAACGGAGACAAGAAGAGAAAGAGAAAGAGGAGAAACGTAGACAAGAAGAGGAGAAACGTAGACAAGAAGAGGAGAAACGTAGACAAGAGGAGAAAGAGAAAGAAGAGCAACGGAGACAAGAAGAGAAAAAACGGAGACAAGAAGAGAAAGAACGGAAACAAGAAGAGAAAGAGAAAGAGGAGAAACGGAGACAGGAGGAGAAAGAGAAAGAGGAACAAAGGAGACAAGAAGAGAAAGAACGGAGACAAGAGGAAAAAGTAAGAGCAGAACAAGCAGAAAGGATGAGACAAGAAGAGATAGAGATGCAGAAGCAGCAGTTCCAGCTTCAGCTAGAACAACTGAAAAGAGATCGTGACGAAGCTGAACGAAGAAGAATGGAATTGATGATAGAATACGAGAGGGCAAGGAAAAGTGATGAAGAAATACGGAAACAACAGATTGAAGAGCAAAAGGCTCGCGAGGAAGTCAAGGAAGCCATGCGTTTGGCAGAATTACAAAGAGCCGAAGAGATTCGACAGGAAGAATTGAATATGGAGAAAGAAAATTTGGAAAAAGCGGAACGAGAAAGGGAAGAACAAGTACATTTAGAACAAAAGAAACTCGCTCTTAAGGAAGCTCAGCTCCGAGAAATGGCTATAGAAAAGGAGGAACGCAGAAAGCAGTTAGAATTGTTGCAGCAGAAGATAGAACAAGAAGAACTGCGTAGGGAAGAAGATCAAAATAGACTGAGGGAACGAAATGAAGACGAAAGAAGAAGCCGTGAGGAGTTAGAACGAAATAGGATCCGAGAAAGTGAGACAATGGTGTCTAAGATTAAAAAGATAGGTGATGCAATGAAACACGTGTTACCTAAGATGCCATATGATATGATGGAGGTGCCATTATATTTTGAGACAGTTGAGAATGCATTCAACAGTTTTACGGTGGAAAAGCAGTTTTGGGTCAAATTGCTGTTGCCACTAATGACACCAAGAGCGAGAACGGTGTTAAACCGATTGTCTTTTGATGATCTAGACAATTACGACATAGTGAAAGAACATTTATTGAAAGAATTCAAATTGACAGCGAGAGAATATCGATCACGATTTGTAGATGCGAAGAAAACGGCAGAAGAGACATACACTATGTTTACAGCAAGATTGAAGAATCTGTTGAACTATTATGTCCGAAGTAGGCGAGTGGGCAAAGACTATGAGAAGTTATTTGATCTGTTGGTGGCGGATAAGTTGAAAGAATGTCTACCACCGGGTCCACTACAGTTTGTACTAGCAAAGGAGGGTACTGAATGCTTGGAGGCTAGTAATGTTGCAGATCTCGCAGACATACATGTGAACAATCGAATTGGTCTAATGTTTCAAGACAAACCGAAATATGAAGCATGGGGTAATAGTTCGAAGCAAACCAGGTGGAACAGTAGTAACAAAGAAACAGGAAGCCAAGCCAGAAGTGATGAAGTAAGGAAAGATAGTGCTCCTGGAAGACAGTTTGGTCAAGATAGAAGAGAAGCAACGGGTGACAGACAAATATATAGTCGCATTCCAGTGATGGGACGCCAAAGAGAAAGCAATGCAGCATATACTCCGTACAATTACAGACGGGAGAGCACTGAACAGAGAGGTATTGTGAGGAAACGTTGCCATAATTGTCAGTCAGACCGACATTTGATAAAGGATTGTCAAGCACCACCAAGAATGACAAATCTGAGAAATAGATTTACTCGAAGTGCAGAAAATCTCAGAGTAAATCAGATCCAAGTAATGAATGCACCTAATCAGCTGGAAGGACAAGACAACCGCGAAACGGAAGTGAAGTCAGTAATGAAGTGTACGCCTCAGTTTACTATACATAGAGAAGTAGTAAAATCTGCTCCCATTACGGATACTTGTCGAGAAACAGAAAGTAAAGATCAGTGTCAACGTACGAAGAAGTCCTTACTACGGCATGTAGATGTAGAGATACGTGGAAATGATGACAGTTGTCATCCCGTGCAAGTCAAAGCGCTGATTGACTCTGGTACTGAGATTCCAGTAATCAATGAGGAATTATTGAAAGGAGCGACAGTAGAAGAAATTGGCAGAGTACATTTGCAATGTGTGGCTGGAGAACCCATTCCAGCTAAGTTGGTGAAAATAGAAGTGCGGATGAATGGTCATAACGTACACGAAGGAGGAGATTTGAAGGACAAGGGAGTAAATATCGCGCCATATTTAACCTTGGTATGTTCCAGCATTCCAGCAGTCTTGTGCAAAGATAACAAAGAAAAGTTCTTGCTGCATCCAGAAATAATTGCAGAACTGAAAGAGGTTCCACCAGTGAGTGTATTGCAAGGAGAATTGCAAGCGAATGTGACTACGAGAGCACAAAGTCGGAGAAGAGAAGTGGAAGAAGGAGAAGAGGAACAGCTAAATGAAAGTTTGCTAGATGAGGACACAGAAAGCGATGATGAACAAAGCGTTCAAGAAGAAGAAGAAGGAGTAACATCCGGAAGCAATGAAATTGAAGAAGAGATGGTTGCATGTGAACGTGATGATTATGATGATTCTGGAAGTGATAGTGAAATGGACACGAGTATGAGAGATTTGTTTGCCGAGAATACGAGTGATGAAAGACAATTGGCAGACGCAAAGAAATTTGAAGAGCAGCAGAGAAATGACGAGTCACTGAAGTCGTGGTGGAAGATAGCTGAAGACAAAGGATCTGAGTTTAGTGTGGTGAATGGGTTGATGTATAAGAAACATCAAATGTTGGACCAGTTGGTGTATCAGTTGGTGTTGCCGAAGGAAAGAAGAATTCAGGTGATGGAATTGGCGCACGAGTCAGTATTTGGCGGACACTTGGGAGAAGAGAAGACAAGAGAACGTATCAAATTGTCCTTTGTGTGGCCAAGGATGCGTAGAGATGTGGTGAAGTTCTGCAAGTCCTGTGAGAAGTGTCAGTTGAAAGCACGAAGTTTGGTGATGGATCGAGTACCGATTACGCCAATACCAAGGGAGGATGTGCCGTTCAGAAGAATGACAATGGACGTCGTAGGACCAATCGAACCGACGTCAGCAGCAGGGCATAAGTATTGCTTGTGCATCGTAGACTCATGTACAAGATGGCCGACAATCTTTTTGATGAAGTCATTGACTGCTAAGGCTGTATGCGAAGCTCTGATGAAGTTGTTCATGGATGTGGGAGTTCCGTCAGTGATAACGAGTGATAGAGGAACGAATTTTACAGCCAGTTTAACGAGAGAATTTCTGAAATTGATGGGGTGTTGTCCTCGATTCGATTCGCCAGGACATCCAGAAGCGGCCGGATTAGTGGAGAGATGGAATCAAACGTTCAAGAAGATGGTTCATCATGTCATTGTGGAAAATCAGAGACAGTGGCATAAAATCATACCATTTACAGTCTGGGCATTGAGAGAAGTGCCTAATGCAACTACAGGAGTGGCACCGTATCTGCTGGTCTATGGAAAGTTGCCGAAAGGGCCACTAACCATTCTTAAAGAAAGCTGGACCAAAGAGATAAATTTACCACCGAACATTGGAGTGCAACCGGCTAAGTACTTGAAGAATTTAAGAGCAGACATGGAAAAGGCCTTAACATTCGCCGAGAGCTGTGCTGAAGAAAAGCAAAAACAATACGCCAGTCAATATAACAAAAGAGCAAAAGATAAAGAATTCGAACCAGGAGAAAACGTCATCGTGCTGTATCCAACGTCAACTAATAAATTAATCTCACGATGGCATGGTCCATGCACTGTCTTGCAAAAAAGATCCAAATATTCGTATCTCGTGGACATGATGGAAAACGGTCGACGGATTATTCATGCCAACAAGATGAGGAAGTTCATTACGAGGACATTGTCTTGTGGTCTGATCGTGGAAGAGGATGACGAATTTGGATCAGTGGTAGAAATACCGCTGAAGGAATACTATTCAGAGACAAAACAGAAAGCACTCCAATTGGATTATGAACAAATTGGACATCTTACGAGCGAACAGCAGAAACAATTACTTGATGTACTGAATCGTTATGCAGACAGATTTTCGGACAAACCGGGACTATGTACATTAGTAGAACATGAAGTGGTGTTGAAACCAGACTTTCGAGAAAAAGAATTCATGGCATATCGAATACCACTAATATACCGGGCAGAAGTGGAAAGACAAATACAAGAGATGCTGAAAGAAAACATCATTCAACCATCGTCAAGCAGAATGGCAAGTCCACTTGTCATTGTCAAAAAGAAGGATGGATCCTTGAGATTGGCTTGTGACTACAGATACATTAACTCTTTTACTGAGAACTGCAGATATCCTATGCCAATCGTCAATGATGTTTTGAGCAAAGTCGGAAAATCCAAGTTTATTTCTGTTATGGACTGTCGCAGTGCCTATTGGACTTGTCCTGTGAAAAAGAGTGATCAATGGAAGACTGCGTTTGTTACACATAATGGACTGTACGAATTTACGCGTGTTCCTTTTGGAATGATTAACTCTGGACGGACTTTTGTAAAAGCGATAAATATGATTTTGCAACCAATACATGATTTCACTGAACCTTATGTTGATGACATTGCAGTGCATTCTAATGATTGGGACATTCATTTAAGACATTTGGAATTATTTTTGAAACAAATAAGACTGCATAATGTAACGTTGAACTTGAAGAAATGTGTGTTTGGTAAGAGTGAGGTGAAGTTCATCGGTCACCTTATAGGATCAGGGAAGAAGATGATGAATCCAGATAGGATTGACAGTTTGATTATTTTGAAGAAACCTGAAACCAGGAAGGAAGTGAAACAGGTCTTAGGATTTTTTGGGTTTTACAGACAGTTTATTTGTAATTTTGCTGAAATTGCTAAACCATTGACAGACTTAACCAGCAAGAAAGTACCTGAGAACATTGTTTGGACTGATGCACATCAGAAATCCTTTGATTCACTTAAACAGATTGTCTTGTCAAATGTGGTTTTATATATGTTTGAGGTTGGTAAACCTTTTAATTTGTACTGTGATAGCAGTGATTTTGCTGTGGGAGCTGTCCTATCACAGGTGGACAATGAAGGGATAGAACGTCCCGTTTCCTTTATAAGTCAGAAGCTGACAGATACCCAGAGGAGATGGGCGACGATTGAGAAGGAAGCCTATGCAATCATATGGGCTTTAAATAAGTTGAAAGAAATTCTTATTGGTTCTAAGATTAATGTGTTTACAGACCATAATCCTTTAGTTTACTTGACTGAATCAATGTCGAAATCTGCTAAGTTAGTCAGATGGTCATTATCATTACAAAATTTTGACATTCTGTTGAACTATAAGAAAGGTAAATTGAATGTAGTAGCTGATTGTTTATCTAGATTATAGCGTAAGATATTTTATGATGTTATATATATTGGACTGTTTGCATTGTTTAGTTAAGGTACGTTCGCTAATTTTTATAGATAATTAGCTCTCTTTAAAAGAAAGGAAAGAGGTAATGTGAGCTAATTTTGTATAACGTATAGTGATCAGCTAATTGTTGAGCGTACGGATAGGCCAGCTCAAGGTCAGCTAATTGTTGAGTGTACAGACAGACAGGCCAGCTGACTGAGTGGCGGGAAAGTGCCGCGGCGCGTCGTCGCCGGAGAGATAGAGAGAGAGAGAGAGAGAGAGAGAGAGAGAGAGAGAGAGAGAGAGAGAGAGAGAGAGAGAGAGAGAGAGAGACCGACAGACAGCGAGAAGGACAGAGAGAGGCAGAGAGAAGGACAGTGCGACCGAAGAGAGAGTGTACGCTGAGAGTGAGATAAGTTGTAGAAGGAGTGCTAGTCGTGTGGAGAAGACGTTAGAGTAATAATATAATAAGATGGCGTTTCTGTCGTGCAATTGAATTGTTTGTCGTCGTTGATGCATTGTTGTGTTGTTTGTGAATATTGGAAATCGAAGAAGAAAATACAAGAAACTGATCTTTGTTGTAATAGAACAAGTTTGAGAACTTTAGACACTTATACACTAGCCATAGCTACCGCAGTACAGTGAATAGGTCAGGCCTAGGCTGCGCTGCAGAACACAGAGGAGACAGGAAAAATCGTGGGTGATTGTGGAAGATCACAGTAATAGTCGGCCACAAACAATACACTGCACTGTACAATGTACATGGCAAACTTCTTTTCGGCCACGCTTCGGTAGCAATCTGATGAGGAAAGTAGGAAGCTGTCTGGAAAAAGAGATTATGCTGGTTACATGTTTAACGACACTGCCATATCGAAGATGATTAGTGTCGCCACGCCATTTAGCTCCCCGTGGACGGACCGTGCTAGTCCGAGATTTGAATCTCTGAAATAGCCACCTTCGGGAATCGAACCGCGGCCCGCACGCTCTTTCCCAGATTGAATTGCGTACAGACGCGCGGCCTTCGACCTTACCGTGTAGCCAAGCGAGCCAGTAAAAGGAGATTATGCAGGGCACAGTACCGGGGAAAAGAGTACAGGGAAGACAGAGGACGAGCTGGATTGCAAATATCAGAGACTGGATGGAGATGCCTTTCGATCAGATGATGAGAGAAACAAAGGATCGAGGAAGATGGAGAAAACTAGGTTCTTGTCTGTGTAGCGACCAAGCATCGATCCGAGGACGGTTAAAGACGAGACAAGATACTTTCAATCGTTATAATATATTGCTATTTTTCTACCTTTTAAGTCTTTAAAGCAATTGGATTTCGCGACTTTCCCGTGACAATGGCTCCACAAGTGACTGATCGGGAAGAAGTGATCGGGAAGAGAGACCGGAAATGAAAAGAGACCGTGCAAAAGACCGAAACGAGACAGAGGCGTTGGCCAATCGGTACAACGTCACGTTGGGACAAGATGACGTTAGGGACATTTCGTGACTGACATATCGGTCGAGACAGCAAGACGAAGACCTCGATTCCTGAGACAGCACAAGTCCACCTACACAGTAGTACACACACCTACACAAGGCACAGTGTCTGTGATAATTAATTATAGTCTCTCCTTTCATTCGCTTCTTCTGATTAGTACCCGGAATAAGAATTAAGAATCGCTAAGAATTACCGACTGACTTAATGAGTTAGTGACTGACTTGACAACTTAGTCGACCAAGTCACAGTTAGCAGTAGTTGGCAGACCACATGCACACAGTCGATGGAATTATCTGAAAAACTAAGAGTAATTCGAGGGTTTAGCTGCAGCGGATGAACGCGGCTGAGAAGACGACTGCTTCCGACTGCATCTCTGTCCCTATAGAAACGACCTCTTATCCATTTCGTCACGGTTCCATTCGGAAACAATAGGCGCTATGTAAAATATATAAATTATATGACACTACGCTATACGCACATTTGCACACATACATCTCACACAGTTAGACAGAGACATACAGAGGCAGTGGCGTAGGCAAGGGGGGTGTTTCGGGGGTTAAACCCCCCCCATTGGCTCCGGAAAAAAGGTTTTTTAAGGTTATTTTTTCCATTTAAGTAAGAAAAAATAGCAAAAAACAGGATTTCCGGCCATAAAACCCCCCCCATGAAAAATTCCTGGCTACGCCACTGTACAGAGGAATACGCAGTGAGACAAAGCCAGAGCAGCACGTGCAAATACGATGGCTCCGAATGGTCGCCCTGCAGAGGCGTAAAGCATCGCGAAAGAGCGACGGCGGCTGAAGAGCCCGGAGTAGCAGAAGCAGCAGCAGCTGAAGCAGCAGCTGAAGCAGCAGCAGCAGCAGCAGCAGCAGCAGCTGAAGCGGCATCCTCTTCGAATTATGGTTTGATATCTCGGCTTAGACGTTGCAGCAGCAGCGGTGGCATCAGCCACGCAGTGGGATGTGGAGAGGAGAAGTGGAGAGGGATGCTGAAGAGGGACATGGAGAGGAGGGATGTGCGAAGAGAATGGCGGAAGGGATGAGGAGGGAGGTGGAGGAGGAGGCAACGCCGGGAGCGAGAGAGGCAATCCGAGGCGCCATTAATGCCACAAAGAGTCGCATTTAGCCGACGAAATGGAACGACGAAGAAATTGCGCTAAATCACGACAACCAACCAACGACGGATGGACCGTCGGACGAACACACGGACGAACGGACGGACGGACGAACGGACGAACGCCCAATCCAAACAACCTTTAAATACATCAGCAAAGCGCAACGACGTCTATGGGCTGAGACTGAAAAGAAGGGTGGAAGGCAACAGAGATGATAAGAACCATACAATCAGAGGCAGAGAGGGAGACAGCCAGACAAACATTGACAGAGAGACAGACAGACAGACAGACAGACAGACAGACAGGCAGACAATGAATACCAATGGGTGACAATGGAACGTTAAGACGGTTTAAGAGACACACCGATGTTGTGGTTGAATATTCTGATAGTCTATATGAACATGCAACAAGAGAGAAAGAGAGAAAAGCAAAGAATTTGACATCGATTGAAAGGATATATATATATATACATATATATATATACATGTGGCAGAGAAGTACAGATAATGAGAGACCAGAGCAGAAGAGAGGAGAGAGAAAACGACGGGGTCATTGTTTGGGCTGTGCAATGTATGCATGTAGGCCTATGTAATTTAAATTGAGCGAATGTGCGTGTTACAGATAGGATGTGGCAACGAAATCGGACGAGCGAGCGATAGAGCATCCTTTGGCGTGTGAGGATGCGGATGCGGATGCGGGGAGGGGAGGGAGGACAAGGGGAGGATAAGGGGAAGCGGAGGAGGCGGAGACGGCTGACAGCGATTAGTCGATGCTGTTGAAGCACGAAAAGATTCGCTCACTCCTCCTCTTCCTCTTCCTTCTCCTCTTCTTCCTCTTCATCTTTTTTCTCCTCCTCTTCCTCCTCCTCTTTCTCCTCATTCTCTTCCTCCTCTTCCTCTTCTTTCTCCTCCTCCTCTTCTCCTCATTCTCTTGCTCCTTCTCTTCCTTCTCCTCCTCCTCTTCCCCTTCTTCTCTTCCTCTTTCTCCTCTTCCTCCTCTGCTCCTTTTCCTCTTCGTACTTCTCCTCTTGCTCCTTCTCTTCTTCCTCCTCCTCCTCTTCCTCCTCCTTCTCTTCCTCCTCCTGCCCCTCCTCTCCTACTCGTACTTCTAGTCATTTTCCTCCTCCTCCTCCTCCTTCTCCTCGGTCTCCATCTTGTCATTCTCCTCCTTCTAATGCGCACTGCTCTGCATCACCGGCCAGGAAGCAACGTCGGTGCCCTCCGGCTTTTAACGTCACGAAGAAATGTAGATATCTAAGTCAGATGGAGGAAGCTGATCAGTTTCCTTCGCGATGACCACAGCTTCCCGCAGCTGTTATCAGCACAGCACTAGACACTTCATACATATTACATACATGCATACTTGCATAGTAGCATCCGATTGGTTGGCTTCGCCGTCTCGGACACCGTCTACTATGTGAAAAACAGTCGCTGTAGAGAAAAGAGAGTCTTTAAAATGTAGAACCAGAACATATAAAAAATTGAAGACATTGTGTCGTATATTCCCCCAAACCCAATAACCAATTTAAAATGTATGACCTAAGCAAAAGCTGCTAGTAGGCTATGAGGGAAATCATTGCCAAACTTGATTTAAACTCAATCTTGTAATGGTGCTAAAATTTGCTAATTTTGTCGCAGGTCTGAACAACTCAAGCATGTTGAGGTGCTTATAGCAGGCGATCAGTTGTAAGGTGTGAAAACTCTTGGTGCTTAAATACATGTTGCTCTTTGTCATTCTTGAACCATATATACACTATATACAGCCGTGCAGAATAGTAATGGTGCTAATGGTGTAGTTCATACACCTTGAAGACTTTAGTTAATAATATATACATTACATATATTATACAGACATATATATAAATGTAAAATGTATATATAATATATAAGTAAATACACGTAGTAGTAAGTTTAAGTCTTCCATTTGAGTCTCCAGATTTTGCATGCATGGTCGCAACTATAGTCTATAGGCATTGCAATTATTATAGATGTAATAATCGCAAATATTGATCACCTTCCTGAAAGTGATTTACACATATTTAAATATATCTATGTATGCATATCACATATATGCCTGTAAACGACAGGCCTATATAGATCTATTCATTACGCATATTTATATAGGCTATTTGATGATATACATATTTTTATACGTATAGATTCTATCATTAAATGTAGATCACCAAAATATATAGCGCATGAATCAAAATACTTTGCTATCGTGTCTTTCATCATCTAGGCCTATAAATATAATATTATATATACAGGGTGCGGCCAAAAAATAATCCAATACGAAAATTGCGATTTCTCGAAAACCGCTGAATATTTTGTTACAAAACTTCGCCAATCTATTTGATAGATAATTATCTACAGCTTGGCTAAATCTAATGAAATTCGAATCATGAAAACCAAAATGGTGCAACCCTGAAGTGAAACAATGTTATTTTCGTTTCAACAGACATTTATTGACAGCAATAAGTAACAAAGTAACGACAAAAGGAGTAATGTAACAAGGTTCCGGGTTAGGCCTACTTATTGTTATTGACAAGATTAGGCCCAGTGTTAAGTTTTGTGCAATGAATGTTCGAAGTGACCACTGTTTGCTTTAATTAAAGCTTGCAGACGTTTTCGAAAGCCCAGAACAGACTTCTGAATGGTCTCAAGTGGCAAAAGCCATTCCAGATGATTTGCAACGTATTTTTCAGTTCAGGAATATTCTGCGGCTTTGTGGTAAGCCTGTTGTAGGGCTCAAGCATTGCACCAAACAGCAGTCGAGTGGGTTCATATCTGGAGAATTAGGCGGCCGTGAACCCTTGTCGATGAAGTCCGGACAGTGACTTGTTAACCAATCTTGGGCCAGCTTGGCGCCGTCAGCGTGCGCTCCATCTTGCTGAAAAGGGAACTGAGTTCTCATCGACAAGCTTTTAGGCAAAAGATTCTTCACGTAATACTTAGCATTGACTTTGGCCTTCTCATTAATGAAATTCAAGAGTCCTTTACCTGCGTATACATATCTGACACCTGCAGAAACCATGATGTGGGGAGAGAACTTGGCTCTCTCGATCAACAGACGGCTTGGATGGATATCGGCTTTTTTCTTCGCCCAGACGCGGTTGTTTTGAATATTAATGGGTGGATTGATGTGAATGATCTTTTCATAGGTGAAGAAAACCTTGCAATTTTACTCAAAATGTAAACAAAGCACCGTCTGCAAAGCGGAAATGACGTAATTATGGCACACCACAGGCTACTTTATGTAAAAATTTTTATTTACTATTTCCTGAATGCTGTGTTCAGCTGAAAAAACGCAGTTCTTTCTTCTGCATGATGTCATGATCACAAATATAAAGATACTGACACAAAATTGTCACACAATATGCACAAATATGTTACGAAGAAGAATGAAAATATTTGTAACAAAATATTCAGCGGTTTTCGAGAAATCGCAATTTTCGTAATGGATTTTTTTTGGGCTGCACCCTGTATTATATTATATAGGCTTACATGATCTATACATAATATAGTAAGCTATATATAATATTTCATTCGTTGTCTTATTATATATATATATATTTGCATGATATATTGCCGAAATCTCTTCCCATCCATAAATAGATGGCTTAACGAAGTCTCTTTCCTCATGATAAGCCGCCTGTAGATGTAGTGTATGCTGTATATAATATTCGTATTTATGGTCTCGTGTGTGCTTGTAATGACGTTGCTAAGGATGGGATGGCGACTTATTAACTGCGTGGCTGCGGTGCGTCTGTGTGCTCGTCGTGACTCGTTGGTGGCAAATTGGTTTATAGATATTATGAGCGCAATTGCAAGTCTGATTGCATCCAGAGGACAAAGGAGGAGGAGGAAGGAAGGAGAAGGAGGAAGGAGGAAGGAGGAAGGAAGGAGGAGAGGACAGGGAAGAGCATGCAGAATGTGGAGGAGGTGGAATAGGAGGAGTATAGAGGATATATATAAGGAGAGCAGAATAAGGGTGAGGTGGAAGAGGATGAGCAGAGGATGTGGAATTGGAGGAGGATGACGGCGGAGAAGAATACGATGAAGAAGCTGCAGTTAGGAAGCAGGAGAAGGTTCTAGACTACGCGGCGCCGAAGACGAAGATAGGAAAGCAGGGGAAGAAGTAAAAAAGAATCATTTGGCAATTTCCAAGGCGAAGAATTAGGTCTCCTGCATGCGAACACGAAGACACAGTTGCATGAAGAGAACGGTGTCACAATGGGAGTATGAAAAGGAGGAGGAGGAGGAAGAGAGGGGAGAAGAGAAGGATAAATAATAATCTTCGTTTATTAACTGAGCTACGGATCCCCCACCCCTAAAGGAGGAGGAAGAAGAATCAAGGGGAAGAGAGGGAGAAGAAGAGGAGGAAGAGGAGGATAAGAAGAGAAGGAGAGTAGGAGAAAGAGAAAGAAGAAGAGAACGAGTATAGGCGGAGGAAGAGTAATGCGGAGAAGAGGAACAGAGGATAAAATAATGAGGATGTACTTAGGAAATACGGAAGAAGGAGATAGAAAAAGAGAAAACCTATAAGAGAAAACTAATGGGTATACAAAGATAGGCTTAGACAAGAAATGAGTTATTTGGAAAGAGACTGAACTAAGGCAGAGGTTCTCAACCTTTTTACGCGACACAACGCTGGTCGCTTCGCGACACACTAGTGGTTCGCGACACACCGGTTGAGAACCTCTGAACTACGGTATTAGCATTCATGACTGAAGACGGGGAAAAAGAAATAACTCGTACGAATAGACTTTCTTCCAAGTGATATTCTATGGATATTCTATTCGCGTCCGAGAGACTCCATTGCGTCCCAGTTGCCAACGCAATTAGGGCGTTTGTATTGGATTTCCCAGACTGACTAAGTAATATACTGCCATCACTTAAAGTGTGAGTTTTGCATTGAAAAGAAAGACATTCTGTCAGAAGTGTTTATAAATCTTAATCAAGACATACATAGAGAAGTCTCTCTGCCTGTTTCTCTTTTTCTACATGCAGGCTGCAGCGTGTTATACTCTACAGCAGGGGCGGATCCAGGGGGGGCCAATCCGGCCATGGCCCCCCCATTTCAAAAATTTCCTTTTTTTGACCAGCTATTTTGCTCGAAAAGTAGACGTGGCCCCCCCCCCCCCAAAAGTAGTTCCATAGGACTTTGGCCCCCCCTTCGAAAATTTCTGTATCCGCCCTTGCTCTACAGAGCAAACACTTGCCTATGACACACGCCGATCGATAGATATGCATTATATACAGTGTACACGGGTTCTTCTCCAAGCCGTAGTATATATATAAAACCTGCAGAATTATGAGTCAATAGGTTCTTCTGCGTTATACTATATATATATATTTATATATATATATATATTTATATATAGGGTTCTATATCTATAGGATCATATAGACTTTGTCATCCATGCATAAGGTTTTCATCATATAGGATTAGCCAAAGACATTCAAAAGCCTTTGCGATATATTATCTCTTTTCTTTAGCTCGTGCAATACCATCATGCATGAGGGAAGCAGAATCTGGTGAGTCGACGAAGACAAGGCGTTGAAGGTAGAAGCATTATAAGAGGAAAAGAAGAGGTTGGGGAAGAGCGTGAAAATGAAAATGTATAGATCTATAGGCTATATATGCTGCAATAAAAACCTGCAGCATTGGGTGGAGACATTTGAAACGAGAAATGAGAAGAGACGTGAAGAAAATTGTGAAGGAAAGAGTATAGATATAAGAGAAAACGAAGGTATACATGTAGGAAGAGGACGGGTAGAAGTGAAAGTAGAAGATGATGAAGAAAGCATACATACAAAAGGAGGAATGGAGAAACGAAATGCGGATGCAGAGGTAGGCTATACTCCCACGTATGCACGTATGCATACGCTTATCGTGTCCCCACGTTGAGTCTATACGCAGCTGACACCTACAGTGACACATTGTGATCCTTCAGCAATTGAGTTAGTGAACGTGTCTAACTGGGATATGATCTTAGAAGTATAACAGATATATACATGTACATGCACAGTTGAGCAGTTCTTCGAGAATTCTTGACCTTGCATGAATGGAGAAGCGAATTCGTGTACGTAGAACGGTATACGGTAATTACGGCATATAACCCCTTTGCCAATTTACTTAAGGGAAAGTGACGGAAGAGGGGTATAGTATATACATGTACATTGTATATACTATACCCCTCCAAGGCGTCTGTCTCACACGTCGTCTGTCGCTCATTCACACACTGCATCCATCCATCGATCCATCCATCGATCCATCCATCCATCCATCCATCCATCCATTCATCCATCCATCGATCCATCGATCCATCCATCCATCGATCCATTGATCCCTCCCTCTATCCCTCTATCCCTCCCTCCCTTCCTCCCTCCCTCCCTCCCTCCATCAATCCATCCATCCATCCATCCATCCATCCATCTATCCATCTATCCATCCATCCAACTCCAAGCATGGAGTAGAGAGATCGATCGATCGATCGATCGTTTGGTTGATGAAATTTTTGTCGGATTGTGGTCGACATCGATGAGATCCATTGTCCATGCAATGTCCAATGTCCAATGTCCAGTGTCCAGCTGATGGACGACGGACGGACGGACGGACGGACGGTGGTCAGCGACGCCGATGACCAACGCTTCAGCCCTAGAACAGCCACCCATCCACCCCCATTCCCATCCACCCATCCATCCATCCATCCCCATCCCCCCCATCCCCATGGTCCACCCACTCATCCAATCGCCAACCGATTGCCTCATTCTTCTTATCTCGCGAAAATCATTTTCAGTTTTCCGACGATCAGGAAAATTGGAACTGGTTTTAGAATCGTCTCGTGCTCAACAGGATTTATCAATAACTACTGCTGTGTTATTGCTGGTAGTTATTGTTTTCGGTTTAGTTATCGTTGTTGGTCTGCCAGACTCTGTCTACTGTTATTGTCATGTGCCTTGCAAGATGTAGATGTCCTACATGTAATGTCATGCATGTATGTACCTCAAGCATAATCACAGTCACCACCACCACTGCCACCATCATATGTCATGACCATCATTATCTGCAAACGCTAAATAAATAATCATCATTTTCACAATTGTCGTCGTCATCATGATGGTCTTTGTAGTCAATGTTGTCATCATTGCATGAGACAAAGAAGCAAGAGGCAGCAACAGCAGCAGCAGCAGCAGCAGCAACAACAGAGTCAGGCGTTGCGTATATATCAAATCTGGGAGAGTAGCTGCTGCTGATAGATTTCCCTCTTGTTGCCTGGAAGACAAAATAGGATCGATTAATCGGATCGACGGACTAGAGTATCAATGGCCGTAACTGTCACTGCATGCCACTCCCTCTACCACCACCACAGTCACCCCTGGATGAATTCTTTACTACGAGGTCAGTGGGTTATCACAACCAAACAAATTACAAGTCCCTTCCTCGGCGGTCACTCCCGTGCACCTCCCCATTCCTACCTCTCTTCCTCACACCTCCACCCTCCGTCCGCCTGTGATATATATTCCATCTGGAGCTGAGAGCGCGCTGCTTATGAAACTGTGGACAATATGTCTATTATATATATAGCAGGATGTCTTCCACTGCAAGAAAAATCCGATGGATGGAGGAGAACACGATGAGGACGATGAGGACGACGAGGAGGACGAGGAAGAGAGGAGAAGAAGGAGAAGGAAAATGAGAAGAAAGAGAATGAGAAGGATGGACAGTAGTGAGAAAGTGACAGAATGGTGAGGAAGTGACAGAATGGTGAGGAAATGACAGAATAGTGAGGAAGTGACAGAATGGCGAGGAAGTGACAGAATGGTGAGGAAGTGACAGAATGGTGAGGAAGTGACAGAATGGCGAGGAAGTGACAGAATGGTGAGGAAGTGACAGAATGGTGAGGAAGTGACAGAATGGTGAGGAAGTGACAGAATGGCGAGTAAGTGACAGAATGGTGAGGAAGTGACAGAATGGTGAGGAAGTGACAGAATAGTGAGGAAGTGACAGAATGGCGAGTAAGTGAAAGAATGGTGAGGAAGTGACAGAATGGTGAGGAAGTGACAGAATAGTGAGGAAGTGACAGAATGCTTGCCTGTATCACCCTTCATCCGTTTCTTATTTATCTTCGGATCCAAAGCTGAGCATCTTGACTCCATTAAATGGAGTCAAGATGCTCAGTTTTTGTATCAAATTTTGACTCCAGTGGATGTCTTTCCGCAAAGGACTCTGGTCCGTCGTCGTTTCCTTTGTCCATCGTCGGTCGTTGGTTATTGAAAGGCATCCAATTCACTTGATGGACATCTAAGGATCAGTTCTTCTTCTCCTCCTCGATTATCTCTGAACTCGGGTTGGAAGGGTTAGAGGGGGGGGTCGAGAGTCGAATTCTCGTCTTAAAGGGCTTTCCTTCAGTCGCAGCGACGGTCTTAAATTTCTGTCTATGAGCTGAAAACACCGAAAGTAAGTAAACAGACAAAAACGTTTTCGATCGATTCACCTGATTAACAAAGGCAACAACAGTATCCTAATATCCATCACTTCAGAGAGAGAGAGAGAGAGAGAGAGAGAGAGAGAGAGAGAGAGAGAGAGAGAGAGAGAGAGAGAGAGAGAGAGAGAGAGAGAGAGAGAGAGGGAGAGGGAGAGAGAGAGAGAGAGAGAGAGAGAGAGAGAGAGAGACAGACAGACAGACAGACAGACAGACAGACAGACAGATAGATAGACAGATAGACAGATAGACAGATAGACAGAGAGAGAGAGAGAGAGAGAGAGAGAGAGAAAGAGAGAGAGAGAGAGAGAACGAGAGAGAAAGAGAGATGGAGAGAAGACAGAGAAAAGCAATAGGGAAGGAGGAGAGCCATAGAGAGAGGATAAATGGATTCGCAAGAGTCTTTGATGTCTGTCGGCTCTCGTCTTTGCATCCTTTCCTTTGCATGTCATCTCATGTACCATACGGTGTATCCTGTTCTGTTTGTCTGTTGTCCATGTGTCTATCCGTTTGCATATCCTTTTGCCATTAGCTCTTTGTCAGTATGCATCTTTTTCTGTTCCTGTCTCTGTTTTTTGTCCCTGTTCTGTGCGTGAATCTGCTGCGTTTCTATTTGCATTTCTTTCTTTGTTTTGCCTGATCCTCTTCCGTTCAATTTGTCGAGACCTGAAAAGCAAATTTTTCTGTCCGCGTTTAAATTAATTCGGTTAGGTTGAAGAGTCAAAGAAGGGCTTTAGAACTATTTCCCACAATATGCCATTATTAACCCCAATTTGACATTATTTAGCACAATATGAAACAATAATCACTACTTAAAACAATCGGCCACAATTCACAAAAAATTTCGTACAATTTAAACAACTTACCACAGTTTTAGGCCTACTACAACTGACCACAATTTACCCAAATATACCATTATTTTCCACACTTTCACTCCTACTCCACGATTTGCCACCACTTAGGCTAGTACAATTTAAGACAATATAGAGTACAACCACTGTTTACCATAAATTACAAATATAGGCTATAGGCCTACCACGATTTATCACTATTAACTAAATTAGCCACTATTTAGCACAATTTGCCGTAATTTCCCACTATCTCCCCTATTTTTACCCCATAAATCCCATAGTTTACGGCAATTTAGTACAATTACGACTGTTTGCCACAATTTAGGCACAGTTGACCGTTCTCAGATGACTTGGTTGAATCATCATGTTCTGGATCATGATGACTGATTTTGAGTACTGTGGCTAGACAGTACAGACACAGTTAAATGTTTTTGTTTTACAAAACATAAAGCCACCATTATAAAACAAATACTTTGCTGAACTGGAATCTGACACAATCATTCAAACATGGACGTTGTTTGCTCGTAGTCGATGAATTAGTTAGGCCATGTGGCTCTTGGCAGAGTTCTGAGTTCTGGAGCTTCAGTACATTTGCCACTGTGATGCCTAGTCAGCTAGATACTTCTACCGGAATTGCGAACGTCATCCACATTGCGCGCAGCATCAACCAACTCTACAGATGACTGCAGAAGAAGATGAAGAATATTGTGTGTTCGAGAAGACACTTTTCTCAAGGCAAGGCACAGATCAGGAGCAAACTAGGCCTATACCAAGCACCGCGGACAAGTTGGTTCAAATTCCTCAGCTACGTTCCCGCTCTCCATGCTAGTTCAGAGGACAAAAGGCTTATGAGCAGTCTTCTTCATATTGTTTAACTTAGTACTGATCATGTCCTATGATACTGGCCTATGAAATCTGTATAATTTGTGGTCTAGTGGTGGGTTCGGTGCCTTGGAGGCGGAGGGTTCCAGGATAGAATCCACCTCAAGTCACCGCGTATATAGGGACCTTGAGAAAATCCTTCACTCGCGATTGCTCTTGCGCTTCGGCGTGAAACTCCGATGCAGTGTCCGCACTGTAATTTGGAGCGCCTCTGAGTAGTGAGCTTGAATGGGCACTATAGAAATGCGAAAAATACATATAACATTAAACAGAGATAAACTGGAATAAATATGGAATTTCTACATGGTATACGCCCACTTATAAGTTTCTACAGTTCAGATATACTTGTAAGACGAGAACATCGACTAAGGAGGAAGGAGTTGACTCGATCTGCCTTTAAGTGTCCGAGTTGAATAAAGAAAATTGAACCTTTAACTTAACTCCGCAGAAATGGTTACAGTCTTTTGTAGTTATGTTATTGAAATGTTTTTCATCTTTGTTCTGATTTCGTTGCTGCTGACGTTGTCTTCCTTAGTTTTCATGCTGATCATACTTCTCCTTCTCCATAACATGGACGTGGAAGAAGATAATATCTACTTCCACGTCTCCAATTCTTCCTATATCCTCCTCTCTTTTATTCTTCTTTGTAGCACATTCTTCGGTTTCTTCCGAATGTGTTCCTCCTCATCTGTATCTCCTATAGTATACTCTCCTTCTTCTTGTAGATTCTCATGATTCGATTCTCATCGCAATTTTGCCTTCCTCTTATTATTTCTCGTTTCTGATCCTTGTTATGGTTCTTGCGATTCTTCTGATAATTTTCTTAAATACTTTCATGCACACAATGATTAATTTTCTAACGATTCTTTTTCTTTTATGATTTCTTTCGTCCGAATCAGCATAAAACAACCGACAGTTTTACGGGCATTGTCTGCTAACACGGAACACCGCATTTATTTGTTTCACCCCAATCACACATAGATGCATTTGCTGTCCAGATATCTACTACAGTCACTTTGATTACTGTCCAGCAGTTCTGATGGCTGAGCAGCAGACATAAAACGCACTCTAGTACATAACCGAAATGAATTTCTCGAATTTAGTCCTCGCAAGCATAGAATCGAATTCCATTATCTAAAACTTATTTCAGAGATTTACATCTCAAAGTGATTGCCTGGTATTTGTTCTGGTCATGTTTAGTTCGAAAATCTATTTTTCATTTTTTGTTTGTAACTGTCAGGAAATGTGCTCTATATCCTGATTTCCACAAAGAATCCTGCACGGGTTACAAACTTTAATAAAAGCTCAAGTAGTTGGAACCGACGCCCAAGAATAGCTGAAAATAATTCAGCACACAAAAGAAATGAAAGTGATTCTTCATTAGTAGGAAACACTTAGTTAGCTATGTGTTAGTTAGAACTTTGTCAGATAATAACTTTAGTCACAGAAGATGTCTTCATAAACATGATAAACTGCAACATCGTATAAGCAAAACTGTGGTGGCTCTGTCTTCAAACAGAAATAAGGTGAGACAATTACGTTTGACATAAACTTAACCAAAGTAATAACTAGTATTATAACTATCGTGATTATCATTATTGCTATTGTCATTATTAAGAGTTATCAAATTTATTATTATCACTGTCGTCATCATTATCACGAGTAACATGCAGAATCACGACATCACCACCACCACCACCACCACCCCACCACGGTACCACCACCAGTCCACCACCACCATCGTCGTCGTCAACATCGTCAGCATTAGCACCAGCATCAGCTGCACATGGGCGGAGACTTAGAGACTTAGGGGGACAGAGGACGGTCCCCCTCAATAAATGTGGTGGGGACGGCCCATGCATTTGTTCCCCCCCCTATCTGTAATCGCTAAGTGTTAGGTCATCATGCACACACTTCACGAAGTAACACACGGTGAACAGCAAACGACGAGACGAGGTGATGACTAAAAAAAGTCATCAACTTTTTTCTGGAGCAAAAATTGTGATTTTCCGTCGGCATTTCGGACGGATGACTAAAATAAAAAAAGGTCGACCACCTTTTCGTCCCCCGCCGCAAATCTCCGCCCAAGTCTCCGCCCATGCACCAGCATCAGCATCCTCAACATCGCCCATAATCACAATTTGTCTCTTCGTCCTCATTGTACGTATGTCTGTCGTTATAAATAGTTTCATCAATCTGGTTTGCTAGTTTTATCATCCATAATTGAATTCCAGAAACAATCAGAGATTTGTCAGAATCTGTAAAATATTATTCAGACGAAGATGAAACTCTTCCGAGACAGCGTTTCCGCTCCATCGTGCTGATGATGCTGATGGTGATGTTGGTGGTGGTGGTGCTGGTGGTGCTGGTGGTTTGTGCCGAGACATTGGCAGTCCTTTGGTTTGGCAATCATCGTCCACTTCCCCTTGCATCCAGGTACGGTCACCGCCGCCCATCGTGTCTGCCTGGCGTAGACGCCATCTCCCTGGCATCTGTCCCCTCCTGAAGGACTGGCGGCCGTCGGCTGGCACTCAACGCAGATGACCATTCCGCTGACCAGGTCAGTCGTCCAGTTGGTCAGCGTGTTCTGACCAGATGCTGCAACCGTCGTCGATGATGATGATGCATTGATGGACGTCTTCCTAGCTGCGTTGCACATTCGACCGACCTCAGTTATTCGGTAGATGGCACAGTAGCTGACAAACATCGAATGAAAAAAGCTTAGTATATTATGATTATAATGCAATACTAATGCGTAATCGTAATTGTAACCTCAAAATTTCTAAAGCGCCACTCGAAAGCCAAGCGCAGGGCACCAGCTTATTCCAGAGCGCTGTGTCTAGTCAGAAGGGTTGTCCAATAGAGTTGTCCGAAGGGGTCGGGTAGTCTGGTTATAAGCCTAATTGGTCAATTATTATTCACGTCGGTAAGCTTAAGCTTATAAGCCTAATTGGGTCGACGCTTCATAGTCTTCTACAAGTTTTTCTCTAAGTAGACTGGATCCCAATCATCTATGGCTGAGCCCGTTACGGTAACTCCATTCTAATGGAACAACAAATCAGCGTCCTAAAAGTAGCTTGCCATAATTATAGGCATACATTGTGATGCTATATCATATATGGGCCTATATTGTCAGGATAACAGTTAGGATACAATTAGGATGCGATATTAGGAATATTGTTGACGCCTCGTGATTCAAGAAAGAGTAACTCAAATTAATTACACATGTGACGTCTGATACAATTTTCTCTTCTACATGCCTCCCGAATAGGCCTACTACTATTAGGTTCCATGATGTTACCAGTTCACCAATTCACTTCTCCTAGCCTCTTGCCTATAACTTTCTACCTAATTATTCTAGACTTCTGAATGATAGTATTAAGTTTAGCCATACGATCAAATAATTTCCCTCTCCTATTCACTAAATGCTCATCCTACTTGCTACACTGTCTTCCAGAATCCAGATGACCATTTATGTCTTGGTGTCTCGCTGTTTGGCTGGTTAGCCCTTCTCCTCTCATGAGTTCTTCAATTAGCCATGGCCCCTATTGCCTTGTTACATGTTTAACGACACTGCCATATCGAAGATGATTAGTGTCTCCCTCCTTCTTTATCCAGGCTTGGGACTGGCACTGGCAGAGAACAACCAGTGGCGGAGTTCTCCCCCCTCTATTGCCTCCGCTCCTGAGTTTATATGCCATACGCTTCAGTCTGGTTGGCTGATGGTTCATCTAAACTTAGATTCAATCAATTCCTCATGGTGGCCTGGTACATGACTGCGGGTCAGGTACATCTCAGGAAGCTCGGTCCGTATTTCCACCTCTCCCCTCTTACAGTTCTCTGTTTCTGCGGGTCAGGTAGATCTCAGGTAAATAAGCACGCAGACTCTATTTCATCTCTCTCGCTTCCTTTGTCCCTGTTTCTATGCTTCGTTCTATGTGTCGTTGCCCGTCTTCTTGTCTGCCTTCGTTAGAATCATTTGACCCACATGTCTGGAATTCATTCTAGGTTTCTTATCCGAACCCTGTACTCATTTGACCATCAGTTCTAACGGTGTGTTGATGCACTTGCCTGTCAATCTCTGGCTGTATCCAATTACATGTACCTGTAGTCGTTAGCATAACCTTCTCTCGTTTGTATGTGTCTTCCTATACGTCTTTAGCTGTTTCATTTCCTATTGGAACCATGTCTGCTTAATCTGATTTGCCTAGAAGTGAATCCATCGTCTATATAATTGGCCTGGCATCTGCATCACATATATAATATATATATATATATCCCCTGCATCACATATATACATATCATCTGCATCATATATATATATATCAATTAACGTAAATTCTCAGATGTCGGTTAGCAGGGCAAACCTTCTGGAACAGTTCAAAGCTGAAGCTGACATTTCTAGTTTCCTTATTAAAACCTGAGGTCTACTTTCACATCCACCATAATAATCAGGCAATCAATTTCTCTGGCTTCTATAGCGCCCGATTCATGTCTTAAAGATATCTGAAGGCAGTCGTAACGAAGATTAAGGATTGTTTGACTCAAAATATTGTACCATTAATTGAATAGCATTAACCTACTTTCGTGTAAAGACAGACGCAAACAAACTACGGCTACGAGAGATTCAGCCAATAATTAATTAATTAGATCCAACGAAGTTTCATTCCATCATGCAGTTAATAATTACATTATTGATGTGAAGGGAAGGGTAGAATTAATAAAAATTCGGGGGCGACCTTCCTGGTAGTCTCAAAGGTAGCCCATCTGGATTTACCAGAGTAACAAACGGGTTCATCGCCTGAGGCGGCCCTTCCAGAAGACGCTAGAGGCTTAGTCCTTCCCGTGCAGGACTACGCATCGGACAACCCAGCTTAGCCAGAAGACGGCAAAATTTAAAAACATCAACATCGTAAATTAAAACATCATAAATTCTTTTTTAAATGAAGAACATCATAAATTTTAAAAACTGAAATCAAACAACTACATTTGCAGTGGCGGCGCCAGGATTTCAGTTTTGGGGGCTGAAGCCTCGCGGAGGAAATTTCCAATTTTCATCCGCCGAAATTTCTGACGACCTTATTTTTTAAGTCATCGGCCGAAAATCGTGGAAATATTCAATGTAAAATATCGGATGTCTATTTAAAAAGGGGCTTAGCCCCCCTAACCCCCTAGCGCCACCGCTGTACATTTGATCAAAGAATTTGAGCAAGACAAACATGATAGTAAAGAAATGGGCCTTAACTTTGGAACATAAATATGTGATCGTCAGGAGACATATCCGAGGAGAGGAGGGAGATTGCTGAATCGACCACTAATCAAACAATCAAAATCCATTTCCTTTGCCTGTGATTCAGGTCCATTGGTTCAGATTCAGATGCATATCAAGATGGAACCAAATGGCAGCGTACACTTGACCACAAATCTAATCACCAATCATAATGATTTAAGTGATAATCATTATCTGGTGTAGCGATTCGAATCCAATGACGATACCAGCGGAACAAAGAGTTGCATTCATGTTGCGCCAGTACAGACTTACTTTTCATTGTCCCTCGATGCACCGTTGAGCGACCGCAGGCTGAAGCGACCTTTGGCCCGCAGTGAGTTGCGTCGGAAGCCGATGTACGTTGAATCGTTTCGCCATCTCGCGACACTCAATGGCAAGAGCAAAGCAATCTCTGAAAAACAATAATTGCAGGCCTATAATAATAAATAAATAAATAAGAATAAATATACCATGCAGACGATTAATAATTAACAAGACGTTAGAGACTCGAGTCAGTGGACGACGGTCAGTGATGCCAAGAAATAGCGGACAATGAGCGGAATTAAATTAACTCACTGGTCAATATATTCACTAGGCGCTATATAAATGATATTTTAATCCTATGGGGTCACATGTACCTCAGGTAAGAATGCAAATTTCAATTTTAATTCTGATAATAATTATAATAGCATGCAATTATTATCAAAACTAGTGAACCCACATTCCCACAATCAAACTTATAAGCCTAAAGCAAAGCAACCAGATGCAATCCTGCCAAGTTTTTGACGTCGATAATTACCAGTAGGTTATAATTATAAGCTTTAAGAAGGCATCTAAATTCAAAAAGACAGTCGTACATGGTTGTTCAACGATGTCCACCTCCGTTCTGCATCTTGGGGCTGGCACTACGAGAATGCGGACAGTGACAAAGTCAAATCAAATAAATAAAAATTTCGTCGAAACGAAATCAATAGAGGTCGTTTGCTAGGCCACTCAAGTCGCATTATAGAACCTAAAGTGTTAAAGGATCAAACTGTTTTCGAATTAGATAAGTGTTGATTGGTGCAGAGAACTATTGTGAGTCTTAATTAAAATTCGTTTGATTCTAGTATTAAGCTAAGAATCAGCAGCAGTCATAGTATAGAAGCAGGAGGAGCAGGAGCAAGTGTAAGAGTACTACGTATAAAAGATTATGTAATTTTTATTGCGTAATGAAATAGGTCAAATGACGTATATACTGACTCCATTTAGATCTCATAGACCCACTTTCTCTGTATGCCTGCTTGTCTTGTCTATCTGTCAGTCTGCGTATCTGTCTTTCTTTCACTCAATCTCTCTGTCTTCCTGTCTCTTAGTCTGTCTGAGTATGTGTCTGTGTCTGTGTCCGTTTCCGTGCTCGTGTCCGTGTCCCTCTCTGTCTGTATCTCTGTCTCTCTCGGCCTAATAGAAAGTTGCAATATTTTTCGAAATTGGTAGCATAAGCATTTAGAATTAGAATCGTCTTTCAGTATATATAGGCCAGGCCTGCTGCATGAGATGAAAGGCAGTTACATGTACACATTGCGATTGATTCAGGTAGGCGTCCTGCCACGCAATTTAACCAGTATATATACAGTTAGAAAAAGCAGGAATATGTACGTGTACCTGCACTCTGTCTCTCTATATATGCAGTACATATACACAAGGGCACAATATACTGTATATACAGCATAAAAATATTTTAATTTCGAACACATGATAGCATGCAAGTGCAAAACTAATAGGTCTAATGGATAAAATATAGACTGAAAGAGCAACAAAGACGTAAGCTTACTGCAATAATTTTACAGTGCATGTTCTTATGGAATGATAGGCCTATACTGCATCTAGTCTACGCATCACATCATTCACATGGATGCCTACAGATAACTACCTTCCCAATACTTCCTTTCTAAAACACATGAACTATATTACGGAACATAGACTACTTGAAAAAGATGCAAACATCAAGGAACACCATGCAACTGCCTGCAAACACAAATGCATAGGTTGCAAAAACAGATAAACACAGATTTACAACGACACATAAACCAACACATAAACATAGACGTATAATTATATGGGAATTCGTATCATATGTACCTGCATTGTATACAAAGATATATTATGCAGGGACAAATATTATGTACAGATATACAGAGAGGCGCAAACACCACCCATAAAACATATATATATATATATATAATTTATCTACGCAACGTGTGCCTGTAGCTATTTACAATCTCAGAAAATAATAGGCCTATGTCCTATCATGAGCTACTCTGGGATTCTTTTGAAACACCATGTAACTCCTTCGATGCATCCATCCATCCATTTATCTATCTCCTGTAAACTTTAATGAACTGCGAGAATGAACCATGAACCATCTCAGTAATACTACATGTACATGTATGCGAATCATGCATCAAAACTTCATGAGTGATTGTGTCTGTGTGCGTGTGTGGAATATTATACAACATTAGGTTATAGGCTTATACCTTGAGATGTCATCATCATCATCGTCATAGTCATCGTCATCGTCATCGTCATCGTCATCGTCATCGTCATCATCATCATCATCATCATCATCATCATCATCATCATCATCATCATCAACAACAACAACAATAACAATGACAACAACAACGGCAACAACAACAACAATGACAACGACAAAATCATCGTAATCATCCTCTGCGTATCGCGGCGATGAGCCGCCGATGGGTACGTATAAATCGTCTTCGCTTAATTCTTCGTATAAGCTTACTTTGTAAATCAAATAAAGTGTTTGTCTAAAGATGTGAGTAGCCTATGTCTTAATTCTTTATACTCCATAATGTATATCCAGCACAGTTTTAGTTGTTGACATAGGTGCAATCACGTCCTAAAAGTTGGGGGACCAAATGAATCACGTCCTAAAAGTTGGGGGACCATAATAATAAAGTTAGGGGACCACTCAAAAGTTGGGGGACGCGTCCCGTGGGTCCCATAGGCGCAACGCCTATGGTTGTTGTGTGTTCCTCTTCCTTCTAATCCACCATATGGTTCATTTACCGATTCGTATGCATAAATATATAAATATGCATATATATATATAACTATAAAGGCCTGCGAACAATATACTTAGAGACATAATTACATTGTGGCCGAGGCAGGTGCTTGGATCGTTAATCAGTCAAACTTTTTACTGCAGAGAGTCTTCTGCGTATTTTTTAGAAGAGATTTTTAGGGAGATATGAAACCTTCGCTATGACCTGTCGCGGAAAAGATCCGTTTGCAAGCAAAAATACAGACGATCCTAAACACAAGTGCATACTTACTATTCTGCGTCTGTATAGATGTACAGTTGTACACTGTACAATTGTGTACATGTAAGTATGCTACATGTAGTATAGTATAGGGCATTAACTGATAATAACGCCGTCGTTATTATTATTATTATATTTATTTATTTATTTATTTATTTTTACCAGAGGTAGTTCTGACTCCTCAGGAAGCAAACAAAATTTAATGTCCGGAGACTGTTAGACAGTGGTATGTGGAACGGCTACGCTTCATGATTCTTCATCCCATTCTGGCAAGTCAAAATTGCTGCGGCAAGCAACGGCGTTGAATCCCTGAATAATAATAAATTGAAAGCAGTTGGAATAGTTGGCCAGCTTCTCTCGGGTCTCCGGAGATCAGAGTAAGATTGCGGATAAGATCAGAAATGAACGCAAGACCATGCAACTCCGCCTGGCTCTGCTCCAATTAGCACTTAATGCAGCTTTTCCTTTGGTTGTCCGTATTCCATTCCTCGCTTGTCCCTTATTTAAACTTTGATGACCAGACATTTTCATTGGCTTCCCCTTAATGTCTGATACTTCATTTTAAAATTATTTTTCTTACATAGGCCTATAAAGACTTCTTGGGTCAATCAAGTCAGCAGATAACACGGAGATGGCTCATTGGCCATTTTCACAAAGGTTCATATACACATTATTCATGCATGTGGACATCTATTTAGGCAAGGCTTATTACGGAGATTGAAAATACGACGGTGGCATGGCGACATGGCGTGTATGCATTTACCTTTTAGTTTGCGAGCAGTGGTGGACAGTGTTCGAGGTACTTTGCAGTTAACGCCCTCGCAGTGGCCATACTGGACAGTACTTTCACAGTCGCTGCCTCCGTTTCTTGGATACCTGATGATGCGTCTGGTTCGGTTCCTGACACCCATACCACACCGAACGCTGCACTTTCCCCACTTCTGCCACGCTTCATCGACCACACAGTCGACAGCTGCACAACAGTTGAAGCAATCATTTCAGAAACGTCTAAAGGGGCAGAAATTAACTGTCTGGATACATAAAAGCATTACATAGAAAATTAATATTCAAGCACATAATGTCATGTAGGGCCTACATACATATTTGTACATGTAAATAAGTATTTATATGTATGAAATTGTATATATATAATGCAGTTTGTACATGTAAATAAGTATTTATATGAATGAAATCGTATATAGCCTATATATGATGCGTGCACATTGCACCCGCATATACAATCACACACACACGCAGACGTAAACCTTTATGGTATGATGTTCTTACAGAGAAACACACATGTATAGACTATATGCTATTATGCATAGCTTATACACGCACACAATACATGGCAGTCCTCCAGTTGGCAACATTGGTCAATGTGCAATAATCTACACCGGTTTGGAAACGATTGTAATGCTTACGTTGGCAGTAGTCCTGGTAGTCATGGCAACAGTCTCCCGTTGCTAGGCAGTCGGAGTCGCAGAAGCACCTGGTTGCAGCGGCGGCGTCATCGGTCAACCTCTCGTAGACGCTGCACGTCAGGTCTTTACCTGGACAGCAGAGTCGAGCTTTGACACATCCGCCGGAACTGACGTCATGCACGAAGAGATCATCATCGTGCATCGCATGCATGACGTCATCATCGTGCATCGCATGCATGACGTCAACGAAGAAACCGACAGACACCGTAACGACGACCATATAATGTATGGCCGACATCTCTGATAATCATTTGGTGATTATGAAATTTAGGGTAAAAAATCTCAGTCACAATGTTCCACTATGAACAACTTTTACGGTAACCGATCTATATTGTAGTAATATTATATCAATGCCAATTCTGATTATAATTGATGAATAGCTCGAACGATCGAAACAACTTATTAACTGGCTGCGATGTGTCAGCGAGAATCTCAATAAAAACGAATATAATACATATGATCCTTTGACGCGAACACTTAGTGCGCAGTTTAATCTGTGTTGACTGACGATAAATTTTTGTAGCTCGTCTAAAGGCGTTCCGAATGCACGCAGCCAACCTCGACATTCAACTTCAGTTCCTGTATACAGCGGCTAGTAATCGTCAGATGAAAACAAGCGTATGTGTTTCATCCCGATAGTCAAATAATCCAAGAAGATACATATGCATCAACGAATGAAATACTACGAAGACCTGCAGGTGTACAGTGTATCTGTTAACAAGCAGACCCAGGTCTATAAATACCACCACCAGCAGCAACATCAGCATCAGCATCAGCAGCAAGAGCAGTTCACCTTCTTCTTCTTCTTGCCTTGGCTGTCCAGGCTTCCATTAAATTGTTGCTGTTGGATAATGATGCCAATGTAGGAACATCCATGAGATCCATGAACATGCTCCTTGGTCCATATTGCATCGCACTGCAAGCGAATCAAGATACGTGCACGATACATACAGAGGCTCCCCAGCATTTAGGTGGATGCTAAGGATGATGCAGCAATCGAGGCCGCAGTCTTGAGGGGCTTAAACATGTGCGTATACAGTGCACTGATTGGTTGTGAGAGGGGCCGGGCCCATTGGAGGGCAATCACAACACCCGGACCCGTTCTAGCCTTAGTGCGGTCTTGATAATACTATAATATTTATCATATTCTAGGCTTACACATAGGCTAATTGCCTAATAATTATTGTCATAGTTGTAAAAAACTTGTCCTCGTTTGTTATTCTCTCACAAAAAAACGTCGTTTTTCGTTTTTTATTTTTCTCATCGTTTTTTTATTTTTCATATTTTTAATTTTTTTTATGTAACTTAATCTATTTATCTATTTACTGTCTATTATTATTTTCCTTAATTTAATTTTTGCCTGATATTCCATACGTTTTCACCGTATACTCTCAAGGATTCAGCTAACTATAGGCCTATATAGTGTCATTATGTAGCCTAATTGTTTAAGTCCTCATTTGAGAAATACATGTAGTAGCCTAGTAGGTCCCTACAGGAAATGAAATTTGTAAGAGTTATTTTGACATAAAAAATTCTTGGGCCTATAATTAATATTTGTAAGCAACAATTAGATCTATAAGTACAAATGTACAATATATAGCCTAATTTAGTGCACATCTATGGTCTAAGCTTCTCATTAGATTTTAATTCGATCAGCATGAACTTATGTGAACTTAGATTCTAAGCTTATGTTTACAATTTAAATTTGAAAAGATTTCAATACCTTTAATTTTTCTGAATTTCTTATCAAACCAAAGTTATAAGAAACAATAACTGTGGTAAATTAATGTTACTTATACCAATTCTTAATTTTGGCCAAATAATAAAGTTGTGTTATTTGCAGATTAAGACTTGCAGATAAACTTGCATAGGCAAGGGTTTTAAGCTTAAAATGAAGTTTCAGATGTAACAAAGGCAAATTATTTTCCGTTTCCGTTTTTTGTCGTTTTTGTCGCTTTTTATTTTTTCCAAAAAAACACTTTTTCGTTTTTTATTTTATTTTCATCGTTTTTTACATCTATGACTATTATATCAACGTTTAATTGCACAGACATACGGGCGCATACGTTATTTAATCATGCATAGATCTAATATACAGTGCGACAAAGGCTGTATTAAATAGGAGTGTTTTGGATGTTTGAACATTCCCCGAAATGAAGTAATGTAAAAATTTAATAAAGCATTTAGGCTACTAACACACAAAGTAAGAACTAAGAGGAAATTTAATTGTGTAGCTCTTATTTCTATGTGAAGCTTTACTACAGACTAGTACAGAGTAGATCACGACGATGACCTAATCGTTATGATGATCTAATCATTATGATGATCTAATCATGATGATGATCTAATCATGATGATGATGGCGTGGAAGCGGCGAGTTCTGAATAATTAATTCAGCTGAGTAAACACACCCCCTCCAAGCGAATAAAATCCTGGCTACGACCTTGAGTGTGACTGAATAAAAGCGACTCCTAGCAATAATAGTTTCATATCCCCAAAAATGTTTAAATGCATGAAAATTCAAGCGGATTTTAATCTTGACTTAGCCTAAACCAACTACTAACAACTAACAAAATTGTACGCGATCTTACATAAAAACCGATGTCGATATAAGAGTAAAAACAGCTGCAAACTACAGCAAAATGACATTTAGCGAAGGGAACAAAAGAGTAAAAAAAAGGCTTCGCATAAAATATGAATATTTCAGCCAAACACACTTAGGCTACAGTGACTTACTCATAGGATTTCAAGAGAAGGCAATTTGGTAGCATAAAGGCAATTTGGTGGCATAAAGGCAATTTGGAGTCATAAAGGCAATTTGGTGGCATAAAGGCAATTTGGTGGCAAAAAGGCAATTTGGTGGCATAAAGTCAATTTGGTGGCAAAAGGG
Organism: Lumbricus terrestris; assembly: GCA_949752735.1. Classification (NCBI taxonomy): domain Eukaryota; kingdom Metazoa; phylum Annelida; class Clitellata; order Crassiclitellata; family Lumbricidae; genus Lumbricus; species Lumbricus terrestris. The sequence goes on along the minus strand of OX457038.1, from coordinate 43,677,864 downwards.
CAATTTGGTGGCATAAAGGCAATTTGGTGGCATAAAGGCAATTTGGTGGCATAAAAGCAATTTGGTGGCAAAAAGGCAATTTGGTGGCATAAAGGCATATGGTGGCATAAAGGCAAGTTGGTGGAAAAAAGGCAATTTGGTGGCAAAAAGGCAATTTGGTAGCATAAAGCAATTTGGTGGCATAAAGGCAATTTGGAGTCATAAAGGCAATTTGGTGGCATAAAGGCAATTTGGTGGCATAAAGGCAATTTGGTGGCATAAAGGCAATTTGGTGGCATAAAGGCAATTTGGTGGCAAAAAGGCGCTTCTGACAAAGATCGAAAGAACCCAAGAGAAGAACATCATTGGGAATTGTTTGCTTTCAAAGTCGCTCGACTTTTAGTGAGTCGGTAATGGATATGGTCGGTGTGTAGGCATATGCACTCGCTAGCAGAGGGATATAATGTGCACTTCGTGCAGCTTGGCGTTGTTGGTGTAACAATATATGCTACTGGAATTTCCTGCTAGCAGATAAGCTTTTAACAAATTAAAACCTGTATGAGTATAGTGCACCCTTAAGCAGATGGTGATAGACCGCATAGAGCTGTAGCTCGTAAACCGCCGAACGACCGACGAGGAAAACTTCCGCTTGCGTAGTCTACATCCGACATTTTATGGTCTCCAAACATTCACGGTTATTATAATATCCCATGGATTACAAATTCCGGGAAAGAAAAATCTGCAAAACAAAAATTGCCAGCCTTAAGTTATACGCGGCGTTGATCACACGCACCCGGCTGATAGAGATAGGCCTATCAGCCGGGAGTGTGAGATCAACGCATAGGTCTATAGCCTCAGTCTGTTGCGGTCGCGACCTATAATAGCTGGTTTCGTCGAAACCGCTAGAGGCAATTTTGAACATGCACAAAGCTTAATATGTCAAGCTGCCAGAAGCTGCAGCATGATAGATTAATTGATTGTTTTTTCAAATCTCACAAACTTTGGTTTTTATTTATGAATGCGCTTTTGCAAAGTTTTCCATGGCAGTGGACTTTTTCCGATCATATAGTGTGAATGTGACAGATGCTGTTCATGGATTCTCCGCGTCTCATTAGATAAAGTAGAAATGCACCAAGTTCCCAGAACTTTCTTAGGTACCGTAGATAAAAGAAGACCTGTGCGTGCATACACTATAATTATGGACTACCGGTATGCATCTCCTGCCATCCGATGATCGCACCGCTGTGTAGCAGTGTGTATAATTATGATATCAAGGTGAGCGACGCTGGCCTCGTATCTAATCCAAGTCTACAGACCTATCATCATCATCAACAACCGAGAGAGGGACCAATGCCCGTAGGTGCTCGATGCCGTTCTCGTTATTCCACGCCAGGTTTGTCTCTCCAAGGCGGCGTGTGTTAGGTCCTGTAGCGGTGCTCCACACCATTCTGATATGTTGTCCAGCCATTCCTTGTGCATGTGGTCGTCCTTTCCTGTTTGATCCCTATCCATTCTTCGAGGCACAACTGTCTTGATCTTTCTGCTGTTGTCCATCCTGCATATTATGCCCGAAGAGATCTAGCTTCCTGGTTATTATCTTCTGCATGAGGTTCTCTGTGTGGCCTATTCACCTATACACCGTGTCGAATAATAATCTCTTACCCATGAACCACATCCATCATAAAACGGAGACTGCACATCCTGTTTGGCTCAGTCAGCTGCCTCTTGATTCCCATCTGTTAATTTACACCGGTACCTTGCACTGCGGATGATGAGTTCGTAGAATAGCTCGAGAATTATAGGCACAGATATTCACACGGAACAGAGTCGAGTCAATTCATATACGGTAGCCTAACTGTTATCTGCGAACTTTTGGATCTGTCACACACACAAACACACACACACACACATGCATTGTACAAAAGCTCATGCCCTCAGGAAGATAGACAGCGTTGCCGTCATCAGTGCCGTGTTACAAATAATCTCATATAGGCCCTAAACGATTCAATTCTATGAGCTATTTACTTCTATAACCTATAATTAATTATACAGCCATGCAGCCTTGAAGCAGGGCTGTTTTTAAGGAATTTTTAGAACTGCACAGCCCTTCTTTCCTTTCCCATCCTCCATGGTAAATTACTTCCAGTCGAAGGACAATGACCTTTTTTGCTAGTTTTAACTTTTAACTGTACAGATGTACTTCTTCTACAACTGCACAAATCCATTTAGAACTGCACATTTTGTGTACAACTTCACGTTAAAAAAGCCTTTAAAAAGCCCTGCCTTGAAGTGCTCAAAACATTCGGGATCCACCAACGGCATCTGACTTTATCTCATTTTTATGAACAGAATCAACCATCATGGCATTACTATGTTCTATACAAGACTATGCAGCTAATATAAGATAAAATAAAAAAATATGATCTACTGCTGGACCCTCACTTGTTGCATTCACTGGCTCTAATGACATTATACATGTACCATACTTTAAGATCATGCTTTTCGTCATACGCCCCACTGCTCAACTGGCTTCGATCGTTCCTATATATCTGAAAGAACAAGCTGTGTAGTTGTTGCTGTTGAGTCGTCTATCTCCATTTTGCTTTGCCTCAGAGCTCTGTCTTTGGTCTCCTATTACTTTTCATCTATACACTGAATTAAGACTCTGAGCTATGCTGACGTCTCAGGGGCTCTTGCTCTAACTCTTCGCGGATGATGTAAAAGCTCACATCCACATCCGTGCATATGATGATGCATCAGCCGCTGCTTTGCGTATGACATGTGCACAAATGTTCTTTCCTCTTGGACGAGCATGCAATCTAGGCATCCAATAGATAGTAGGCTAATCGAATTCTCTCTGACTTAGGGAAAGTTGGTTGACTTGGCTGGGTGACAAAAGAAGGTACAGATCTCCTTGAGATTGCTTTTTTCACAGTCCGTGATCAGGGTGTGACCTATGGCCTGGAACTTAATTTCTCCCATAAATTGTTAACCTGTAGTCATATCAACTTCGTTAGCCACGAGTGGTTCCTAGTTCTTGCTGCATCTGTCTCTGTATCTGTATGTATCTGTATGTCTCTGTATATGTCTCTGTCTGTCTCTTTCTATCTCTGTCTTTCATAAAACGAACATGGTCTTCATCCTTGCTTCCGCTACTAATTCAATTGACCAAAACCGTTGCTTGATACTTGTCGGCCTTCTTTCTCCTCGGGGCCCGGGGCGACTTGTTCTGCGACGGTTCGGTCCCAGAGCAAGTCGCCCATGTTCATATGACATTCTAACTTCTTAAAAAGTATTCTTCTGTTTCTGCGTATAGTCTCAAGATAGAGCGTACCACTATCGGTCGGATGGAAATTTCTGCACCGCACCCCATGCAGCTACAACCGATCTCAAGGACTGTGCACTGTAGCTATAGCGTGTCTTTGTCACCCGGTGAGTGTGAGTGCCATGATTGGCCATTCTGTGATATATATATATATATATATATATATATATATATATGTACAGCCGACAGACAGAGACACATAATACAAAAACAGACGTAGAGGTATATAGTCTATATAAATAGAGGGGAGTCATACTCATACATAGCCTACATCTATGCGCGGGTAAACTCAACGGACCAAAGCTGCAGAATATAATAGCTTCACTGTGAGCTGCGTGACCCTATTGTCGACTACCTTCGATGTTGACTATTTGCACAATATTATGTTCTATGTATCACCGGAAGACATTAACTTTCTCGACTGTATAATTATTAGGTCTGTGAAATTATCATCTATTCTTATATTATCTGAACGGCTTCTGTCTCCTGGTAATTTTCTGGATGCTTCTGTTAGCAATGTGACACTGGGTTTGCTGTGTTTATGAACTTTGCTGGAGATTTATTGCGTCATTTTGACAATCCAGCGTGACATTCCTGCGAAAAGACAAGCATGAAACCCCGGTGTGGGATTCAACAATAAATTGCTGTTGTCATGTAAGGTTAGGCCGTTAGAGTATAGTAATACATCCATACATGCTTACTCGTGTGCATCAATACTGTACTATGCACATACATAATTATGTAGGCGTATATATACAGCGTTGTTTGGATGATCAAAATACTTCATTGACAACTCCAAATAAATGCTTAGCAAAACAACATATGTCTCAATTTTTTGGCATTCATGAGGATTAAGATAAACGAAACGTTTGAACAGAGAAAGATTTTTTTAGATAAACAGGGAAGGTGTCTTTTAAGGAATAAACGAGAAAGAAAGCACCGTTGCTCGTTGTCGCTGTTGAACAAAAGAACAGACCTTCTTTGCTCCTCCATAAACTTTCAGACAGACTGTTCTTTTCCACGCACTATAATTTAATAGCGCAAAAAACATCTTGTCCCTCCGCCAACTTGCCCCGGCACACCCCTACATATTGTACAGTGTACAACTTACAATACATACATATATAGCCTACATTCAAATGAATCCATAAACATGCATTCATGCGTACACATGCACGCATAAGTGTGCATTTACTGGTGGGCCTGTTTATTTAGTAGTGGGCCTATTTATTTACTGATGGACCTATTTATATGCTGGTGGGCCTATTTATTTACTGATGGGCCTATTTATTTACTGATGGGCCTATTTATATACTGTTGAGCCTATTCCTTAATTGTGCATATCCATGGATCACACGACTTCAACACCTGATTAGTGTAAATGGCTGTGCATGCGCTTAAATTCTCATGTGCTTTAAATACAGAGGCCGACAGACAATTCCGTTCGACTTCGTGCAAAGTATATCCTATAATACACGTGACTTGCAATACCGTAATTATTAAACGTTTAGACCAAGCCTGCCTCAAGGCTCATAATTATAGGCCTTCAGAATAATTGCTACCGGTATCTAGGTACTAGGACGTTTGTTTTGAATTATCAAGCTCATCATCATAGATGGAACTAAATAATTTGTCAGCATCTACATGCATGTGCAGTGCACTAAAGGAGGAACAAACGGAAGAGTGACAGACTGACAGACTGACAGACAGGTCCATAATTGATAGTAGCGTGCAAGTCAGAGATTGGCACAGTCTACACTTTGGCGATTTAAGCCTAATAGTCTAATATTAATAGACTGCAACGAATTATTGATGCACTCGTTAAGCGATAAAAATTTAATTTTTTCTCCGGACCAAGTTACCAGAATCCTAGCCTGCATGAAACGGGGAGAGCCGCCCACGTAAAGCGTGTAGCTCGAGATATACCGGGTAGGCCTATATCACTTTTGTGGAACTGTATCACAAGCGAGAACTGCGGGCGGCAGTTGACATCGTTCAAGGAAATATACGCCTCAGATAATCGTCTGAATAGCATACAGATAATGACTGACTACCAACAGGATTTTATTCAACGGTACTACAATGCTATGCATATGTTGTCGGTATTGAAGCATGTAGGCCACTCTACGGCGTTGTGTGCAAATGGAGGTAGGCCTATACATCGTCGGTAAGACGCTCTTAGTCGGCCCACCAGAAAATATAGGGCCTATATCTCAAACAGAAAGAAATTTTTATATATTATGTTTGGCAGTTACTGTACTGTAGGCCTAGTTCACTTTGGCGGTTTGCGATAGACTTGGGGAAAGCTCGGAGTCAGAAACTGATTGAAGACGAGAGGTTAGAAAGGTAGAACATAATAATTATCCTCATACGAAGGTAAGATTCATTCGCAATCTCTAATGCATGACTTAAAATAATAATTATGAGTTGATCACCTTTGCCTTCTTCCATCTGTTATCGCCGTTACAAGTCAACGCGAGCACGAATTACAGATTGTTTTAAGTTCAAATAGCTTGAATAAAAATATCTTTTATTTAAGGCTATTGCCAAGTGCATTAAAGATGAGGAATTTCGTGAAATTCACTAAATTACGAGTAATTTGCGAATTCACTAATTACTTCAATGAGCACTTCACGAGCAAACTTCTCACCAAAGCGAGCACGAATTACAGATTGAATATTGTCATTTTTACAACTCATTTATTTAAATGTTTTCATCTGCACACACAGTAGACCTAGTTCACAGAGTCACTTAATTTAATGAATATTAATTGTCCATAATAATTAAGCTAAAGAATAGAGTTTTATGTCCTCAGATCGTCAGATAGGTCTAATTGTGTTGTGATCTTAATGGGATTTACGGCCCTACTTAATCCTTTTAGTATTTTGCTGGTTGCTCTGTCAAAGTCTTTTCCCTGCAGCTGCTGTTAGGCCTACGCTTACGCTTTCAATGGTTTTCAACAACCCAACCTTTAGCAGCGACTGGACCTCAGTGCGTTGTACGAGTTCACATGTAGAACTCTTGGGTCAGTGCAGTTGCACTCTCAGCCTGAACGCTGGCCTCTTTCAGTGTTGTGTCTGCAGACAGCTTGAAAGCATCATGTTCGTCCCATGCACTTCGTATTATTATATCTACTGCATGAAATCCTAATGGAAGCCCTAAATTTTTCACAGTGGCATTGACTATGTTGTGACAAAAGTTTCTTGTCCTGGAATGATGAAGGTCAACACTAATACGCTTTGTGTGTATAGGATCTTGGTCTTGATTGGCTGTCCATTTTGCGTGACACTCATTATCATCATCAGCCTCTTTGCTGTCCGACCGACCTGACTGTAGAAGAAAGACAAGTGAACAAGCTGTTGGAACAAATATCTGAAGTATAAGCTTAAAGAGCTTAGTTGAGGCTGTTAGCAGACACTTAAGCAGAAGCAAACAACTTCAAGAAAGTCAGTGAATGCTAGAGAAGCAATAAGTAAAGCCTTCAGCTATACATGTATATATGCACGCGCAACAAATCACGAAACTCCATTCTTCTTCTGAAGTCAGCGTGAACGTAGACTCAAAATATCAAAATCTTTAAGAATGGCAGATGACTTTGGATATCCAGTGAGAAGGTGCATGGTTCCAGGTGACCGGAGTGGTAATTATTTAGCAGTTACTGCATCAGAGAAAAAGACCATGTACCACTTGCAGGAATCCTCTGTAATCACTTGACTGACTTTACCCAAGATGCTTTCGGTGAACTCGATGGCTCTGTGTAATATCAATCGCATAACAGTCCACATAATTTTGTTGTAGCCTACATGTCTCGATCAATTCCATCATCATCATCGTCATCGTCGTCGTCATCGTCGTCGTCGTCGTCGTCATCATCGTCGTCATTGTCGTCGTCGTCGTCGTGACTGTGATCATCATCATGATCATCATCATGATCCTCATCATGATCGTGAACATCATCATGATCATCAAGATTGTCATGATCCTCATGATGATCATGATGATTATGATAATGATCATCATTACCATCATCATCATCGCCATAGCCTTCGCCATCGTCATAGTCATTATCATCATCGTCGTCATCATGATCATCACCGTCGTCGTGATCATCTTCGTCGTCGTCATCATTCATCATCATCATAGTTGTTGAACGATAAAAATATGAAAATCCTATTGTAGCAAATAACTTGTGTGAAATTCTTTCAAACAGGAGCGTTTAAAGGATAAGCTTACAGATGACTTTAGAGGTGTAACAGCAATCCATCATGTCATCGTCATGTAATGCCAATGACACTGGCTCCCCGAGATTCAACGTCAGCATCGTCGTTCCAACTGAACTAAACCCAACGTACGCCACCCTCGAACTCATCTGTGCCGTTCTATCCATCGTTGGCAATTCCGTCGTCATCTTCCTCTTCATCAAGAAGCACTCGCTTCGAACGGTGAAGAACTGCTACGTCATCTCCCTCGCCGTCGCCGACCTTCTCGTCGGTCTGATGGGCATCCCGTCGGCCCTGGCCGTCTCGGTCGGTCTCCCGAGGAACTTCCACGGGTGCATGATCATGACGTCCATACTGATGCTGCTGTGCACTGGGTCGATCATGTCCCTCGTTGCGGTCACCATTGATCGCTTCTGGTCCATCATGAACCCGTTGACCTATCCGGCGACGATGACTCATACGAAGGCGAGGGTGACGATCTTCGTCTGCTGGTGTCTGTCGACGGTCATTGGCCTTCTACCCCTCTTCGGGTGGCACCTTCAGCCACCCGATCCACCTAGGTGCTTCTTCGTTGAGGTCATGGACCCAGCCTATCTCGTCTTCATCTACTTCGCAACGATCGTCGCGCCATCTATCTTCATGGGCGCCATTTATGCCGTCATCTTCTACAAAGTGCGGAGACGGGTGCGTTTTATTTATTCATTATTTTTGCTTATCTATCTATTTATTGCACTGCACTGCATTCGTATGATCTTGTTAAAACGGATCTCACGTTCACTTCTGCTTCTATAATTTTTTTATGTACGTGACGCAATGGATGAGGTGGGAAGAAGTGAACGACTTGTTTAACCTGCAAATCCTTCACTGCCAGCACACCACACTGCTTCAATCACTCCCTATACTACCGTACTTAATATATTCCTTCTCGTTGCCTACGATCATAAAATATTGTATCTGAGCCTCGATGCAGAACAGTTATGGGCTCGCGTGCATTACATGCCTCTGCTCCCAAATAATGGAATCTACTTCCACTCTCTCTTCGTTGCTCAAATTCACTCCGTATACCTTCGCAAAACGGCTCAAAACTCATTATTTCTCCTTGGCTTTTAAGGATTTGTCCATATAACTGCATCTACCTCTGGCGGCTGACTATCCGCGCCTCTGATTCACATTTCGGTGTGACCTTGCACGCTTAAGAAATTGAATAATAATAATAATAATAATAATAATAATAATAATAATAATAATAATAATAATAATAATAATAATAATAATAATAATAATAATAATAATACTAATAATAATAATAATGTGACAATTCACATTTACACATGATGACCAGATTTAATCAAAATATTTCAAAGCCAACAAAAGTTGCACCACTTTTAGTGAGGCCACCCAACGTGTTTTGACGATTGAAAAATATAATAATAATAATAATAATAATAATAATAATAATAATAATAATAATAATAATAATAACGATGATGATGATGATAATGATAATGATAATGATAATAATAATATAATCTTTGTTACCATTGCCCTGGAAACACTATAGGGCCCATCAACTCTGCCGAGGTCTGCTTCATCGGCGAGGCTGGCCAGCGTCTCTCGGTCATTTTGTGGAGAGCCACGAGTGCGACCTTTATCTTCCAGCGTATTTCCATCTGTCTGCATGTAGCGCTACAAGCCATCGCTTTTCGTGGTAGTTTACTTTTATTAATGTTGCGGAGGACGTGGCCTGATTTTCTAGACATTGAACAACAGCACCAAGCACTGTTTTTTATATCCCGAGGGATCTGAGGTACCTCGAATAAAAAAAATTGTTTTAGTAGTGTATGGAAGCAAGTAGACGGAAGTGTCTATCACCGCCTATGTCGTGTAGGTTATAATTGGAATGGGGGAAGACGAGTGACAAGGAACTCTCAACATTTTGCTGACCATGAACTCAATATGAGAGATGAGAACAGCATATACGGCGGATGTTCATAAACTTCATTATGCATGTAGACCAAACAATAAAAACTGGTGAAATTAGATGATATGTACAAATCGTAAAAGACTTAAACACAGTTAAGTCGCATATCCGTCTTCGATGAGATTCTATATAGCGATATGTCAGACGACATTAGGCCCAACTGCAACCATAACTACGTAAGGTTTAGGCCAATAAGGCCAATTAGGCCTTAAGGTTTTTATGTTAATCATGCTGGTAGGCCTAGTTACTGGAGCTGTGTGTATACGCATATGCGCCTGTATGAGCCTGCGTGGGCGTATTTAGCCTAGGTCTACGTGTATGTTTCATGCCTATGCAAATCAAGTCAAGTTTATTGAAATCGAATCGGTGGTGCGCACATGCACAATGCACCGGTGAGGTCCTGTGTAATTCAAGAAGGCTATTAATTATAATATACATCAGACGAAGTCAGGTAGTCTTGAGAATAGTGTGACAGCAATGGATGATGTAGATCGACTCATGAGGAGGGGAAGCTCGACGGTTTTTCTAGTCAACGTCGCAACAATAGCAAGACAGAGTAAAGAAGCACACGGGGAACGTGAATCAATACCTTGGCTAATACTAGTAATAATAATACGATTTATATAGCGTTGTAGCCCAGCCGAGGCCAAATCAAAGATGCTGTAGCCTACATGAGTTCAAAAAGTTATTGGCCATTTGGCAGTTATAAATTATGATTGTTTAAACAGATTCGTCTTGAGCCTTTATTTAAATCCCTCATGAGACGGTGCGTGCCTCACATGGTCGGGAAGATTGCTCCATGCAGTGGGTCCTGACACAGAGACAGAACAGTCGCCAAACCTCGTTGAAGACCGTGGGACTTGTAGCTCGACGAAGATCTTAACCGGCTGCAGAATTCTGAGATGTAGTCCGGCAGAAGGTTATGCAGTGATTTATGTGTGATCAATCTCAGCTTACATGTCGTAGGACCTAGTCATAGCTTAGAGACAATTAACAGTGTTTACTATTTAGGCAACTTAAATGCCAGTGATCTGGTGATCTTTGTAGGCCAGATTAAAGTAGTTACGAGAGTTTAGAGAACGGATGTCTAGGACTCTTGGTCTATACTCTATAGAATTTCGAATCATGATTTAGGTCCCGCTATAATAGCCTATACTGTATTCTAATAGTGAATTGCTTACACTGTACAATAGGGCCTATTTGTTTTGCATGGTTAAGGATATAGGTTGTAACGTGATCCGGTATTGTAACTATGGACAGAAGCATTAGTTCCAAAGTATATATATATACCGGTAGTCATTGAAGATACTATGGGTAAGGTATGAGCCTGATAATGGTATTGGCCTACATGAAAATAGCCAGTTGAAGTTATACAAATCAGAGATGATTAGTAGATTACGGTTTTCAGATAGACCATAAGATTCTGCCAAGTAGTGGGAGCCTGTGATGATTCTCAAAGCTTTTTTTCTACAGTGTGTGCACACATGATATTATTATATAACCTCCTGTCCGTGTTTTGATACCATGGTTGAGGTATTGCATTGTAAAGTGTTTGGAGGGTAAGGGAGGGAGAATATTTTTTAGCCTTTGATAATTCCTATAAAATAAATTTTAGCTACTATGGGTAAGGTATAAGCCTAATGACGATCAGGCGATCATATTTCAACTAGGTTGGTGTGAGCTGCACTTGAAATTTTCACCCGGGGCTATGTAAAAAAGTTATTTGAGATACACGTTTAATTGGGATATTATTAAAGACAATAGTCTTTTTCGGGTCCTCGTGTATCTTCCTTTCGAGGCAAGTGAATATAAATTAGTTGGACTTTTTGATTGTTCAAGGTTAGGGGTCAAACAGTAAACCAAGTAGTCAAATAAAGCAATCCAGAGTTGATGTCATTGACGTAAACTTGAAACAGGAGATTTAGAGGGACCTAAATTAAGATAGACCTCTGAGGAACTCCGCAGAGGATTATAGGCAGGTCAGAATGAGTCTTAAAGTTTACGTTACATGATGTAATCTATCGGTTTAACAGGATATGAATCAGTAGACTGTAATACGATCCCTAAACAGAACTAATTCATATCATGATATCAGCGTGGAAGGCTAATTAATTAGGATATAATAGAGCCTAGATATCAGACCTGAGTAATGCAAGCAGTTAACTACTGGTCTAAACAAGAAAGATGACTAATGCAATTAGCACATATAATTATTAATAAAGACTATTATAATCTGTGATCTAATGCGTAATGTCTATTGTCTTTGCATAATATATCATGATAATCAAGATTTATTTACACAAAGGCTGATTGTCTGACTGGATGACATTAGCCTGGGCATCGGCTTTTAACAGAGGGTCGCCATAAAGTTTTAAGGGCAGTTCAGGGGCCGAGGATATATACGCCAGTCGCTGGACAAACTTTCGAAGATTCATTTAGGCTACCCAAGAAAGTGAAAATATGAGTTTTGTTTAAGAAATTGCAAAAGAGATGGATGTGGCAAACGAAGGTATACCGGTAATACGTTCTTGATCAAGCAATTGATGTTTGGACGGATTAGGACATATGCGGTTAGACAACATCCAAGCAACCAGGCATCCATAGCCTACCCAGTACCCACAAGTCTACTCCGCAGGCGCCCTCATACTGAGGTAGCAACATCAGACGCCAAAGAGTGCACATATTAAACCTGGACGTCATCAGCATACGACCGACTCAGCACGTCAAGGACAGCGAGGAGCGTGCCTAGTTCAGCTGTATAGATAATTTTAATGAACGGATCCTGAAACAGAGCCATGAAGCAACAGGATGAATGGGACCTAGTGGTGCAGTGGACCCATTAACCCACAGAAAGAACGATCATGTAAGAAAGATGCTAGCCAAGAAAGGAAATTGTGGCACCAAATGATGTGGAGAAACGGCAAAATAATGAGGATATCGTGCATTCGTGGTCGACAGAGTGTAAAACGCTGCACTGACATCAAAATAAGGTTATGGCAGGATGGCAACCTGAGACCAGAGCTTTTTTAACGTGCAGTTGTACACAAAATGTGCAGTTCTAAACAGATTTGTGCAGCTGTAGAAACACTTAAGTTGATTACTATTAAAACTAATAAAAAAAGGTCGTTGTTCTCCGATTGGAAGTAATTTACCATGGAGGATTGGAAAGAAAAGCAGGGGTTGTGCAGTTCTAAAAATTCCTTAAAAACAGCCCTGCCTGAAACCTGTCTATAGATAGCACCATAGATATATCTGAATGAAGACGGAATAAGAGGGTTGAGTGGCCTTTACGGAAACCAGACTGAGCTGATAAGCAATAAACTTTTCTGTGACCTCGATAAGAATGAAACATTGGCAATTGGCCTAAAATTTGCTGTAAGTATGTATTTTATAATTTGTATAATTATATTAATGTATCATATTATGTATGACGGTTTTAAAAACTCATTGAAGTGACTGTGCATAAGTAAATCTCAATGATTCTCGTTGTATACAGAGTCAGAAATTGTCAAAGATGATCGCTGCCTCCGATAAGTATCAGCATCATCAGCAGCAACAGCAGCAATCGCCTCAGCCTCAGGACCCAAAGCAGAACGAACGTCTGCTGCAGCAGTTCAAGGTCAAGGCGAAGACAGTGAAGATCATCTTCATCATCGTCGTCGTCTTCCTCATCTCTTGGTTCCCTCTCTACACTCTCAACACAATCGCCTTCTTCTGTCCCAGCTGCTACATCTCCCCAATTCTCTTCAAAGCTTCGATACTTCTCTCGCATTTCAACTCCGTCTGGAACCCGATCCTCTACGGCTGGAAAATGAAGGACTTTCACCTTGCAATCAAGGAACTAATCCTCGGTCGTCGCTTCAAATCGGGTGAATTCGGGCGATCATGGTCGAACACGAACTCAACAAAACTGTCTTCTATGAGAGTTGACTTCGCTCGCATCAATATCACAGCAGGAAGTCCGATGCAACGGATTCTATGAAGCGAGACCACAGAATATAATATTACAATACATGGCAGCAACAGATCGCAGACAATCAGTTTTACATACAGCAAACTACATTAAATTTTTAGCATGTCTGTATACGCGGCGTTAACGGATATTACGGACCTTCTCTGACTGCAATCCAAAGACTATAATTATGATACACCATAAACTTGCATCATCATCACCAACACAATCGTCCTCCTCCTCGTCATCGTCATCGTCATCATCATCATCATCATTATCCTCGTCATCATCAACATCGTCGTCATCGTCATCGCTTTCTTCATCGTCATCAGCATCATCGTCATCATCATCATTTCATTATCATGACTCTCTCCTCTTCATCATCAGCGTCGGCAGTTTCAGCAGAAGGAGATGATGATGATGGCGCGTAACTCACTGTGACGACCTAGGAAGTTGCATTGCCACACTTCCAGTTACTTTGTCTCCGCTAAAGCATCAAACCAGTCGCGTTCATTCCCATCACATTGCGATCAAGGGCTTAGTCGTCCAAGGAGTCCTGGACCCACATGCAGAGAGGTCGTCGACTCAAAGGAAAATGCATGATGTCCTTCTTTCGGTCAACAAATTCAGTCAATTAAAATTGCATAGTCTCTTTTGCATCGTTGCAATTTAAAGCAGATAGGCTATTGCATCAATTTACAAAGTTACAAAGCGCAAAGTTGATTGCAGAAGTCTATAGCTCACAGTCTAATCGCTTTCCACGTTTCAAATAAACTTTTGAGTATGGGCTTCAGACGAGAATGTCTTGAAGGTAACAGAAGAGAAAGCTACTTGACGCTGCATTTGTTTGACCTGTTAGTGTTAGACTCGCCCAGCCTCGCCGTCTATCTCGCTGAACGACAGTCGTCAAAATATTCGGAACCGGAAATCTGCAAAATATTGCAAATCGGTGGTGCCAAAATGTTAACAAATCGTTTTTCTCATACTCAGAGTTTCATTTTGAGTGGCTAATTATTAGTTGAGCATACATGTAATTACATGGCGATGCTTGCTAATGACAACGATATTTGAGAAGTTTTGAAGATGACTATGATAATGACTGGAGTCTGGATATCGCTATTGAAGATAATGATGACAATTACAACAACGATGCCCACTATCATAATGCGACCTACGTTACATTCCGGAAAACGTAATCGCTTCCTATACTCATGGGCGGAGACCTAGGGGGGGACAGGGGGGACGGTCCCCCCCAAAGAAAGTGTTGGGGGGACGGCCCATGCATTTGTCCCCCCCAATGTTTGAGTGCCAAGACTTTTTTCGGTGGCGGAAAAAAAATTCGTCGACTTTTTGGGCCAGATGACTAAAAAAAAAAGGTCATCAAATTTTTTGGCGGCGAAAATAGAAATATTTCGTCCAGATTTTGGCCGGATGACTAAAAAAAAAAAGGTCATCAACTTTTTGGGCGGCGATTTTTTCAGAAAATCTCGCGTCTTTCCGCCCCCCCCCCAATTCTCGGCCCAGGTCTCCGCCTATGCCTATACTGCCTACATGTAAGCCTATATGTTATACAGAAAACTAACATTCGCGAAACCTACGCTTTGTCTACGTTAATAATTAATTATGGTAATTATTGCAGTCTCACTATTGCGGAATAAAAAAATATATTTGTGACAGTATCGATCGGTCTGCATCCATGCAAATGAACGTCATTTGGACGAAATGAATTTGTGGTATAACAGGAGGCAGCTGTTGAATGGTATTATATGAGTGCAGCTGCACTGATAGTAGCAGTTTTAATAACTGCTACTATCAGTGCTACTACACTGAGTAAATCAATATTGACTGAGCAGATAATTATTAAGTTAATAATTAATCATTGTAATTGCAGTCTCACTATTGCGGAATTTATCAACTGTATTTATGACAGAATCTATGGTGTAGGCTACATCCATGCAAATGAACGTCATTTGGACGAAATGAATTTGTAATATAACAGGAGGCAGCTGTTGAATGGAATTATGAGTGTCGTTGCACTGATAGTAGCAGTTATAATAACTGTTAATATCAGTGCAACTACACTGAATTATTCTATTGAGTGAGCAGATAATTTTTATTAAGTGATGCGGACGAGTGAAAAATATTGATGTTAACGTACGCTAACGTACGGCATAAATAGTGTGTCAGCGGAAAAATTACATAGGCTACATATGTAGCCTACATTCGGTACGTTGGCCTACGGTCGGACCTTGGCAATGATGATAAATTTTAATTCAATTTTAATTTTAATTCTGCAAATGACAGAAGTCTGGTAGGCCTACTTGAACTTCTGTAGTTAATTAAGAGTCGAGGCTTGACCGAAAAACATTCACTTTGAGAAGACATGCATGTTTAACAGATGCTACTCTTCTGAAACGTTTCGATCTTAAGATGATTAGGCGTACACGCCTCATATGAATGAGATGACAAAAACAACACAGGTGAAGTTCATTCAAGACATTTGATCCTCCTTTTCTCAATCTTGTCGCGCTCAGATTAAGACGCAATAAATTACGATCTTATATGGTCAACCATGCAGGAAGCACACGATTTGAGCCTATTTGTAATATTTGTTGGGGTCGAATTATCGGATTGGTTGATATGACTGTACTTGAAACAACTATTGACTCTGAGTGAAAGAGTTTCCTTACTTTGAACAACGACTCGACAATATTATGCAAATCAATCATCTCCTTAACGATAAAATAAATTTTATAGTCTAAGCGTCACTGTGCAACAGAAACAGAAACTTATCCGCTATCAGTGAGATAAATTGAAATTATGAAATCATAATATTCGGAAAATGTATCTATGTGTGCATGGGTGTGTGTGTGTGTGGGTGTGTGTGTTTGTATGGGTGTGAGTGGTTCCGCTTTCACTTATGGCGTCCAAAAGGAGATGAAAACATAAACGGAATGCTGAATAAAACTCGCCTTCATCTCTTCATCGATCTGTGTATATGAATACTAATCAATGTTGTGCGCACAATCTTCAGTTAGCTGTCAAACTGTAGTCTACTTGAACTGGTAAGTAAAATTCAGGCTACTTTTATCTTTGAAAATCGAATGTAGGATTGTAGACCTAGGTCTAGTTGAATTGAACCAATCAACAATAACAAATCATTATGACACGCTTCTGGTCGGGTCAATCTACGACATGACCCGAAACAAATTGCAAGAAAGCGTTTTATGACGATTTGCCGTTGTCATTTAGGTCTGTTGATGAACATAGGCCTACTAAAAGTTGCATAAAATCGGAGCACGGCAAGTGGTCTAATTTTGGTGGGAAAAAGATGGCCGCCAATTGGACCAGGCTTGGAATCTGGAAATGACATTGTTGGAATCAAATCGTGTAACAATTTGCTAACATGCTTTTCTAGACTAATTTGACCCTCCTGAGAACGAAAATCGTGGTTAGGAAGCTTGATTTCTAGTGATTGCATGGGAAAACAAGATGGCGGCCAAAATGGCGACCTATTGCTTCAAACTGTTGTAGGCCTATAGTCGAGTCAATCTACGAAATGACCCGCAAAAAAGTTGTAAGAAGGCGTTTTATGATGATTTTCTGGTGTCTTAGGTCGGATGATGAACCTACTAAAAGTTGCATAAAATCGGAGCACGGCAAGTGGTCTAATTTTGGCGGGAAAAAAGATGGTCGCCAATTGGACCAGGCTTGGAATCTGGAAATGACACTGTTGGAAGCAAATCATGTAATAATTTGCTAACATGCTTTTCTAGACTAAATTGACCCTCATGAGAACGAAAATCGTGGTTAGCAAGCTTGATTTTTAGCGGCATAAACAGTTGCCG
>OX457038.1:43513059-43655559 GCA_949752735.1 Lumbricus terrestris | reverse complement strand
CCCATTCTCTTCGATGCGTCGATACTCCTTTCGCATTACAACTCCGTCTGGAATCCGATCATCTACGCCTGGACAATGAAGGACTTTCGGTTTGCCATAAAGAAATTCGTCTTCGGTTGAAATTGAACGGACGCGTGAGGGGCACCTTTGCTACAACCGGTTGCAAAGATGGCTACTGAATATTGCCTCTGTGACCACTATAATCACTGTGAATGGCTGGCCATATGGTATTAGAGTGTTGATGGTGCGCACGGAGGGACATTTAAAAACAGACACAGAGGAATGCGCCTATAAATGGAGAAGATGGTCATAGTCATGCGGGTCATCTAAGCCTTCTCCGAAAGTATGAAACATGTGTTACAACAGTTACACAATCACGGCAGTTGTTCTCTTAATAGGTCTACTACTGCACGCGAGTCACAGTTTTCATCCAAAAATTGTGTCATTTGATGCAACACAAGTTTCTAAAATCTCCAGCAGAGGAAGTCGTTCTGGGTTCGCGAGGCACATCATATAGGCCTACGGCAGGTGATTGATCCGAATCGTGGCTTTTATGCGGGTCTGACTGCGACCTTGTGGGCATCATCCCGAGCTGCCTCTGCAACTGGGCGCAGCGTCGATTAGTTGCGTCGGGGGGATATTGGACCTGAATTGTTACGTTGACCCAAATCTGTCAATTAACAAACATGCTCACATACTGTTCAATGACCAAAACAATAACGAGTATTTTAACTAGGGCAGGATCGGGTCTTGATAAATAAATCGAGTTTCGTCGTATTCCCCAGACCGTTTAATTGGATTCGACGCGCCCGCCAGGGTTCTAAGACGATTGATCACTGGACGGTTGATCACCTGAATTTGCCGAACCAGAACTGCGATCCTATATTCAATGTGCTGCCTGGTAGGAAGCCAGTGTAATATCTCCAGTGGGCCCACATAGCTGGAGATATGACTAAACTTATGAATCTGTCCAATTAGATGTGCTGCAGAGCGTGAGACTCGGTTCAGGCTCATTATTCGAGTGAATGATAATGTTGATATAACACAGATATAAATATAATATCACTAGCTGGGGTACCGTGCCCGGGAATTTTAGTATCCCCTTTCCCCTCTTTCACTCTTCCTTATCTCCTTCCCCTCTCTTCCCTCTCCCCTCCCTCCCCCGTCCCCTCCTCTCCCTCCCCTTCCCCTCCCACTCTCTTTCCCACTCCCCCTTCCCCCAAACCCCTGCCCTTCCACTCTCCCACTCTCCTCTCCTCCCTCCTCTCCTTCCCCTTCCCCCAAACCCCTCCCTCCCCTTTCTTCCTCCCCTGCCCCTTCCCACCCCGTTTGCAAACCCCTCCACTGGGTTGTTCTGATGGTCAATAGCTGCGAAATTGTAGGCGTATAATTCTGGACAAACACACACTCACACATCCACATTCTCCTTTCTCTGTGCCTATTAATAACTTGGTTAATACAATTATTGCTGGCTGTCTGTTCTGTTAGTATAGTTAAGATTTCTGTGATCTGCGTTCTTGTGAATATGAATGTTTCAGCTGCATAATTGTACACTTTAACCGGTTGCGGTTTTGTCAACCGGATCGTTGAATAAACGAAAATTATTATTATACGTGCGAAAGGCGAGAATGACGTCAAGACATGACGAGCTCATCCTAACTGTAGAACCAACGAACGGCAACAATCGCTGATCAAAATCTGCGTATATGCACTTCTAATGCTAAATACGCGTAAAATAAAAATGTTGATATCTCGGGTTTTAAGGTGAGTTGAGAGCTGAAAATAGTCATCCTGAATTCCTGACCTACAAATTCGCATGGGAACCTAAAAAATATTGTTTCGTGTTGCGAAATGATTCGGCGTCTGAGCCTTTCTTGGGACGGACATACACACATACAGATCTCAGACTTATAGTATAGATGAACTTAACTATAGCTTCATCTCTGTGCTCGCATGCGATTAAGATCCTCACTATGAGAATCAGCAGCGGGTCTTGCCTCGAAATATCTGGATGACGTGATACTTCAGCTTCATTCAGCTTCATTCTCTCACCGCCAGTGGCGTGGCCAAATGTGGGTTTCGGGGATTAAACCCTCACCCCATTGGCTTAGGAAGCAAGTTTTTAAAGGTTATTTATCCACTTAAATAAGAAAAACAAAACAATTGCTTGTAGAAACAATTGTTTTTCTTGCTATTCTCTTTGTTACCCTATTCCCTTTTTACTTACTGTAATACTGTTGGGTTGGTGTCAGGAAGGGCATCCGTCCAGGCCATAAAACCCCCAAACCCTCCCATCATAAATTCCTGGCTACGCCACTGCTCACCGCCAACTTCGTTCTGCCAAGGAAATTGGGCCTCTTGGTTCTACGCACTAAGAGTCGATAAGAGAAATTCTAGGACTTCGGGCAAAGCAGTCACGGGCCCCTAAACTATCTTTAAAGAAAAATCTAGATAAAGAAGCAAAACTAAACAGTAAAGTGTGGATATAACCTATACGATATAACATATACGATACAACATCTGCGATATAACATTTACGATGTAACATCTACGATATAACATTTACGATATAACATATACGATATAACAATAACATTTACGATATAACATCTACGATATAACATTTACGATATAACATTTACGATATAACATTTACGATATAACATTTACGATATAACATTTACGATTGTAACATTTACGATATAACAATTACGATATAACATTTACGATATAACATCTACGATATAACATTTACGATATAACATCTACGATATAACATTTACGACATAACATTTACGATATAACATTTACGATATAACATTTATAAATACTATATAACATTTACGTACAAGGCTATGATTTTATTCAGCTGTTAAGTTTAAATTTTAACTGATTTATAGTTATGCTTAAGTGGCAGTAGCTTAGTTTTATATTTTATAAGACACTAGCTGGGGTACCCGGCGTTGTCCGGGAAATTTAGGATTCGATCCGCTACGGCCACAAACCCACCCTACCACACTCCGACCCCTACCGGTACGCGACCCGATAAATTTGGGTTTGACGAAAATTTCCACATCCACCCCTCCATCCCCAACCCCTCCCATCCCCACCCCCACTCCATCCCCCCTCCATCTTAACCCTCCAACCTCCACCCCCACCCCCCCCACCCCAAACCCCACCCCTCGACCCCCCAGGCCATCCCACCCTCATCCCACCCCTCAACCTCCACCCCACCCCTCGAAGCCCACCCCGCCAACCCCCAACTTCATCCCCACCTCTCCACCCCATACCATCCCACCCTCCCTCACCCCGCCTCTTCCGGTAAGCAACCAGTGAAATCCGTATTTGCAAAAGAGCTAACGTTAGACACCTTTAAAACGGTGAAAATGACTGCTTTTATACGTTGCAAGCGATTGAAAATTTATATCGAAAATTAGTGTTTTCGACCCCCCGCACCCTGGCCCCCCTGGTGGTAGAGATTTTCCAACCACTGATCCGGGGGTTCTGATGGACCTCTATCTAGGGAAAAAAATTCAAATCAATAGCTGCGTTTTTTTGAAAAAATTTGGGGAGTTTCGTCCCCACCCTGGCCCCCATGGTGGTAGAGAATCGCCAACCCCTCGCCTTTGCGTCTCGTGCCGAGACTAACACAGTAGTGAAGGTTTGGAGTGAAAAGCTCAAAAACTGTGAGCGTGCATTCTGGACAAAGTCACATACATACCCACATACATAGCCAAGTCCTTTCTTATAGATATAGATAAATCATAACTTGTATGCATAATATTGCCCAGCCCGGCTTCTATGAGCCACCGGACTCCCGTCCTCTGCTTCCCTGTCGGCGGCCCTGCCCCCACTAGATCTGCTATGGCTCAGTCTAGATCCTTCTCTTTCGAATATATACGCCATCTCCTTCTATTCGCTCTTCCATTCTTTCTGGCAGTCTTTCTTCTTCCTTCGCTCTTCTCAAAACCTGCTTCTTCTCGCGGGCTTAGTATATAGTCATACACTGGGAGCGCTTCTGAACGGTTCACCCCAATAGAGGCGTTTTACAAATGCTCAAAATCAAACATTACAAAGACATAACTTTTCTTATCCTATAATTGCTTAGAATAAAACACAGGGTCTTTGTAGGCCTAAGGAATTGTTATCGGGAACGCTTGCATAAAATATTGAACTAATTACTTAATTGTCATAATTGACATGCACATGTGACAGAAATAAGTTGACAAGAGGAGACAGACAGACATGCAGACCGACAGACGGGCAGACCGACAGACGGGCAGACCGACAGACGGGCAGACCGACAGACGGGCAGATATCCATTCACGAGGTCTAAACGAAAAGCAAAAAAACCATGGAGGCATAATTATATTTACATTCATTGTGACAACGTCAGCCTACGATAGCCTACGCTGCAGACCAATGTGAATTTCCTGCTATTTTTGGTAATAGCCTAGTCCTCTCATCGTCGTAATTAGGTCCTATGCATATATGCATATACATTGTATACATGCCTATCAACACTCACTTACCACCGTCGAATATTTAATTGCTACGAGTTACTGTCGTATTTTGTCTAAACGTTATGAGCGTCGCTTTGTATTGACCTATGTCTTCGACTGAGTTGTAATAGGTTGGGCAATATGTTCGTGAAATGAAGATTTACATTGACTCAATTAGGTCTATAGCCTACACATAGGTTAAGCATAGTTGCTGAAAGGATTTTTCAGATAGGTCTAGGCCTATTAAGCAGGAATGTTCCGTATTCAGGTTTGTGCAGCGCGTTATGTGTAAAACACCTGGTGCCATATCATCAGTTGCATCCGAAAACATAGCCTATTATGGACATATATACTCTATCTACAGAGGTCTGCACTGGTTTCTGACAGGCGAAGGATGAGTTGTAATCGATTATAGCACTGAACAACCGAACAGGTAAAGGGATGACACGTATAGCCTATTAATTTTAACGACCGACATGCATGTGTGATTCATTCATATATTTT
The DNA here is from genome assembly GCA_949752735.1 of Lumbricus terrestris. Taxonomy (NCBI): domain Eukaryota; kingdom Metazoa; phylum Annelida; class Clitellata; order Crassiclitellata; family Lumbricidae; genus Lumbricus; species Lumbricus terrestris. Next base: position 43,650,553 of record OX457038.1, on the reverse strand, counting down.
TTTTATTTTTATTTATTTATTTATTCCTCAACCAAAACAACAAACAAACATGATACAATTATGGCATTGAATAATAGGGCCTACATTAACATAATTTGGTGAAGAAGGGGAGACCCAGAAGGGATAGAAAATCCCGCTAATAGGGCCACCCATAATTCATGTAAAATATAAAAGAAAAACATGACAGAGCATTCAATTGTAGGAATAAAAAAATGATGAGGGAGAGAAAAAAAAATTAAGCAATCGACATTTCTGTATATAACGAGAAAAACAACTCTTAACTAATGACTTAACTAAAGACTTAACTAAGGGCTTGGCGAGACCACTGAGCAGAAACCTTAACCATTACATATCAGGAAGTGTTTTAAGTAGATAAAGGCGAAGTTTATGCTTAAATAATCTTGTGTTAGGTAGGGAATGAAGATGTGTAGGGAGAGAGTTCCAACATTGGGAGCCAGTATATTGTATAGAGAATCGACGAGTATTAGTATGTGCGTAGGGAAGGTCATAAACAGTTAATTTTCTAGTTGAATAAGAGTGGCGATCAGAGGTAAGGTTAAAGAAATCATTAAATACAAGTGGTAATAGGCCATGGTTATAACGGTACATAAACTCTCCTATTTGCAAGTGCCTAATTTGATCGATCTTTAATAATCCAAATTCCTTGAAATACAGAGCGGTGTGGGCTCGGCGAGGAATATTAGCTATAAAACGGATTGCATATTTTTGAAGGGTGACTAGTCTGATAAAATTAGATTTGTAAGTAGATGTCCAAATTAAATTACAGTAGGTTAAATAGGGATAAATAAGAGAATAGTATAGCATAGACCGGATAGAGACAGGAATCAGTTTAGATGAGCGAAATAGCACACCAACAGTCTTAGCAATTTTGCTAGAGATATTATTGATGTGTTCCTTCCAATTTAGATGCTGGTCAATATAAACGCCCAAAAATTTTGTGGATGTTACTTCGGTGATAGGAGTCCCTTCAATAAGTAGAATAGGAAGTTCATTGGGATATTTTTTCTTATGGGATCTGAAGAGGATGTAGTTGGTTTTATCCAAATTTAGAGTAAGTTTATTAGATCGAAACCAATCAACGACTCGGTGAAGCTCAGAATTAACAGTGTTGAATAGGGTATCAATAGATTTATCAGAATGAAATAAGTTAGAATCATCAGCAAATAGCACAAAATACATAGAAGGCGATACATTGGGTAAATCATTAATATAGATTAAAAATAAAAGAGGTCCAAGATTAGATCCTTGAGGGACACCGTGAGAAATGAGTTGTAGATCAGAAGTACAATTGTTAACAGAAACCAGTTGAAAACGATATAATCATGGCCTAAAATAAACTTTATTTGCATTTGAGATGATGGCCTTAACGTTCTTGCATCATGTCAACGGCGCTACACAAAGCCATGCTCCGTGCTGAGAGTGCCTCTGAGCAGTCATTCTGCAAGAGAAAGAGTAATTAAATTTTTAGTACCTTACGACTAACGTTGCTGCATTCTGGTGAAAAATATAAGGAGAAAATGTTGTTGAGAATTGGCGGTTTGCTGAGGTTAGGCTAAGTTATGAAATGCCCGTTGACAATAAAGACCACGTGATAACTGCTAGGCCTACTTGGGGGACCCTACTCAGCGGGATCCTGTTCTCTTTTGGGTATCTCATTGTAGCCGATGTTGTAACATTGTCCACTGTCTAATTTTCGCTTTACTCATGGCTGTTACAACTGTTGACTGCAATAAAAACTATCCTTTGATTGATTGATCAATCAAAGTATATTCGGCAGAAAACTGTTGACCTGGAAATTAGTTGCGACAACATATCGTTTATCGTATACTTTTTTGTCTCCTGTTTTATTTTGCACGTAGGCTATCAGTCCTCTTTTTCACTCGCCGTTTATTATTATTTTTCTGACGCCGAACTAATCTACGATTGTCGCAACGAAATTGTTTGTTCTTGACACGTTGTATGCTTTGTGGATCGTATGATGACGGCGGCTGATTGATAAATCAACCCATTCTATTGGTAACAGTCGGTTCCATCATCTGCATCCTCCTCCTCCTCCTCAACACCCTCCTCCTCCTCCTTCTCCTCCTCCTCCTCCTCCTCCTCATCATCCTCCTCCTCATCATCATCAGCATCCTCCTCCTCCTCCTCATCATCAGCATCATCATCAGCATCCTCCTCCTCCTCCTCCTCATCATCAGCATCCTCGTCGCAATCTGTGTATATATGTCCTGTGTACACACAGTCATATCGCAGAATCATATGATCGCAGAGCTCTGCCGCTGCGACCCAGGGACAACCAGCATTTCATTATGAGTCTTTGAAGCTGATTGCCAGCCATTCGACACATTCAAACCGTCTCATGCATGCTGAGGTATAGTTCTAAGCACATGATACAATATTGTGGCGCGTGATGCCGTGTCCATATTGTTTGAATATTCTGTTCTAATGGTTTTAATCAGTTATTATCATCAGTGAAATATACTCGTCCATAACATCATCATGATCGGTTTGTGGTAAATTCCTTGCGTGAAATTCTTTCAAACAGGATCGTATATAATACTGATGCATATTGAGGTGTAACAACAACAATTCATCATGTCATCGTCATCATGTGATGCCAATGATTCAACGGGATTCAACGTCAGCATTGTCGCTCCAACTGCACTGAACCCAACGTACGCCACCCTCGAACTGATCTGTGCCGTTCTATCCATCGTTGGCAATTCCGTCGTCATCTTCCTCTTCATCAAGAAGCACTCGCTTCGAACGGTGAAGAACTGCTACGTCATCTCCCTCGCCGTCGCCGACCTTCTCGTCGGTCTGATGGGCATCCCGTCGGCCCTGGCCGTCTCGGTCGGTCTCCCGAGGAACTTCCACGCGTGCATGATCATGACGTCCATACTGATGCTGCTGTGCACTGGGTCGATCATGTCCCTCGTTGCGGTCACCATTGATCGCTTCTGGTCCATCATGAACCCGTTGACCTATCCGGCGACGATGACTCATACGAAGGCGAGGGTGACGATCTTCGTCTGCTGGTGTCTGTCGACGGTCATTGGCCTTCTACCCCTCTTCGGGTGGCACCTTCAGCCACCCGATCCACCTAGGTGCTTCTTCGTTGAGGTCATGGACCCAGCCTATCTCGTCTTCATCTACTTCGCAACGATTGTCGCGCCATCTATCTTCATGGGCGCCATTTACGCCGTCATCTTCTGTGAAGTTCGACGACAGGTGCGTTTTATTTATTTATTCATTTGTTTATTACAATAAATCTGACTGTCATTCATGAAGTTCACTCAGCATGCATGCTCGAAGTCACAATTGTTGGAAAAGAACCGAGCACATTAAAATATAGATCACCGTGATGAAAACCTATGCATATATATATATATATAGTGCATATGTAGTGCATATATGTAGCATATATATACACATGTATAGTATACATAGTGCATATAGGGGAGGGCGGGGCAAAACGCCCATGGGAGGTAAGATGCCCATAGGCATTATTTCAGCCAGCTGATATGCTGAATCCAAATTTTAGTTAGAACCGTTTAATTTTATGCATTTCCGGTTGAAAGACATCGTACTTTCGCGTTCCCTGTGAACAGGTCACTCGTTATCACGAAAAATCGAATTTTGCCAAAACTGATGTAAGGATTTCCATTTTTCATTAATTCGTGTAAATTATATGGTTTCACTGATGCCTAAAGATGCAAGCTTTGTTGGATTCATACTTATTTAGGTATGTTACAGTGAAGTTAAATCTGTCATTGAAGTAGTCGTTTTAGGCGTATGGTATGGAATATAACTACCAGTGCTCTGGGGTAAGATGCCCACGGGCGTATTGCCTCACTGGGCGTCTTACCTCACCTGACTGGGCGTCTTACCCCACCTACTGGGCGTCTTACCTCACCTGACTGGGCGTCTTGCCTCACCTGACTGGGCGTCTTACCTCACCTCACTGGGCGTCTTACCTCACCTCACTGGGCGTCTTACCTCACGTGACTGGGCGTCTTACCTCACCTGACTGGGCGTCTTACCTCACCTGACTGGGCGTCTTACCTCATCTGATTGACCGCTTTTACCTCAAAAATGCCTGACAGTCTTGCACGAATTTCGATTCGTAATGCTGCTTGACACATTTTATGGACCTATAGTAACCATTGTTTGTACCGAAAAGTTTCGTTACAGAGAATGGTCCGAAACTACAAGAGAAAAACAAAGAGAGGAGAGTATGGCCTTGAAACATTGGAAATTGCTATGGCAAAAGTCAGGTCGGGTGAAATTAGTAAGAGAAAAGGGGAAATAATTTATAAAGTTCCAAGAAAAACTCTCACTAGGCATCTTCAAGGTTTGGTTGCAAGAGTTTGCATATCTATTTGGACAATTATCTAGTATGCATTATCATTGGGGTAAGATGCCCAGGGTATGGGCATTTTGCCCCCTAGGTGGGGCAAAACGCCCCTTTTGGACAAAAAACTTTCATACAATTCTGTGCCTAAATTTGAATCTATTTAAGTTTTTTTATTTAGTGATATTGTAGCATAAGTGCAGATGTTTATGATGATAAAAAATTAACATAAGATGTTAATGTATTTTGCTCTCTACACCCAGTTTTTCCTTAAGGTGGGCGTTTTGCCCCGCCCTCCCCTATAGTGCATATATATTATATATACATATATAGCATACATAGTGCATACACCATTTTATCTGAATGATTTATTCTTCACGTCATGTGACCTTTAGCTATGGGTCAATCCGTTTTAGGTTTTGATTTAATAAACTCATGAAATTTTTTGTTCCCGAATAGGTGTCTCTGCCATCAAGCAATTGAACTTAATAGGCCTACTAGCATGATCTGAATATTAACTCTTCAAGTGCTTGGATGCATTTACCCCGTGTGTCTACAGGAGCTTCTCATTCGTATGCTTTCGTGCTGGCCATACAAAAAGACAGTTGGCTCCTTTTTGCCCCTTTCGGCAATATTCCTATGATATTTCCTTATCGTAGTATCGTAGGCTAATCGTGATCATAATCAGTGGCGGCACCAGGATTTAAGTTTTGGGGGACTGAAACCTCGCGGAGGAAATTTCCCATTTTCATCCGCCGAAATTTCTGACGGCCTTTTTTAGTCATCGGCCGAAAATCGTGGAATATTTCAATGTAAAAAAGGATGGTCTTTTTTAGGGGGGACTTGGCTTCTTATAGGGAGGACTTAGCCCCCTATCCCCCCTAGCGCCGTCACTGATCATAATCATAATCTCGAGATTTCCGCAGCGCCCACAAAAGCTAAGTAGCGGGAACCAGCTTATTCACAGGCGCTTTACCAGACCATTGTTCACTTATGACGAACCAATCCACAGTTAATAACTATTTACTGAACATTGAACCTCGATCTGTCAAGTGGTCTAAACACCAATGCACTGGCCGTTGTTTAGTGCGATGCTGATTCCACTCCTTAGTCGATCTGATTTTTAATCAAACACGACACCTTTGAGACTTGAAGGCGTAAGTCTGCATGGAGCACCAATGGTTTTTGGTTTACCCTAAAGAATTCAGAAGACTATCGACTTTTATCCGGGTTCGACTCTTTCAAGGCCACTAATTTGCGACGATTACGATCAGAGTACGATGCCAGCACAACGTCATTGAACTTCACATGCATACGCTAATGCTTGCCAGCCGCATCGTACATGTATACGCTGCGCTGATCTAAGATAGACCTACACAATGTACATCGATGCGCATGCGATCACAGCAGAGTTGATAACATATTATTATTGGAATATTAACAGCTGCGCTACGTGAGCGTATTATACTCAAATGTACTTATTCAGTCACTTGCCTATACTCACTTATTTGATTGCTTACTTGAATAGATTGCATAGTTCCTTTTACATGATTTTCATTTGTTTCTATTTGATTTGCTTCGACATATACGACGACGACAACGACGATAACGACGACGATGATGATGACGATGATGATGATGACGATGACAAAGACGACGTCGACGTCGACGACGACGACGACGACGACGGCGATGACGATGACGATGACGATGACGATGACGATGACGATGGCGATGACGATGACGATGGCGATGACGATGACGATGACGATGATGATGATGATGATGATGATGATGATGATGATGATGATGATGATGATGATGATGATGATGATGATGATGATGATGATTATATAGCCTAACTGGGCGCGGTGTGTCATCCGGGTTTTGTCTCATTTTCAAATGAACGAAAATGTAGATTCTGAGTTTAAAATGCTCGTAACTGAGCACTTCCCTAATGCAGGTCTTTACGACCCAGGCAAAGTACAGGTTTCGTAATAATTATTATCCCAGAGGACAGATACAATGTACAATAACAGAAGATAGAGAAAGAAAAATAGCAAAGGACTCGGTTTAATGATTAGAATGATTAGAATGATTACAGTTGTCGACTGAGAGTTTTGCGTTGACAGGAATCTCACGGTCGATCCTCGCTTTGAGAGACTATGAGTGAAGAGGAGGAGGTGGAGGAGGAGAAGGAGGAGGAGAAGGAGGGGTGGAGGAAGATGGTGGAGGAGGAGGGGTGGAGGAGAAATAGGAAGATGAAAGAGGAGGAGGAGGAAGGGAATAAGAGGAAGAGGAAGATGCAGGAGGAGGAGGAAGAGGAGGAGGGGAGGAGGAAGATGTAGGAAGAATAGGAGTGGAGGAGAAATAGGTAGGTGAAAAAGGAGGAGTAGGAGGAGGAGGAGGAGGAGGAAAAAGAGGAGGAGGAGGAGGAGGAGGGGAGGAAGAGGAAGATGAAGATGAAGGAGGAGGAGGGGAGGAAGAGGAAGATGAAGATGAAGGAGGAGAAGGAGGAGGAGAAGGAGGAGAAGGAGGAGGAGGGGAGGAAGAGGAAGATGAAGATGAAGGAGGAGGAGGGGAGGAAGAGGAAGATGAAGATGAAGGAGGAGAAGGAGGAGGAGAAGGAGGAGAAGGAGGAGGAGGGGTTTTGCGTACGTGACGCAATGCATGTAGATCGGTTGGGAATAGACGACTGAAGGCCAATGTTTTTAAAGTTATTTAGGGAAATGCACAGAGAATGAACGAGAATGAACGAGAAGAAGGAAGTGCAGCATATCTCATGCTGTGCAGAGGTTGTTGTAGAGAAGACGGGAAAATGGGAGGAGGAGGGGTGAGGAGAAATAGGCAGATGAAGCTGTAAGCTGATGCTGTAAATTGAAATCAGCTGTGAATAGGCTACAGCGGATGATTACGCATGAACTCCATTAGGCATCGTGTAAAACTACTTATTATTAGAGCTATTGGATAATTAGAGTGTTGTTTTATATGTATATGTATATTTATATGTATATAATATATGCACCATACAGGGCGGGTCAAAAAGTAACCTAATCCCCTATAGATTTTTGCCATTATTTGGGTTGAAAGTACATATTTTCAAATCAAATTACACAAGCTTAAAGGCAATGTCATGTTTTTGTTTTATATTTTATATGAATTATGGGTCCCTCCACCGCATCCATTAGCGGGATTTTCCATCCCGTCTGGGTCTCCCCTTCTTCACCAAATTATGTTAATGTATTATTCAATGCCATAATTGTATCATGTTTGTTTGTTGTGTTGGTTGAGAAAAATAAAATAAAATATCAAAAAATAAAAATATATTCATACCTACGTACAACAGTCAAATTCAGCGAGATAATATCAAACAGAACAAAAGTTATATCACTTTTGGTGGGTCCACTCACTGTTTTTTGACGATCCAAAAACATAACCCAACAAAAAGTAGCAAAACAAGCTTATCAAGTCGCATCTCAATTAATTATCATCGAATAAACTTGATAGTACACGCATCACAGCTTGTGTTCAACATGTCGACCACCAGTGACAACCCTTATTCTGAGTCTCTTTGTGAAGTTCTTGATGGCATGGGCGGAGACTTAGGGGACAGAGAGCAGTAGCGGAGCTAGGGGGGTTAGGGACTAGGGGGTTAAGCTTCCCCTATAAGAGGCTACGCCCCTAAACAAGGCCTTGTTGATGAGTTCCAGAGGCAAATCATCAAGCATGGGCGGAGACTTGCGAGGGCCGACAAGGCGGCCGATGATTTCGGGCGGACGAACGGCTGAGACGCCAACGAAAATTTTCTATCTTTTTGCCGGCAAAAATTTATGACGACCTTTTTTAAGTCATCCGTCCGAAATGCCGATGGAAAATCCTAATTTTCGCTGCCAAAAAAGTTGATGACCTTTTTTTAGTCAACACCTCGTCTCGTCGTTTGTTCTTCACCGTGTGTTCCGTGAAGTGTGTACATGATGACCCAACACTTACCGATCACAGATTGGGGGGGGGACAAATTCCGTCCCTCCACCGCATCCATTGAGGGGACCGTCCCCCTGTCAGTGGCGGCGCCAGGATTTCAGTTTTGGGGGGCTGAAACCCTCCCGGAGAAAATTTTCCATTTCAGTTTTGCGCAGGGTTGTTTTTAAGGAATTTTTAAGAACTGCACAATCCCTTCTTTCCTGTCCCATCCTTCATATTAAATTACTTCCAATCGGAGGACAATTACCTTTTTTCTAGTGCTTCTATACAACTGCACAAATCCACTTAGAACTGTACATTTTGTGTACAACTGCACAAATCCATTTAGAACTGTGCATTTTGTGTACACAAAAGCCCTGTTTTTGCGTGTAAAAAACGCCTATGGCCTTTTTAGGGGACTTAGCCTTTTATAGAGGGGGCTTAGCAATTGTTTTTTGTTGCTTCTTGTTGCATTATGTTCCTGGATCGTAAAATAAGGCGAGTGGACTCAATAAAAGTGATATAACTTTGTTCTGCTTGATATTTTCTCGTGAAATTTGGCTGTTGTGCGTAGATATGAATTGCCTTTGAGCCTGCATAATTTGATTTAAAATTCTTACTTTTGGCAAAAATATTGGCAAAACGTTTTAGACGATTACTTTGTTTTGGCCCAACCTGTACAGCATAGAGCTAATAATAGAAACGCTACATCCGTTTACGTTAGGACTGTAGCTATAATTTTATGGCAGGCAGCATTGAGTATAACTGGGGAAAATACTATGCAACAATGGGCCAAGTTTGACTCAGGTTTCTAATAGGCTAACGCAAGTTTACGTTAACGAGCAGCAGTCATTTAGGATAATTGCACCGATGGCTTTGCATGGCAGTGTATACGCGTCTGCATGCAGGAAATTTTATTTATAGAAGTAGGTCTATACGTACATGTACAATTGTACATGAGCATGTAAGTGTGCATTTGAGGGGTTTCCCATGCGCGTCTTACTAAAGTTCAGATATATTTGAGCACTTGTCATAGCGCTCTTCAAGATTACTACTCAGAAGCACTTCCGACTCCAGCGCGGACACTGAATCGGAGTTTCACGTCGAAGCGCATTTGGCAATTGCGAGTGAACTGTGAAGGACTTTCTCAGGGTCCCTAGGCGGCCGTTTGAGGTGGATTCGACTGCGCAACCTTCCAGGTCAAGGCATCTAACATACCCCTACACAACCGAACCCCAAATAATTATGCGCAGCCTTTATACATTTATATAAAAATAGATGTGCGTATGTCTATACATAGGCACGTATGTGTTTTACTTCAACCGTCTCTCCGCACCGTCCTATATAATTAATTGGTATAATAATATATTCATGGGCCTGTAGGCCTACACTGCCTCAAACGCTAATTACTGTATTGTCTCTGCCTCTGTTTCTATATAAATCACACGTTGTTTTTCTTTCCTTTTGTCGATTTCCTTTTCAGTAACGACAGTTTTCACAATTAGTCCAATGTACAGTTTTGCAAAATAAAAATTAAGCGTAATTAGTATCACCGACTGACACCGAACCCCTCGAATTCAATTATAAAGAACACACGACGTGCACACACGCACACGCAATGCAAACACCCACATCTGCATATACATGTAGGCTTCATGTATACGTAACAAAGTACTGATATTGTTTTGTATTTAAATAATTGTAAAGCGCCTCGAGTAGGGTGAATCGTTCAGAGACGCTCCCAGTGCGCAAGGCCCACGAGAAGAAGCAGGTTATGAGAAGAGACAAGGTAGAATTGTATTCAACATGTCACAATAGATTATAGATTCGAATCTTAATGAGCTCTGACATGACTGCTCTAAGCCTCTGTTTGCATGACATAGGTCCTATGCACATGCACGAAGGTTCTAATCTCGGACCCTTGCTTTTTCTTCTATACATTAATGACTTGCCTAATATATCTCCTACTCTTTCATTCATCTTGTTTGCTGATGATACAAATGTCTTCTACTCTCATAAATCCTACCAGAGTCTAATGCAAACAGTAAACAATGAACTTATCTTCATAGCCGAATGGTTCTCTGCTAATAGACTCTCCTTAAACATTGATAAAACTAACTTTATGCTCTTTTGAACTAATAAAAAGATGTGCCCCCAGAATGAATTGCAACTGTCTATCAATGATACCTCCATAACGCAGGTTAGCTCCACTAAATTTCATGGTGTGTACATAGATCAACACCTCACATGGAATGATCATATTAAATATATCTCTGCCAAGGTTGCAAAAAGTGTTGGTATCCTTCGTCGAACTTCCCATATACTCCCCCCCACTATCCGTGTTAAATTGTACTACTCATTAATATATCCTTATCTCTCATACTGTAATTTAGTTTGGGCATCTACATATAAATCCAGGGTCAATAAATTAGTACTTCTCCAAAAACGTGCAATACGTATCATAGCTGGAGTTAAGCCTTTTATTCACTCAAGTCCTTTATTTCAATCATTTAATTTATTAAAGTTTCACCAAATAATGACTTTCCAGATAGGAGTCTTTATGTATCGGTTCACCCATGATCTTCTTCCCCTTAACTTTGCAGGGTATTTCCAAAAAGGATCTGAAATTCACTGCTATTCCACCAGGAACTCCTCTCATTATCGAGCCATATCCGCTCGTTTAAACTCAAGAAGATTCCATATTAAATATACTGGACCAGGTATATGGAACTCGTTTCCTAGTCATGTTCAACAAGCTTCCAGTTTACAAAGAGCAAAAACATTACTGCGCAACTACTTGGTTAATGACTGCAAAGATATTTAACCTTGTAGGCACTGATTTTATTTTATTATTATTTGTTGTGTTTGTTTTGCGTTCTTTAGTTAAGTTTACTACATTAATTGTCATCTCATGCTGTTCTTTTAGCCTATTGTTCAATTCATTATGTCAACCGTCTAGCCATCTGTTAAAATTGCATATGTAATTACAGTCCCGTTTCCATTATAGGACCTTTAATGATGCGCGACAACGTCACTAATCCCGTGTAAAAATTTAAAGAATCCTTAGTAAAAGACGCGTCTTTCTCCCGTTAATCTATTCCTTTAGCGAGTAAAAGACGCGTCTTTCTCCCGCTAATCTATTCCTTTAGCGGTGATTAGCGTATCATTAGCGAAGTCGAGGCTCCACCCACAAATCATTAGCTGGATCGCTAATGACAGCGGAGGCTCTGGGGGGTTTAATGGCACTTATAGAGAAGCAGGTTATCAGTAGCCTACTTCCGTGTAGATTCTTCGGTACTGTAGGCCTACATGTAGCTTATGAACTGAATAAGTCGCTAAGGTGTATCCATTGACTTGCCGATAATATGCTGTCAATGAGACCTGCATAATTATAGTTATTATAGTTAACTAATAATGTAATGCACATTACAGACTGTTGAGTTGAAATGCAAACGTGAATTTAGTAATGAAGGTGACAGACGCATACGAGTGCTTCTAAAAGGAATATAGCACACGAACTAGTGTGCTGTGCAGTTGCTGTATAGTTCTGCCAGCACTGCAGTGCTTCTTTAAACCTGCAATCCATTCTATATTGTTCACTCCAGCTATTCCCAACCCCTTTCAGAGCCAGTTACCATCACCAAAATCATCGATGGAACCTCGTTTCCATGCGTCTCTGTCATCGTCTCCGTGGCCGCGTCCGTGTCCTTCTCCGTCTCCGTGTCCTTCTCCGTCTCTGTCTACGTCTCCGTGCCCTCCGTGTCCGTGTCCTTCTCCGTCTCTGTCTCCGTCTCCGTGTCCTTCTCGGTCTCCGTGTCCGTGTCCTTATCCATGTCCGCGTCCGTGTCCTTCTCCGTGTCCTTCTCCGTCTCCATGTCCGTGTCCGCGTCCGTGTCCTTCTCCGTGTCCTTCTCCCTCTCCGTGTCCGTGTCCTCGGCGTCCGTGTCCTTTTCCGTGTCCGTGTCCTTCTCCGTCTCCGTCTGCGTGTCCTTCTCGGTCTCCGTGTTCGCGTCCGTGTCCTTCTCCGTCTCCGTGTCCGTGTGCGTGTCATTCTCCGTGTCCTAGTCCTAGTCCGTGTCCTTCTCCGTGTCCGTGTCCTTCTCCGTGTCCTAGTCCGTGTCCGCGCCCGTGTCCTCCGTGTCCGTGTCCATGTCCTTCGCCGTCTCTGTCTTCGTCCGTGTCCGTGTCGTTCTCCGTCTCCGCGTCCGTGTTCTTCTCCGTGTCCTTGTCCGTGTCCTTCTCCGTTTCCGCGTCCGTGTTCTTCTCCGTGTCCTTGTCCGTGTCCGCGTCCGTGTCCTTCTCCGTTTCTGCGTCCTTCTTTATGTCCGTGTCCGTGTCCGCGTCCGCGTCCTTCTCCGTGTCCGTGTCCTTCTCCGTGTCTGTGTCCTTCTCCGTGTCCGTGTCCTTCTCCGTGTCCCGGTCAACAACATACGCACACAGTTAGGAAAACATACACTCACAATTACAGAGCCTACACAAACACGCACATGCACATACACAAGACAAGTAACATGAGCACGCAAACATGCACACACCTTTTCGCACCCCTGCTCCCACACACCCACACACCCACACACACACACACACACACACACACACACACAGGCACAAATACACACACACCTATGTATACATGTCTTATATGCTCATTTAAATTTAATGCTGAGCATAGATTTCAGTGTAGAAATCTACAACCTGCTCCAGTCGTCAGTGCACTTAGTGTAGTATCCGTCCCTTTTACAGGGGCGGATACAGAAATTTTCGAAGGGGGCAAAATTTTCGGTCTTGGACAGGGAAAAAATTTCGTCTTGGTCACCGAACAAAAATCTGATGACTTTTCCCCGTCATTTATCGAATTCCCAATTTAAAAATACCATTTTCCCGCAAAAACAACTGATGACCCTTGTGTTTTTAGTCGTACTGTGTTCTTAAACCCCTGTACGGACCTCGTGGGGCGTGGGGAGGGCCTAGACCTGGGAGTCGACCCCAATAAGCCGACCCCCATTATAAGTAGGCCTATTCCAAATTTTAAACCACTCTTTTATCAGCACTGAAGTGTTGGAGTAATTTTGTTAGGATGACATGACATCGTAAACAGTTATAGTACCATTAGGCAGGGGCTTCTATCCCCCCTAAGCAACTGGGCGCAATCCATTTTCTTCCGCCCCCCTTTTCTGGACCGGCCTTCCTCTATGTATGCAATATAATGCAATCTAGCGCATGCCCTCCTCTAGTGTGGGAATGAAGGTTTGTTTGGAGAGGGACAAACGAGCATCCAGCAGACGATCGCCGAAGCATGTGTAGCGCCGAGAAGGGACCTGGTATGGGGAGGGAATGTGCCCCTCCCCATAAGGAATTTTTTTGATTTCCGCATTGAAATTTCAACATTTTAAGCTGTCCTCTTAGCAAAATTACTATACTGTTTCAGTGGATGAATGGCTGCCAAAATTGGGCAGCCATATGTTTTGCGCCTCTGATCAGTGTGCACTCGAGAGGCGTTACATAACATTTTAGAGCACAATGCAATACAATAAAATACAATGTAGGTCCTACATTGTAAGCCCACGTAATAATGATGTTGCTTTACTAAGTGTTCAAGGACCAAATTTGACTGTCTGAAATTTGAAAGATAACATTGGAGAGAAGCCATTTAGTTGTGCAAAATAGTATTTGTATTAACATTGTTTTTTTCAATTATAATATGATTGTATTATTTATTAAATTAGTAAAAACATAATTACAATCATGTAATAGGAATTTTTTATAGTATATTATAGCCGTTATAGCAGTTCATGTAATTCAAAACTGTAGATAGTAGCCTAACTAAAAACTCAAAGTGTATAAAGTGTATACATTTTGCTTAAAACTATTAGACCTACCATTTTGTCCAAATTTATATGGAGGGGAAGCATTTTCTGGGGGATCTTCCTCCTAGTGATGCCTAGATTGAACGCTGCCCTGAGTGCCCTCCATGTCCGACCTTCCCCCCCAACCGACGTGAATTTTGGCTGTCTTCTGATTCCCCCCCTATTTTTCACTGGGCGCAAGCTGCGCCCGCCATGTATAGGGATAGAAGCCCCTGCCATTAGGTACTATAATGTGGAAACTCCAACAAATATTATTGTAAAATATACATGTAGGTCTATTTATTAAGTCCTAGACTTCTCTTTTTCAGCAATCCCTCCACTGAAATATAGTACTTGTAAAAATGACAGTTTAAAATGCGGAAATTGCAATGCGGAAATTGAAAAAATTCTTACGGGGAGGAGAGCATCCCTTCCCGAATCCTCCCCATCTCAGAAACCTTCATTCACCAGAGGAATGGACTAGATAACATATTGCAGAGGGGGAAGGTCGACCCAGGAAGAGGGGGGAGAAGATGAATTGAGCCAGGCTGCTTAGGGGGGATAGAAGCCCCTGCATACGAGTGCTTATAAAAGGAAGATGGCACACGAACTAGTGTGCTGTGCATTTGCTGTAGGCTATAGTTCTGCCAGCACTGCAGTGCTTTAAACCTGCAATCCATTCTACATGTACATGTATACTGTTCACTCCAGCTATTTCCAACCCCTTTCAGAGCAAGTTACCACCACCAAAATCACCGAATCCATGGCACCTCGTTTCCATGGAGTACTCAGTCAAAAGAGCTTGAAAATGCTATGCTGGAAATTAATAGTATTTTTCAAAGAGGGTCCTTATGCAAATTTCTCAGTTTCATTTTGTGCATAATTTTTAATAAGAATAGTTTCCTTAGAAATTTGTTAAAAATCAAAAAGCAGATGTTAAAAAGTAGTTTCCTAAAGATGTGCTATATAAGTTCATGGAATGAACGAATGACTAAATGAACGAGACATGGGTGTCAGTTTTCAAGGGGTAAGTGCTCCTCTAGCTGCTTCTAAAGCAGGAGGGGTTAATGTCCTAGGCTAAATCAGGGGTGGAATTGTCCGGGGTTTTGTCCGGGGGGTTTGGGCGGGGGTTATCCAGGCAGAAAAGTCCTACACTCGTGGGTATGTAGGCCTACATGATATATAGCATAATTATTGTACATAGTCATGACCATCGGGCTCCCACCCCACGCCTAATGAACTTATTATCTGTTTGTAACATAAACATTCATTCAGAAGAAACCATGTGGCGGAAACGCGTCTGTGGAATAAATCTTATATATATAATATATTTATATAAGAAATCTGTTTTATTCCATCTGTTTTCAAATTTAAAACGGTGCAATGCACACAGCAAGTGTGAGTTAAAACGACGGAGAGCCCTATACAGAGGTGACAATTCTCACCCTGGTATGGTTACAAATAGAGTCATGGGAGGCAGGTAGGCCTACGAGAGTTGAGGAAACACATTTGAAAACAGATGGAAGGGTAATGAGGCAATAAGCGGGAGAAGTGAAATTAACCCACAGAGATAAGACCCAAACGTGGAAACCGCTTGAAAGCATTAATTACCAATCACGAATGAGTTCCAGACGCCAAGCGTCATGGGGCGATTACCACGATACCCTAACACACTGGAGTGGGGGAAGACGATGATGACTGATTCGAAGGCATGTATGTATGTATATATGTATGTATGTATGTATGTATGTATGTATGTATGTATGTATGTATGTATGTATGTATGTATGTATGTATGTATGTATGTATGTATGTATGTATGTATGTATGTATGTGTGTATGTATGTATGTATGTATGTATGTATGTATGTATGTATGTATGTATGTATGTATGTATGTATGTATGTATGTATGTATGTATGTGTATGTGTGTGTATGTGTGTGTATGTATGTTTGTATGTATGTATGTTCGTATGTATGTATGTATGTATGTATGTATGTATGTATGTATGTATGTATGTATGTATGTATGTATGTATGTATGTATGTTTGCATGTATTGTATGTAAGGTATGTATGTGCTGACACGCCACATGGGACGAGTTGTTAAGGATTTAAACTTATCATTTAGCATCTGCATGCCTGGATAAACAACCGTTGGCGTGTGGGGCATGCAGGACTGGTGTACACATGTATGAACTTGCGCAATTGCACATGCACAGTTTTGCACACATGACCATGCACACAAACCAGTGCAATGTACATGTATTAAGAGAATGTGCAAATTTTCGGAGGCAGACCGAATCCACCCCTCCGTAAGAGATATTAATGTACCTCACTAATTGAAATAGCAAGTGTAATTAAGTGCTCTCTGGCCTTGATTTGTTCTGTCTTGGGTCTATATCCAGAGACGCAAAGGAACATAGGATTTCTATGCATTTCTGTACACGCGTTGATGCACGTTGTCAGAGGCTTAAATCATTCACAATATGTCTGGATTAACACGCTTTTCTTTGGATGAAGGACGCCTCATTATACGATTACACCTCGCTGGGGAAAAGTGCAGTTTGATAGCCACCGAGATAAACGGACGCCGTCCGGAATCGCGTTACTGTACTTCTCGTGGCGTTCGCAAATATATCGCAAGATATAAAACGCCTATTAAGACTAAGCGATGTGCCAAAAAACGACTCGACTCTGAAGCATTATCCTTTTTGGACAAGCACTTGACTAGTCTCTTCCATGCTTCCCTGTCCCTTGCTCGATGTGTCAGCTCCTGCGCATTCATCCCACACCACTCTTCTATGTCCTGTAACCATTTTCAGCATGGTCTTCCCCTTCTCCCCGTTCCCTCAATGATTCTCGTCATTCATAGTGCATTTCTGCATGTATAGGTAAAATAAGGCAATTTATCGGAAGAAGTGACAAACACAGTTAAGACCCATACGTGGAAACAGAATTAATTATAAATACATGCCTCTGACTTCGGCTTCTCTCTCACATCCACCGACTATATGGCTTCAAATGCGTCGTAGAGTAGATTAGGGTAATTTCGATTCTATTTTCCTGTGCTTCAACGCTTCCGAATGTGGGGTCTGCGGTGGGTGGGTGATTTGTATGTCCCATGGGCTTATAAAGTTGGTCGGAAAATGGTTCTCTAGAGACTTAATGGGCATGCTCCGGTGTCTGGTTGTGCCTGTTAATGATACGACTCACGAGATGACTATCTAAATGACGCTCCTAAGCTTACACATTAAGCCAGGTTCGTGGTATAAATAAGTTTCACCCACAGAACGTTGCACTCCGTGGAGATTCTTTCAAAATGGCAAGCGAAACGGAATACGCTGTAGTGAAATTTTTCAGTGATGGAAAATATTCAACGTGTTCTCGGAATCATAAAGCAAAGGATCAACTGAGTTTGTTTGTCGTCGGACAAGAGGTGTCTATACAGTGGACAGCGAAGAAAGTGGAAAGAGGCGCTGTTGTCTTTGCAAACGGTAAGTGGTTACATGTATTTAAAACGAGTTTAAACGAAGAGCCTAAGCTCAATTTTATAACCATAGGCCTAAAATTTCTTAGTAGAAAAGGTTCAATGCCACATGCAAATTATGCAGTCACTTTCTGTAATATTAGACAGCCCTATGTTAGCTAACTTGAAAATTAAGTTTTTTCCTGTTGTTACATAATTATAAGTTGTTCAAATGCATCTATATTTTGGCTTATTTGCCCATTCTGATATAAAATTTGGTAATTTTAATAGGCTATATGCAATGCGGTTCATATGAGCTTGTCAAACTTTGGAGGCTCAATAATTTTGTAGGATTATGTTCTATAAGCTGAATATATTTCCATAATTATATCCCCTATATTTATTTATTTAAGTATTCGTATAATGCATATGTATATTTATGTATGCATATATAAATATGTGTATTTATGTACATATATGTATGTATATATAAATTTGCATATATATATAGATATGCATATATACATACATGTATATATATACATATATGTATTTATATGTATTTACACATATAAATGTTTGCATCTGTAAATGCGTGTATATATGTATGTATAAATATATATATATATGTGTATATATAGGTGCATATATATACATGCACATATATATACACACGTATAATTGCATATGTATATCTATAAACATATATATGCACATATACATATATGTATACATAAATATGTATATATGCATAAATAAGTGTATGTACTTATATATGCATATATATATATACATATAATACGTATGTATGTAGACATGTGTATATATACATGTATATATATTCATGTGTATATATGTATATACACAAGTATTCATTATGAATGTATATATGCATATATAGCACATATACATGTATATATGTGTATACACATAGATACATACATATATACATACATATATACATATGTGTATATACATATATACCACTGTTCATATGTATATACGCATATATGTATACATATTATTATACATATGCATACATATAATTATGTGTGTATATATGTGTATATATATGTATGGCATTTTGGTATATTTGTGTATACATGATATATATTTATAGTATATATAAACATAGAAATATATAGACCTATATACATTTTTATATATGCATAAATATATGTTAGAGCCCATGTGCATGATGCTGCATTTCTGGATTTGAGATCTGCCTTTCCTATTCTTGTCACTGGCTTAATATAATACATTCAATTTTGGAGAACAATGACAGGATTCGATGTTAAGTCATTTCTTAATTGTTTTAACAGATAGTCGATGTAGATGTGTGGCCGAAGAAAGAAGGCTGGCGAACGAGACAGCGAAATCTAATCAACCATCAAGCAAGAGACCAAAAGCAAAGACTTCAGTTCCTGCAAAGAAAGTTAAGGTATTTTTTTGGCTTACACGTAGCCTACTAAGCCATTGAATAGACTGTGAATCGGAGAGGTCAAGTGTTTAACCCTTAGCCAAGTGGATTCCGTTCAAACATGCATACATACATACAGGCACACAAGCATGAATATATGCATGTTTGACAATTGTTCGTTCTTAATGTATGTATGTATGTATGTATGTATGTATGTATGTATGTATGTATGTATGTATGTATGTATGTATGTATGTATGTATGTATGTATGTATGTATGTATGTATGTATGCATGCATGTATGTATGTATGTATGTAATGTATGTATGTATGTATGTATGTATATGTATGTATGTATGTAAGTAGGTATGTATGTATGTATGTATGTGAGCATGTATGTATGTGTGTATGTATGTATGTATGTATGTATGTATGTATGTATGTATGTATGTATGCATGTATGTATGTATGTATGTTCATATGTGTATGTAAGTATGTACGTGTGTGCGGTGACGTTCTATGGCTAATGTTTCGTAATTTCTTCGTGTGTTGTAGCTAGCTTGTTTCGAAGAACGCGGGAAACCGGCTGGTGTCATCATAGCACCGTATCCTCATGTAACTGCCGCAACACCGACACCCGATGTGCCAGCACCGTATCATCATGCAACTGCCGCAACACTGACGCCCGATGTGCCAGCACCGTATCATCCTGTGACTGCCGCAACACCGACGCCCGATGTGCCAGCACCGTTATATCATGTACCTGCCGCAACAGCGACACCCCATGTGCCAGCACTTTATCATCAAGCACCTACCGCAACACCGACGCCCGATGTGCCAGCACCGTATCATCATGCAACTGCCGCAACACCGACGCCCGATGTGCCAGCACCGCATCATCATGTAACTGCCGCAACACCGACAGCACATGTGCCAGCACTTTATCATCAAGCACCTGCCGCAACACCGACGCCCGATGTGCCAGCACCGTATCATCATGCAACTGCCGCAACACCGATGCCCGATGTGCCAGCACCGTATCATCGTGCAACTGCCGCAACACCGACGCCCGATGTGCCAGCACCGCATCATCATGTAACTGCCGCAACACCGACAGCACATGTGCCAGCACTTTATCATCAAGCACCTGCCGCAACACCGACGCCCGATCTGCCAGCACCGTTATATCATGTACCTGCCGCAACAGCGACACCCCATGTGCCAGCACTTTATCATCAAGCACCTGCCGCAACACCGACGCCCGATGTGCCAGCACCGTATCATCATGCAACTGCCGCAACACCGACAGCCCATGTGCCAGCACCGTATCATCATGCAACTGCCGCAACACCGACAGCCCATGTGCCAGCACCGTATCGTCATGTAACTGCCGCAAAACCGACGCCCGATGTGCCAGCTCCGTTATATCATGTACTTGCCGCAACAGCGACACCCGATGTGAACATAAGCGGCGTCGACTTTTTAGATTCTGCTGACACACACACTGATCCAATCCCGCGGCTGCATTCTACCCCATACAGCCTCCTAAATGAATGGTCACCATGGTCACCATGTCATACAGTGGGAAACAGGTCTTCTGGTGAAGGTCTTCTTTGCGCGCATCAGCCGCATTCTTACGAAACTCTGTTGCATCGCCTAAAACAACAAGAGCTCGAAATTGCGGAGATGAAACGACACCAGGCAGAGCTGATGTCGCGCATTGAAGCCCTGGAAGCGGCTTCAAAGTCTTCAGCGTCGTCCTTACATAGATCCGCTGCGGGTCGTCGGCCACAGGAGAAATTTACAAACAGAGAACTGCTGAGAGTGAAAGCATCTCTGTTCGTGGTCGGACGACCGCTAACAGCGGATCTCTGTAAGGACCTCGTATTCAACATCTACGACAATGAGCCGCAGCTCGACTACAACCTTGATACAGTTCGTGAAATTAATGAAAACAAACGCTGCTCAGATGCTGCTTCGCTAGCTAAATGGACAGTGCTAGAATTGTTTAGTCTTGGCGAATTAGCCGGACGAAACTGCTATGGAAGCGATGTCAAGCTACCCCTTAATACGACGAAACTGAAATTTATAAAAGAAAGTGTGGTACAAGTATATCCGCAGCGCAGCGATGGCGGTAGGAATGATGTGTGGTGTAAATGTGTAGAGAAGATTAATTCGGAACTGCGCTATTTGTTTGGAACGAGTCTAAGAAAACATGAATGGCTCGATATAGGCTTGAGTTATTAAGTTTACATGTATTAGGCTAGTTCATTCTGTGACAATTGCTAACATGCCTGTATTTTCGCTTGTTAGCCTACTTCTTTTATAAAAGGTCGGTTTTTGTTTTTTCCGGTCGTTTTAATACTTTTTTGAAATTTTATTTCTTTACTTTCTTTAATTTTACTTTGGTGTGGTATTCCTTACGCTTTCATCGTAAGCTCAAGGGTTCAGCAAGCTAATGTCATTATTTAATTGATTAACATTGTCATTTAAGAAATACATGTAGTAGGTCCATACAAGAAATGAAACCTCTAAGAGTTATTTTTATATAAACTTTTAGGCCCATAAAAGTAGCAATTTTAAGTACAATATACTATTTATTATAAATTTATAGTCTTCACTTTTCATTGGATTTGCATTGGGTTATGTTGATCAGCATGATCTTGTGCGGACTTATGTTTACAAATGAAATTGAAAATTATATAATTCTTCTCAATTTCTTATTAAACCAAAGTTATAAGAACAAAATTGAATAATGTAGATTGATGCCACTTACATTCAGTTTAGGGCCTTATTAATAGGCCTAAATTAGGCCTACTAATAAAGTTGCGTTATTTGCCGATTCGAGTAAGATAGAATAAACAAGGTTTTAAAGTTTAAATTCCAGTTTAGGATGGAACAAAGTCACATTATTTTCATTTTCCGTTTTCGTCGTTTTTGTCTGCTTTTTTGTACAATGTTCTTTTGAATAAAACGCTGCGTTGTAGCCTATGCATGTTAGTTCGTTGGCATAAATATATGTACATGTATATATTTTGTGCTGTATACCTAACTAACTCAGAAGTGCTACTTGTCTACAAATATAGGAGCCCTAAATTTAATGGTTGTGATGATTTCATGATGATGCTGCTACTGTTGATTATGATTCTGTTGACGCGATGACGATGATGATTGTTCGATTGTAATAACCATATTTCAATAAAAGGGCAGAACATTTAAAACGTATTTAACCATAGCGATGAAAGTAGGCCAATTTATTGCTGCGTCATTTCCAACGTTAATAAAAGCACATTGATATGATTCTACTGCTGGTGGTATTTTGTATTTTTTACTGCTGTTATCGCCACTACAAGGCCCCTTTTGTTAGTCTGTTGTTACTGTTTTACTATCATGCCACCGCTAAGTTTTATTTTCCGGTTGGCTGGTGCACGGGTGAACACACACACACACACACTCACACGCACACACGAACACACACATACATTATATATTGCGTAAGATGACATCGTAAACAGCTATAGTACCATTAGGTCTAGGCCTACAATGTGGAAAATCCAAAAAATATTATTGTAAAATATAGGTCTATTTATTAAGTCCTAGACTTCTCTTTTCAGCAAACCTTCCACTGAAATGTAGTACTTGTAAAAATGACAGCTTAAAATGCGGAAATTGGAAAAAATTCGTACGGGGAGGAGAGCATCCCTCCCCAAACCCTCCCCATCTCAGAAACCTTCATTCACCAGAGGAATGGACTAGATAACATAATGCAGAGAGGGAAGGTCGACCCAGGAAGAGGGGGAAGAAGATGGATTGAGCCAGGCTGCTTAGGGGGGGGATAGAAGCCCCTGCATACGAGTGCTTATAAAAGGAAGCTAGCACACGAACTAGTGTGCTGTGCATTTGCTGTAGGCTATAGTTCTGCCAGCACTGCAGTGCTTTAAACCTGCAATCCATTCTACATGTATATTGTTCATTCCAGCTATTTCAAACCCCTTTCAGAGCCAGTGTATACCATCACCAAAATCAGCGCCTCTTCAAGAAGCCAACTCAGAGGCGTTCCCAACCCAGACGCGGCTAAAAAGATGGGTATTGAGCAAGTGGTAGAAGGCAGGCAAATTTGTCCGAGGTTGCTAGTAAGCGTGCTGCAAGCAGGAGTCCATTCCATGTGGACGGGTCAACAACAGAGAAGGCTCGATGCTGTCTGGTAGAAAAGCGGGTTCGTTTAACCAGCAGCTCCCCATTGGCCAAAGAGCGTAAAGCTCTATGGGATGCTATTCTATTCTATTCTATTTTGGGATTTATAAAGCGCCTCTCACAGTACAACCTAATCAGAGGCGCTCCCAGTGCGAAGAACTCCTGGAAAAAGAAAAGTCTTAAGACAACGGGCAGAAAAAGTAAAGGTCCGGAGGTCCGTGTCAGTCTGATTGTCTGTCTCTCTACATGTACGTCTGCGTCTGTGAGGTCCCAAGTTATGCGCAACAGATGTTTCAACTGCCGTGAGCCGC
Source organism: Lumbricus terrestris (assembly GCA_949752735.1). Classification (NCBI taxonomy): domain Eukaryota; kingdom Metazoa; phylum Annelida; class Clitellata; order Crassiclitellata; family Lumbricidae; genus Lumbricus; species Lumbricus terrestris. Next base: position 43,626,979 of record OX457038.1, on the reverse strand, counting down.
CTGGTCAGACGCCACCGTCACATGTGGCGTGTCAGAACATACATACATACGTTACGTATACAATACATGCATACATACATACATACATACATACATACATACATACATACATACATACATACATACATACATACATACATGCATACATACATACATACATACATACATACATACATACATAAATACATGCGTTCGAATCAGTCATCATCGTCTTCCTCTCCCCCCCCCCCGTGTGTTAGGGGTATCGTGGTAATCGCCCCATGACGCTTGGCGTCTGGAACTCATTCGTGATTGGTAATTAATGCTTTCATGCGGTTTCCACGTTTGGGTCTTATCTCTGTGGGTGAATTTCAGGGTGAGAATTGTCACCTCTGTATAGGGCTCCCCGTCGTTTTAGCTCACACTTGCTGTGTGCATTGCACCGTTTTAAATTTGAAAACAGATGGAATAAAACAGATTTCTTATATATAAATATATTATATACATAAGATTTATTCAACAGACGCGAATCCGCCACATGGCTTCTTCTAAATGAATGTTTATGTTACAAACAGATAATAAGTTCATTAGGCGTGGGGTGGGAGCCCGATGGTCATGACTATGTACATAATTATGCTATATATCATGTAGGCCTACATACCCACGAGTGTGGGACATTTCCCGCCTGGACAAACCCCGGACAAACACCCCGGACAATTCTACCCCTGATTTAGCCTAGGACATTAACCCCACCTGCTCTGTCTATGTCTGTCTGTCTGTCTGTCTGTCTGTCTGTCTGTCTGTCTGTCTGTCTGTCTGTCTGTCTGTCTGTCTGTCTGTCTGTCTCTCTCTCTCTCTCTCTCTCTCTCTCTCTCTCTCTCTCTCTCTCTCTCTCTCTCTCTCTCTCTCTCTTATATCTCTCTAAAACAACCACAAGGGCAATGACCAGCTTTGAGTCTTTGATCACCAGACGACTATAGCCTAATTAATGACAAGTCCACCTTTAATCGTGCTAATTTTGTACGTCTTTATTATATATAGCAGTCTTTTAGGCCTACTAGTATCGTAGCTCAATTTATTTGTAATCAGTTAGAAACTATAAAATCACTATTTACTAGGTTAGGTTCACTTTGAAAAGAATCATACAACATATTTTCAGCCTGATTTGCGTGATCAAACTTGTCAGAAATCTTATTTAAAAAAATTGTGGTCTGATTTCCAGGGGGGTCACACGACCACTTGACCTATGCTGTGGGCACTCATGACCATTATTATTATTATTTCTATAGCGCCCATCAAGCTCTCTATTCAGGACTAATCAGAGGTGCTCCCGACTACAGCGCGGACACTGCATAGGAGTTTCACGTCAAAGCGCCAGAGCAATTGCAAGTGAAGGACTTGCTCAAGGTCTTTACGCGGCGACTTGAGGTACATTCAGACCTGAAGCTCTCCCGACTCAAGAGCACCGAAAAGTGGTCATTAGTTAATTCTTTTGATGATTGTGAATGAACCGACAAGTGTTTAAAATAAGGAAATGCTGAGACAGTTGGAATATCTAGGGTTCTTCAGTAGGGAACATTAATATTTAAATTGAAAATTTGCAGCTAGCAAAACTACTCGCGTACATGTACATGCATGACCGCTTACTGCATGATATTGGCAGTTAGCACGACTGGATGGATTTATATAGGCCTACATACATACATACATACATACATACATACATACATACATACATACATACATACATACATACATACATACATACATGCATACATACATACATACATACATACATACATACATACATACATACATACATACATGCATGCATACATACATACATATATACATACATACATACATACACACATACATGCATACATACATACATACATACATACATACATACATACATACATACATACATACATACATACATACATACATACATACATACATACATACATACATACATACTTTCAATTGAGTTAATTATGTGCATGTACATTAATATTTTTGCCGGTCTGCCTGCGAAGAGTCTTCCACTTTTCTTATACATGCACGTGTGCATTGCACATGTACATGTATGCAAGGCATGGTCATGTGTGCATGTGCATGCACATGTACAGTAAACCTACATCAGATGCGCAGTGCGACGTAATGGGAGGGGCCTCAGACGCTAGTGATAACTTTAATCCCTAACGACTCGTCCAATGTGGCATGTTAGCCCCGCCCATGTCATTAGCGATGTTCAGCGATTTCGGCATGAATAACGGGAGATTGGCGGGACATTTGCGGGACATTTGCGGGACATTTGCTCGTTTTTTGGCCGAGATTTGGCCTAGATTGTTTTCAACAATCTCACAACATTCTTGCGCCAAACGGATTTATGACGGGAACGGTACTGTAGGTGTCCCTGTTAGCGGGATATTCATCCCTTAGGGCCTTCCTTGTTACCATCCGATAATGTGAAGCATGTTATACTATGTCTATTGTGTATGTTGATGGTTGGTTACAATAAATGAATTGAATTGAATTGAATTGAATAATCTGACCACAGCGCCTGCCTATTATTGCACGACTGCAGATGTAGGCAAATTTCAGAGTGTATACTGTGTATACCTACATAATTGGGTTCATGAAGACAGTTGCTGACAACAGTTTATTGTAACTTGTGACTGACCGACCTATATATATATATATATATATACATACATTTATATATAAAAGTATATATGCCTATATATGTGAACGTTGTAATCAATATGACCCTCTGTTTCTATACACGGAATAACATTAGTCTAGTAGATGACATGGTTATGAATGTTATAACGACACGCGTGAAAGCATGTGAAGTACGTAGTCCTATATATATATATATATATATATATATACTAGCTGTACCCCGCCACGCGTTGCTGTGGCTGAAAAGACTCTCCCTCCCACCCTCACTCCCTACTTCCCTTCCTCTGTTTCCCTTCCTGCCTCTGTCCTCCCGTCCCCTCCCCTCCCCTTCCCTGCCTCACACCCTCCTCCCGTTTCCTCCATCCCTCTCCCTCGCTCTCTCCCTCCCCTTTCTCCCTCCCTCTTCCTCCCCCTCCCTCCCTTTCACACTCACCCCTCTCTTCCTCTCGTTTGTTCCTCCCCGTCCGTACGTTCATTGTCCGTCCGTCCGTAAAACTCCGAGATCCTTGATTTTGTAAAAATCGAGATCGCTCAAATCGTTCGCATAGTTGTGTTTTTTGGTCGAAAAGATTGCGCTTTTTCCCAAAAGGCATTATAACAACCCGCTTATGTTCGAATGGAACGGTTTGCGAAAATCTATAAAAAAATGTAAATCGTTAGTTTTTGTTACTGTAGAAATCAACAGCTAGATAAATATATGCGATATAAAAAGAACGCACGTAGCCTATATGTGCTATAAATAGACGGGCGCAGTCGAAAGCAACATCGGTTTGAAATTGAAATCGAGATCGGTCAAATCGTTCGCATAGTTGTGTTTTTTGGTCGAAAAGATTGCGCTTTTTCCCAAAAGGCATTATAACAACCCGCTTATGTTCGAATGGAACGGTTTGCGAAAATCTATATAAATAAAAATGTAAAACGTTAGTTTTGTTACTGTAGAAATCAACAGCTAGATAAATATATGCGCTATAAAAAGAACGCACGTAGCCTATAATTATGTGCTATAAATAGACGGCCGCAGTCGGAAGCAACGTCGGTTTGAAATTGAAATCGAGATCGGTCAAATCGTTCGCATAGTTGTGTTTTTTGGTCGAAAAGATTGCGCTTTTCCCCAAAAGGCATTATAACAACACGCTTGTGTTCGAATGGAACGGTTTGCGAAAATTTTGAAAAGAATCGGTGAAGAACTTATCGAGTTCTGAGGCCACAAAAAGTAACGTTTTACATTTTTATTTATATAGATATATATATATATATATATATATATAAATTATGTTGTCGTTTTAGAAACCTGCTGAAGTCGCTGAATATATTTGATGAGCTTTATCTTTGTCCGTGTTCAGGGCCGCAAACTGTCGACGATGATCTCATGCTCTGAGCAGCCGCAGCAGCAGCAGCAGCAGTCGCCTCAGCCTCAGGACCCAAGACAGAACGAGCGCGTACTGCGTCGGCAGTTGACGCTGTCCGTGAAGACAGTGAAAAGCATCTTCATCGTCGTCGTCGTCTTCCTCGTCTCTTGGTTCCCTCTCTACACTCTCAACACAATCGCATTCTTCTGCCCCAGTTGCTGCATCTCTCCCATTCTCTTCGATGCGTCGATACTCCTTTCGCATTACAACTCCGTCTGGAATCCGATCCTCTACGCCTGGAAAATGAGGGACTTCCGGTTTGCCATAAAGAAACACGTCTTTGGTCGTCAGTTCAAACTGGACAGCTCAGGGGTGGGCACTTGAAACAAGCTATTCTATTAATGCACTCATAGAAAATATATCTTAAGATCTTCGTTCTGTTTCACTGGCTGTTGTTGTGCTCTTGTCTTCGCCGAAAACTCTTCCAACCATGAATTTCACTTAACCTTTATCTTTCCAAATGATGTCTATATTCACTCTTCGTTTTCCTTCTCCGTGTGTTGAGTCCCTTTTGTCTAATAATTGTTGTCACTTCTCTAATTTCTTCTTCCTCCGTTCACCTTCCGGAGATAGCAGAAGTTCCAATTTATTTTGCGCCACCTTCTGTAAATATTGTCCCTTGTACAACTTCTTCTCGATTGTGATTCGTTTAACGACTTCAAAGGCGAAATTGCGATGAACCGATCAAAAAACTCAGCCGCTGATGGAGAAGACGTCTAAAGTCTCATTCGTTGTGATGCGAACGTCTTTCTTTGACAGCTAGATGCGTCCCTGAACGCGGACGTGACCAGTTCCAGCAGTTGTTTTATTTATGATAATCTTAAGACTTTGATTGTTTTATTCAACGTCCGATGGTAAGCCCCGAAGCAAGGAAAATCTAGATGAATAGTTTTTTCTTTTCATAACGTATCGCGTCCACTTATAGCGTAAAACCAGATGATGATAGATAGGCTATACAGCGCAAAATACAGTTCTGCAGTGAGTAGCAATTTAGGACAGTGAGCATAGATGAAGTCAGCGAGGACATAGTTCCGTAGACAAAGACAGTCATGGGAAAGAGACAAGAACAGTTCTGCCAAGATAAGGACAATCCTTGGAAGCAACGGCATTCCAAGGAAGATAAGGACACTCCTCGGGAGCATCGACATTCCAAGGAAGATAAGGACACTCATCGGGAGCATCGACATTCCTAGGAACATAAGGACAGATCTCGGTATGAAGGACATAATTATGCAATGATAATTAATTGTTCGGCATACAACAAACATTCAGGGTAAGTCCAAACGAGCAAGAATTATACTAAAAGACGTCGAGGTCTGTGATAAACGGAATAAGACATCCAGAGAAGACTAGAGTACAACCCGCAGAGAAGAAAAGACATTCTTCAGCGGACTTTCGTCGACTGTGACCGGAATATTAGGTCAACGTGGATCAACGGAAATGTATGAGAAAGACGACAAGAGCAGTCTTCCTCAAGACAAAAAATAGTGAATTGCAAAAACCTTCAGTCACTCATTCGCTGATCACTCATTTCTTCACTCACTTCACTCAGACGCGCACTCATAATTCAATCACTCATTAACTCATCCGTCAGACGGATTAATTAGGGAAGGTTCCGTGGGTGACACAGACAGACGGACGGACGGACAGCCATTGCCTGCCAACTCAGAAACCAATCAGCAGAGACTTTGATCTCCAGAGACCATCATTCCCTACAGATGATGATCCACATACAACTCATTTGGATCCATCCAATCCTTTCGAAGATTTGATTGGATGGATAGATGATTTATAGGCGGAAGAATGTTTCGTAGCAAAACCATAATTAGATCTATAATTATGACTGTATCATTTTGAACATGTTCACTGTTTCCTTACTGTTCCGGCATATCTGCTATCACTATCATTGTAAACCTGTGATTAATGCTATCGAGTGTGAGCTACAAATGTGAGTCATCATTGATTCTTCTCTGTAGAACTATGGATTGGTCATCCAAAAATAGCTTCTGCTTCCAGACCCAGGCATCTATTTCCTTCTCTTTCCTTGTCTGTCTCTCTCCTACTCGCTGTCACTTTATCTCTCACTTTCACATTCTCTCTCACTCTCTCTACCACTCTCTTAATCAGTCACTCTCTCACATTGTCTCACTCTCACACTGTCTCGTTATCTCACTCACTTTCTAACTCTCTCTCGGTATTTAAAATAATTACTGCGAATAGCATGGAAAGGGAGAACTCCACACTCCCTCAGCTGGATCATTTGTTTCCATTCTATATACTCGCCGGTCTGTACTTCTATCCATGGGCGGAGTTTATCAGGGGCTAGGGGGGTTAAGCCCCCCAAGAAGACCGATTAATTTTTTCCGTGCAAATGGTATCTTTTCCCGGGTTTAGCCACTCCCCAGAAGGCTTTAGCCCCTCCAAGAACGGAAACCAAACCCCGCCCATGCTTCTATCGCTAATGATCAAATATTGCAGCCCGCTTATAGGCCTAGACCTGATTAACACATAAGCTCACGACTACAAAGGCCTAATCTAAAACTCTGTAAATGATATTTAGCATCTCACATTGCAATGATGCTGTTTTCCCTAGAGCCATGCAATTCGTTTGATGTTTAAATTGCACTCAGACTTCAATTGTGTTTTTGGAATTTTCTGTGGTGTTTAGTGATCTCTAATGAAGGCAACCAGTCCAACGGGAAATAACTCGAATATTGGAGTCAAGGCCGGATTATGGCATGTTCGTTTTCTGTGTCCTTTTGTCATGATTCGGTAAGGATGGAGTTTCCCACAGTCTTACTAAACAGGGCATCCACGTCTGCTAATCCGGTCCGAATTGGAGTGCATACGTTTCGAGTTATCTAGGCTGCACTTTTTGCCAACATAGGAATTTTTCGCTTTAAATGTTATAATGAATTGTTTTGTGCTAATTAACCTACGCAATTAACCGTTACATTACAGATACAGACATTTTCACACATTTTCCATCAGTTCTTCTAACACAGATTGAATGTCTTAAGTCCAATACAATCATAATCGTTAGTTGCGCCCAGACCTGACAATAAAAAGCCTGTGATGTGTCAAACTATAGCCTACAACTGACGTTGATTTTTGACCAATCAATCAAAGGTCTTATTATTAATAATTATTGTTTTCGTTTTACTATCATCGATGTTTACCAGGTACAAAGAAAAGAGAAAATAGCAGCTGCTGAATAATTATTTGTGTCGTTTATGTTGTCCTATTGTGTGAAGAAGGAAGTTGCTCTGACCGCATTTTGCGCTTGTTTAACCTTTTCTAAAAAAAGTCCCGAAGTACAGACAGGAAAGGGATTGGTAAAATCGATTGGCAAAGCAAAATATATATTATCGTTGTCGTCGTCATCGTCATCGTCATCATCATCATCATCATCATCATCATCATCATCATCATCATCATCATCATCATCATCATCATCATCATCAGGCACTGAGTAATGGTTTTCAGCGTATCAGATTAAATTGTGATATTATCACAAATACATGATGGATGTGTTGGAAAGGCATCACTAGAAGTCTACGCTCTGAAACCCAACGTATTCCAATGCAATTCAGACTAATTATTCAGCTGCTTTCATTCTATGCAACCTAATTCAATTTAAGAAAATGAAATGATAGTTGAACGGAGAAAACTTCCAACATAATGTGGCGGAAAGACGCCCTGAAACACCCCGACTGCAGAAACAGTTGCCCTCTCGGTCCGTAGGATGGCCGATTACCGATCGGGCGGGTGCCAGTCCAAATATGCCCGCGTGTCGTCTTAGGGGGGAGACGCGAGTCCGCCTACGTTGTATTTCGAAGGTAGTGCAGCCCTTCCGACCGATTCGCCTCACCCAGGAAACACACGACGATGAAGTAAGGAAACACAGTTTATTCACGAAAACGGCAACACGACTGTCATCAACTGCACACGACAGAGCTTCACACCGACTGCTGACGAAACGCTGACTAACTCTCTCGAACGTGTCTACTGTCTGACTCCTCCTCGCTGACTAAATGCATGGAGCAACGGGCTCCCTTATATACACTACTGGTCATGCACGTCGGCGACGGACTTCAAAGAGACGCCGCCGTCGCAGGCGGAGGAACATAAAGAGCTCACCGCTGCGGGGGAGAGGGGAACATAAAGAGATGCCGCCAAGGCAAATACTACGCTGCCGCGGGTACATAAAGAGCTTGCCGCTGCGGGGGAGAGGGGAACATAAAGAGCTCGCCGACACAGCCAATACTACGTTGTCGCTGGTAATAGAGGCACATAAAGAGCTCACCGTTGCGGGGGAGAGGGGAACATAAAGAGATGCCGACACGACCGATAACTATATGCGGCGCAGTCATCAACGATCACAGCCGCGGCCAATAACTACGTCGACGCGGGGGAGAGGGGAACACAAAGACGCCGCCGACAGGCCAATACTACGTCGCCGCGGGTAATAGGGATACACAAAGGGCTCGCCACCGCGGGGGAGAGAGGAACATAAAGACGCCGCCAACACGGCCAATACAACGTCGCCGCAGGTAATAGAGGCACCTAAAGAGCTTGCCGCTGCGGGGGAGAGAGGAACATAAAGGCGCCGCCAATACAGTAATTAAACAGGCCGGCGACCGACCGAGCGCGGTATACAAGCGGCTGAAAGAACACTAGCGCGGGGGGAATAAATCTTCAAAGGCCGGCGGCGTCGTGGGCGGGCGCTACACAAGTGGAGGCGAACCCAATTTCGCCACAATAAGATCCTGATCGAGCCATGCTTCAGAGAACGTGACATAAGTCATCGCCATGACGCCACATAAGTCTTGAAAGCTCATCATGGATCTCTATTCGTTAAGATAGTAGACCTATATACTGACTGTCTGTCTTTTAAAATCGATTCCCATCTACTTTTGATGAAACGCTGAGAGGCGCAGTTAGGTTAAGGTGAACTGAGTCAGCGTCATTCATGGCTATAGCTGTCTCTTTAATGACTGGCAAGTATCGATCTTAGGCTATTGTCTCTGCAGGCGTCCGATATCGATCATGTTTTGTGATCTCTCCCGCTGCCAGGTGACTTAATTAGTTTCAATCCTAATCCTCTATAAATATTATTTAATATTAACTGTCTGAGTAATACGCTTAATTATTAGTGTTGCTTTCATAAATGTTTTCCTGCTCAAGTATTGATGTGTTAGTCTGTGCAACTAATTTGCACTGAAAGATGAATGGCGCTTACTAGACTTTTTTCTAGGATAATTTATCACCTTACAATCTTACAGTCTTACACACTTTTAATCTATTAGTATTATGGCCGAATAATGATGACAGAGACATGTGTCACATTACGTAAATACTAGACAGTACATTACCTCGGTGCACTGCATTGCATATAATTATAGTCAGAATATTTCTATTTGTAGAACTTTAGGGTTGAAGCTGGTCGAACGCCGCGAATAGAAAGCGAAACCAAGGTGTGGTGATCATCCTGGGCGGAGGCTTTGGGGGGAGGCAGGGGCAGTGGGGTCATGATTGTTTTATCATCGCTTTCTTTTTTACAAACCGTCTACTAAGACAATAGACCCACAACTGACTAAGGCAGTGGTTTTCGTTTTCCTAAAAGAAGAAGGATTCTTTATCAAAGTGTTTTAAGGTGGCGTTGTTTTTTGTTCCCTCCTCAGTGCAGTCTTGTCTACTTCCTGTAGATAATTATATCGACTCGTACAGACTAGTACAAGAACCATAGCGACACTCTTCTGTCTGGACCTCGTGAAAGCTATAGACGTCAATCGTTCTATTGACTTTCGTTGATTGAGTTGTCTTCATGTCGTCGCCTTTCTCTCTGATTAAATGCGTTGTCCTTCACTGGGATCCAGGCAGTCAATTACGCTGTACATGTACAGTGTACAGTGTACACTGTACATTGTAAAGTGTATAGTGTCAACGTGTGTGAAAACTGTTATCTATTTCTTTGGTGTGAGGTTGATGCACGAGTCAGTAGGTTTCAGAAGGAGCACTCTACTCAAAAGCCTCGAATTAATGAGCAAAAGAATAAACGAAAGAATATGATTGATCCTTCTTCAGTATATTGGTGCTTGATGTTGTCAGATGCAGAAGCTATTCAAACGTATAAGCTTATATGTTGTTGTTGTTGTTGTTGTTGTTGTTGTTGTTGTTGTTGCGAATGACACCTGAATCTCTATCCACCGTCAGAAAGGAAATCGAAATCCGAACACAGCTTTTCACAACGGAAAGTAGCAGGTGACTGACTTATCGCCGTTATCGTCATTCACATGGGATGCGAAGTTGTGAACCCAGGACCAGCGCAAAACCGAGGAGACCAGTATATCCAATTAGCCATAGTCGGACTCACCTGAGAAACGATTGGTTTTGTCGTCAAACTCGTATTATAGCTTCGCACTCTATGTCCTTAGCGCCATAATTACATGCACAACGGTGCATGAGTAATTTTAGAGTCTAAAAAGGTAAAGGCTTCCTTCTTCCCTATGCGTCAGTGCGTTATCATTCGGCTATAGCCCCGCCCCATGAGACAGTGTACACTGCACATAATCTTAAAAACCATATATGCGTGTGTGTGTGTGTGTGTGTGTGTGTATGGGTGTGTATGTATGTGTGTATGTGTGCAGTGTGCGTTCGTGAGTGTGTAAATGCGGCAGACGGGTACCAGTTGTGAGCATCCACACTCACAGGTTCAAGTGTCTGGTGATGGGTGGAACCCGTCTGAGATAGCTGCAGCGTCATTGCAATCATGATGATGCTTTCTGAAGAGCGAAAATTCAGCAATTGGAGGCAGGTCCCGGTTTTTTTAGAATAGACATTGGATCAGATTGCCAGGTCTTTGTCTTGGTCTACCAATTGTTGACAGACAGACAGACAGACAAATTGAGAGGAACTGTCAACCATCTTGACTGTTGATCTTTTTTCAATGGCCAATTTGTCATTGATTCCAGGTTTCGTTTCCTGAGAGAGATGGTAGATTGGGAATTCGTTGTACATCTACGTGTACACAGTTGTACATTTGCATCCTGACTTCTGCTGCGTCGTGCAGATTTGCATCTCGTTAGCAGAGTCGGTTGCTATAGGTTTAGGGCCCACCATGCGAACTTGCGAATTCGGCAATTAACAATTAGCGCAACAGCTACTACTAGGCTAATACTACAACTACTATCATTAGCCTATAGTATACTATTGCTACATCAACTACTACTGATAAAATAATAACAACGACAAAACAGCAACTACAAGGACAATAAGGACGATAATAACTTGTTTAAATCCTGAGGAATATGAGGCACCTCGTGTAATAATAGTAATGATAACAACAACAACAATAATCATCATCATCATTATAGCCATAATCATGATAATACTAATACAGTCATTTCTTTTTCCAGTTCCTTGCCATCCGTATCCAGCCGATTTTTCAGTTTCCAAATCATATAGCCTATATTATATAGCCTACAATTTCAAGTGACGCTGAACGTCGCTGATATTTCGGAAGACGAGGTCTGATTTTCAAGATATCCGCATCATCTTCGTTAATAATTATGTACGTGTTTCATAATTTAAATGACGTGACAATGGGACAACTCTTTTATTTTAAAGAAGGCCTAACTGCATTAGCCTAATATAATTTCAAAGTCGTATTATAATTAGGCCATGTCATAATTCTCTAAATGAGTGTGATTCATTAATCATTAATGATTAATGATTAATGGACGTGATCATAATTGAAGTGTTTGCAACTATAGACCTTCATTACTTAAATTAACTATTGATAACTATGAACGCGACTACAGCGCAGACACTGAATCGGAGTTTCACGCCGAAGCGCCCGAGCAATAATTGCGAGTGAAGGACTTCTCAAAGTCCTTATAAGGCGGCTAAGGTGATTTCGAACCTGCGACCCTCCGACTGCAAAGCAACGAATATACCCACTACATCACCGCGCCCCACAATAGTATAATATTGGCCTATAATGCTGAAAGAGTATACGTCCCATAGCCATAATTTATATAAAATACTAACCCAAAACCGTTCCTCAATTTCATTGCAAAAGAACAGTTTTACACGCTAGCAGAGCTTATATATAGGTCTAATATAAATTCTTTTTCAAAGCAATGCAATATGACGCAGACCTAATTTGAAAATTATTTCAGCGTAATGAAAGGTTAAGACGTGCACATCGAAGTCGCGCAGAGAGCACTGAGAGCACTGGATTGGCAGAGGTACATGTATGTTTTCTGTTGAGAATGAACTGTAAAGTCTTAATATACGAGAGTTGCGAGCATGGAGATGTACAGTATTGAGCGTTTAAGGCGGGAAACCGGAAACAGTGCTTACCAGTGTTCCCAATAATATAAGTGCGAGGTCATGCATGATGCCATTTCCAGTTTATTATGGGATTTTAAAAACCTATGGACATTCTAAGCCTTACTTTAATGTTGATCTGAGCTTCATATTCATATTCATATTCAGCAGGCGTACAGTTTGCAAAGGGTTAAAACGTTGAAGAAGAAGAAGAAGAAGAAGAAGAAGAAGAAGAAGAAGAAGAAAAAGAAGAAGAAAAAGAAAAAGAAGAAGAAAAAGAAAAAGAAGAAGAATGACGTATCCTATGTATGCTATGTTTACATCCATCTCAACACCTTCATATATTATGTTGAATGATCCGCACAGCGACAATTAACGTAGCACGAGTGGCGCCTCCGGCGTGTGAACTCTAATCAACCGAGGCTATAGTTATAATGGTCGCGCCGTGGCTGGGAGGCATTGTTGTCAGCGTCGCAATAGAATTAAGACGAAGAAGGAATAAAGTAAATGAATGAAGATGGGTGGCAGCATCGATCGTCATACGCTGAGTTCCGACGAACGACCAAGGTCCGCCGTAAGAGACTAAGAGGTAACGGTTCTCACGAAAGTTCACTCAGACGACTGAGGATCGCTTTCGTACATTATAATATGGACTACAATGCCACGCACGATGAGTTGTGGAATCCAGTCCTGAAATGTCACCGCTATGAACTTCCCGCTATCTATCGATCTCAACTCTTCTACCATGTCAAATGAATTACGAGTAAGATGCATCTGATTGATGCACGTGAATATGGCCTGCACTTAGTCTACTGCATAGCTCGAGGGTACGTATGGTACGTTTTTTATTTTTTGAAAGGTACGTACGTATTTTAACGTACCTTATTGAAGGGTACGTAAAAGGTACGGTACAACACCTAACCGTGGCACATGCTATAAGTCATTGTGCATTTGTGCATGAAACATCACATATGGTGCTATCACGAAGTTTTTATTAAAATGTAAAAAAACCTACTTAACACTACTTTGGTCACTTGTCAAGTACTCAACTTATTGGTGATAGGCCTATTCTTATGATAACGTAAATACGCTGGTGACGTCACTTTGTTTGCATGTGCCAATAAGTAAGTAACTTAATATCGGTGAAGCGTCAAAACACTGACATATAATTATAATACTCGGAAATAAAATACGCGTATGGTACGCGTATTTTATTCTTTGAAAGGTACGCACGTATGATACGCGTACCTTATATAAGGTACGCGTACGCATCGAGCTATGGTCTACTGTCTTTCGAGTGGCGCTTTAGAAGTTTGGAATTTACAATACAATCTTTTAAAGAATGGGCGTGGTTCAAAATTGAAGTGACGTGGCGATAGTATAGCCTACGCCTTTATTCACTTTACTTAAGCTAACAATAATTATTGATGTTTCAAATAGGAGTAGTGACCTAAGAACAGGCCTTTAGTCACAAAATATTCCTGCTTGATAATTGAAATGACGTAACAATAGACCTAGCACAAATTCTCAAAGTGAACATTTAGCTCAATAGAGTTGCTATGTAGCCTATAGTATTATTAGCAACATTTTTCCCACGCACAGTCACACAGAACTGTGAATATTGGATGATTTGTTTCACAATCAAAACGACAAATTCAAAGTGACGTAGGTTAATTGTGAATGAATTTAACAGTAGATTAATTTTTTTATAATCGAGCGACGTCACGATTAATAAATGAAGACGTAGCAACAGGCCAAGTATAGAGTTACGCCCACTATGTTTATGAAATCTCAGCTGAATTTAGTAGGAAATATTTATTCAGCAATGAAGTGACGCTTGACTGTGTTTTATCCAATAGAACACGGATAAACGACAGACCAATCTCTAATCCCTTCAAGCAACACAATGAATTCGTTTGTAGTTTTGAATAGAATCGCTTGATGCGCATCACAGACCTTAATCTTTTACCCGTTACGCCCCGAGAATATCCGCTATAAACGGGCTCAAAATTTAAAAATGAACCGGTAAAGGGTTAATTAGCCTATCACGCGTATTGCTTCCACGACTTTTGGACAACGTTGCTGTAACATTGTCGAAATGTGAGTTTAATCTGGACTGTCTTCATCCGTCGTTTTGACGGGGGATCTGAGGTGGGACACAGCGGCAGCCGACGGTTGCTGGTTAGAGCGCTGGCTGACCCTGACCCTGACTTTGACCTGGGTGACTCTGGCTGGCTGACCATGTAGAAAGTAGCCAAGAGGTTTAGGTTTCCATGCATATCTAAGATGATTAATATGTTGGGATCTTGAGAATCGAGTCCTTCACTCACAAATACATGTAGCCTATCGCTCAACGCATTCGCTTGATGTTTCGTCAATTGAGAGTGATGATTATAATAATAAAAGTGCACAAATAAAATTAGCATAATTTATCATGATGGTCTTTCCTTAATTCCTCTGAGACGGGGGCTATAGACCCAAAGGACCTCCCCTCTTTGTACGAGAATGGAAAGGGAGGCACCGAAATGGCGATACATAGCAGACGACATAAGAGCATCAGCCCATTAAGGTGAGCTGGTGGCCGACCGCTTCAAATAGCTACACATGATCAGGGTCCTGAGGCCATATGGATTCCCATCCCTCCAACCACCATTAATCCATAATCACACGCCTCCTTCAACCTTTCAAAGCCTCGTATTCGTGTAAGGTTAGGGTTATGATTATAACTTTGGGGTACACAGGCGACAGCAATGAACTCATGCATCAGTTGCTGCAGTCAAACGACGGAGGTGATACATCCTGCACCAGCAGCCTGATAATATGTTATTATGATGGAAGAGAAAGAGAACTGACTTCTGGAGAAGGTCATCTGGAATTCACGCATCACATCTACTCCGTCTTCTGTTTCCACCGATGGAACGACGAATACCTATCTGCCCTCCCTCCGTCAGAGATCCATGGATTTCGAACTGCTAGGAAATGATGATCAAACTCTCTTTATTCTGTCGTGCTCTCTCAAGAGTTGGTGCTGAATGTTATTTTATGCATAATTTCACAGACTAAACGACCTACACACCGCATTGACAGTTCAAGTTATCTTAGACTTTCAAAAAACGATAATATAAATAGAAAATTATAGCCTATTATATTCAATTGACGACTTCTATCTGTATATATACGAGACTTTTAGCTTTTTTTCCTGAAAATCATATGCGCCTCGGATGATACAAATGGAGCAAAATAATAATAATGATTACAATTAGGGATAAAGTACACAATATTGACGAAAACACGAAAGCCGTGAATGTCGTGAATTTCTACAAATGCCGTGAATCGGGCGGATTTGGGACAAATTAGGCGTGAATTAAAGTAATGCAAGAAGGCTTTCTGCTGCAGCGCTGCATCAAATGCGTCGCAGCAGCATAACGGGTTATACAGATGAGACCTTGGCGGAACATAATAAATTGTGATGATGGTCCACAATAATTATTATTGCAGAAGCTGACTGTGTGACGAACGTTGACTCTGACACGTATAGCGTGACGTCACAAAGCAACTACAGCTTCTTGCTGCTTTAATTTATTTATTTATCTCGGCCTGTATAGCCTACTTTTATCGTTGCTTGAAGACAATTGTAATCATATCAACGTGATCTATAGCCTGACTACTTTTTTCAAGACGACCGTAGCCATATCTATGTTCTCTTTCTTTGAAAACAATCGTAACCATATCAACGTGGCTTATGAGTCTGCTCTTTGTGTGGAAACAAGCGTAACCATATCAACGTGTCTTATATTATTGGCGTACTATTTCTTTGAAAACAATCGTAACCATATCAACGTGGTTTATACTATTTGCTTCAAAACAATCGGTACCATGTGAACGTTACATATATAACTATTTTTGTTCTGAAGACAATCGTAGCCATATCGACATATTCTCTCTTTCTTTCAAAACAATAATAATCATATCAGCATGTCTTATGAGTCTATATAGGCTACTATTTATCTGACAACAATCGTATTATCGTATCCATATCAACGTAACTTATACTATATGTTTTAAAACAACTGCTTCCATATCAACGTGATTCAAACTTGGCCTGTTTGTTTGAAAACAATCGTAACCATATCTACGAATTCTCTTGTTTTAAAACAATCGTAACCATATCTACGTATTCTCTTGTTTGAAAACAATTGTAACCATATATACGTATTCTCTTGTTTGAAAACAATCGTATCCATATCAACGTGACTTGTCTTATATTATTTGTTTGTAGACAATAGCCTTTCAACGTCACTTAGGCTACGCTATTTGTCTGAAGACAAATATTAGTAACCATAATCTGACTACGATCTAATCAATGTAGTCGAATAGATTTACTAATCACATAGGTCTATTATGTTAACAATAATTATGACTACATCAATTAGCTCTTAGTAAATACAAGAGTGAGTTTATAGCGTAGGCCTAATAATAGTGCGTTCACTTTGACATTTGTACCCTACATAACATGAAAGCCAAAGCGTCATTTCTTATCAATATGCTTTTTTGTTTGGTCGGATCTTATTAAAAACGAAAGCCTGATTTCAGGTCGTCAATTTGCCGCTGTTTTCGCCCATTTTAAAACTTTTGTCGTGAATTTCTACTATCTCTAGTGTGATAAAGCTAACTTGAGTGATGTCAGCAACAAAAAAAATATCTAAAAAAAATTATAAGAATTTTAACGAAAACTTCTCCAAAACATTAATCACGTAGGTCTACATGCATTAGGCTTTGTTCTAGACTATGTAATAGGGGCCTAATTACAGCGCTTGTAGTTTCAGTTAAGCGGCTCTGTGTGATAATAGAGATCATTAGCGTCGCCTCCTCCTTCGGCCAAGCTCGAGTCTGGCACTACCGTAGTAAAAGTAGTGGCGGAATTTTGGAGTTTCAAGGTTGGTTGCAAAAGTTTAACTTTTAAGGATTTCGTAGTCTAACCTTTCGTTAGCAAATACTTTTACAGAATTTTACCATTTTCAAGCGCGTGTTGGCTTCGTAAATTAGCTTCTGATACCGAAGCGGAGCATAAAATAATGTAAATTCAAATGCAAACATTTTTATATAGCGACAGTAAATGGCCTCCATCCTGCCGAACTTTGAATGAATAATGATCGAGTGAGGTTCATCACCACAGCCAGCTGTCATTTTGAAGAGGGTCACTACGCCATTTAGGCTAACTATGATTTAAGGTTGTCGTGTACGGACCATGGACCACGCTAATTTAGCTCGATCAACACTCTGAACAGTTTAAACGATTGAATCTAATGGAATTGCAAAATAGTGAAGCTTTGAAGGCGTTCCCGTTGTTGACCAAAATGCCTATAGATACAGGAAAGCTACTTCCCTGATCTATGACCTTTCGCTGTGGTCTCCACTGTAAACTTCTGGGCCACGGACGACGATGTAATTCTGCTGATGAAATTGGTCTTGTCCGGCTGCTGTTCGGCTGCTGCTGCTGCAGTTCCCATGGGAACGACGCAGCATCCTCCATCCAATCGCATCCACCACATCCACATACCCACCTCCACTATCCAGCAGCACACTGCCAACCAGACAACATTGGATACGACGAACACGTATACACGCGGACATTTACATGCTCACTCACGCATACACATAGGCAGACACACACGAATCAACACAGACATTTACACACATATACGATGTCCTTACGTACATTACACAAATTCACACAGATTACACACGAATACGCACTCATTCGCACACACACACACACACACACACACACACACACACATACACGCATATGTATATATATATATATATATATATATCTCTACACGCACAGACGTGCACTCACATAGACATGCACAAACGCGGGCATTCATTGGAACAGACAGACCGACGCACACATCCGACATTCATTTCACACGGACTCTATATTATTGACTCTATATACAACTGCGACCGTACAATGTATAGTCTACACTGGCTGCAGAACTCCTTGTTCCGAACGCCCTGCAAACGGATTGCGTTGGAGAGTTGGTAGATCGCGCAAGAACGGATGTCGTCCGTCACGTGTGTATACTAGAGAGGAGAGAAGCGCAGAACTGCAGCATCGGCGCCATCGGGTCCCTACAGATGAGAGGTACGTCGACACTGCAACATGATTTACTGCAGCGCTGAGTAATCAAAAATTGCAGGAGAAGGAGAGAATAATACGTGCATGGGAACAGCAGTGCTTACACGTACAATGTATATGCGGCATGAACGCAGTTGACCGGACTTCTTGCAACTCTGCGCTGACGATAAAAAATTATAGCCTACACTGGCGGAGCTTATAAATAGCGGAGATACAGGCATAGGCCTACCTAAGACAAAAGCCACAAGCTTAGAAAAGACAAGATAATCGGACGAAGTTTCTCAGCGCTAAGAGCGAAACTGTAAGTCGATTGCAATTCTGGAATTTAGAAATATCACAAACGTCGTAATAATATTATTTTATTCTCAAACATGTGATTCAATTCTATTGCAGATGAGTTTCCAAGATTTGAATGTTCGCCTCGTGCAACCGTCGGAACAGGAAGAGAATTTCATCCAGTTTAATATTTCCATTAATTACATGCAGGCTCACATCATCACATGCACACATTTACGTGCATGTAAACTTTAGGAGTAGGCTAGGCCTGGGTGCCCACGTTTATTTTTCCAGGAGGGGTGAATAAAAGCTTGATTGCTTGAAAATGCAAAGGGGAAAGTTATTAAGAACATGCGCATTTTTTCATATTTCTAAAGGTAAATTTCTGAATTTCACATAGTGTATAATTGGTATCACGGTGATTTAGTGAAATGACGTTTGCTTAAGAGAAACAAAGAGGCAGTATTTTAAAAAATAACTGTCAGAAGTGCCCCTCTTGCCCCATTCGCGGGTGCCCAGGGAGTAAGAACACAAGCGCAAGGTCGTCATCGTGATAACCGTGATGTAATGACTATCACATCCTTCGTTAGCATCACCATCATCATCATCATCATCATCATCATCATCATCATCATCATCATCATCATCATCATCATCATCATCATCATCATCATCATCATCATCATTGTTGTTGTTGTTGTCGCTGTTTCTGTTGTTTAGACCAATAATATTCAGCTTCCATAAGTTCAGGAGGCCTCGTGGTCCTGGCTTTGTTAAGATCATTGGTCAGTAGGCCTACAATTGATAATAGTTTGACCGAATGATCACAGTGTGTAAATCGACAGAGGGATGAACAGGACTTAAAGTGACAATCACGTGGACGGCGTCCACGGTCCAGGCACTTCTTTTCTGATCTGAGCGCTCTCCTGCCACTTATTACACTGCAGCGCCTGGAAAGGTAAGAGTCATCCATGGCACTTATTTTTACACTTTAGACTGAACCTCGGAGTTGTGTAGCCTATGTTTTGTGCCTGCATTGTATCACCAGCTGGACATACTATTGTATTTTTGTTTATTGCATAGAAAATTTGCTGTCCGAACGCAACAATTAACAGCGGATTAAACTGATCATAACAAGGATAATAAGCATGGACGGAGTTTATCAGGGGCTAGGAGGGCAAAGCCCTCCAAGAAGACCCAGATTCATTTTTTTTACCGTGTAAATGGTATCCTTTCCCAGGCTTAGCCCCCCAAGAAGGCTTTAGCCCCTCCAAGAACGGAAACCAAACTCCGCCCATGCTAATAAGAAGCCTTTGCATTCGAGATAATAAACCTCTCTTCGAAAGCTTCTGTGCAATTTTTCAGGAATGTCGAAAAAACCGTATGCACTCCAAAACCTTCCTCCCACACTAATATCTACATACTTTTACATTTCGGAATGTGGGAAAGTTTGGGACCATCATTCAAATTGTCATTAATTGGGAATATGAGAGCCACTTAGATGCATTTGAACCACACATCTAAGACTCTAAATCTGGTGCAAATCTTAATACCAGAAGACATGTTGAGCTAAACGTCCCTTCTATATGAAAACGGTCCTGACCTCTAGATTAAATCCTCTAGTGGTATTCACGTCTGTGTGTATACGTAAGCAGCGAAGGAGAAGGTTATTAACTGCCATTTACCGAATGGGACAAAAATATGCAAGCTTTATTGGATACGATATTCATCAAATTTTTTGCCTTGTATGTATACATTTGAAATGCAAGATTACGCAAGTGTATACTCGGTTATTGTGTGCATGTTATATTAGCTTCATCGTTATCGATATGCATATGTGGGAGAATGCTCATAGTGGAGTCAAACATGAATGATACTGAAAATCAATATGGCAGAAGTCAATTAGGAAGGCCAGCTCAGGACGGTTGATTCGGCAAGGTGAGTAAGAAAAATGAGGAGGAGAAAGTGCATAGGGAGGAAGAGGAGGAGGAAGAAGAGGAAGGGAAGAAGAAGAAAAAAAAGAGAAAAAAGAAGTAGAAGAAGAAGAAGAGGAGGAGGAAGAAGAAGAAAAAGAAGTAGAAGAAGAAGAAAAAGAAGAAGAAGAAGAAGAAGAAGAAGTAGAATAAGAAGAAAAAGAAGAAGAAGAAGAAGAAGAAGTAGAATAAGTAGAAGAAGAAGTAGAAGAAGAAGAAGAAGAAGAAGAAGAAGTAGAAGAAGAAGAAGAAGACGACGAAGAAGAAGTAGAAGTAGAAGAAGTAGTAGAAGAAGACAAAGAAGAAGGAGACAAAAAAGGAGACAAAGAAGGAGACAAAGAAGAAGAGGAAAAGAAGAAGAGAAAGAAGAAGGAGAAGGAGAAGAAGAAGAGAAAGAAGAAGAAGAAGGAGAAGGAGAAGAAGAAGAAGAAAAGAAGAAGAAGAAGAAGAAGAAGAAGAAAAGAAGAGGAAGAAGAAGAAGAATAAGGGGAAGGAGAAGGAGAAGGAAGGAGGAGAAGAAGTAGAAAAAGAAGAAGAAGAAGAATGGGAAGAAGAAGAAGGGGGAAGAAGAAGAAGAAGAAGAAGAAGAAGAAGAAGGAGAAAAAGAAAAAGAAGAAGAAGAAGAAGGAGAGGGAGAGGAAGAGGGAGAGGAAGAAGAAAGCGGCATGTGGACGAGTTCGGGGGAGACAAGGAAGGAATAAGAAGGTGAGCGAGAAAACAGAGTAAACATGGAGGAAGTGGATTGTCGAGGCGTTGTGAAGAAACGTGAAACGGAAAGAGAATGAAAGCCTCATAGGAATTAGATGAAGAAGAAATTGGTTGAACTGGAAAGTGAAAAAGCTGTGATGCATTCAAAGAGAGAGACGAGATTCTTAAGCCAGATGAAAACAAGGGGAAAGAGCAGCATGAGGTATATTAGTGCAGTAACATAAATCCTAGAAATTTCTCATCATCACAGTGTGTAAGATGAAGAGAGACAAAAGAATGTGGAGCAAGGAGTGTAGAAGAAAGGATAGACAAAGATATTGGAGAAAACTCAGAAAAGGATTGAGGTTTCGATGTGGAAGTAAAATAGATGAAGATAAGAAGTGGAAGATGCGCGTATACATGCTATATAGTTGTATAAGACAGAGTCAATCAGTCAAACAATCAGTCAATCAGTCAATCAATCGGTCAATCAATCAATAACCATTAGCTTATTGCCCGTGTAGGTGTCCGATGCTCTCTTCACTAAGAGTCAGATGGTTCAGTCTTTGATGGTCCTTTCCATTTCCACACCAATCTTCAATGTCATCTGTCCATTTTCCATGTGGTCTTTCCCTCTGTTTTGTGCCCTTCATCATTCTAAACACCAGCGCCTTAGTTTTTCTGTCCTCTCCCATTCACCATATTCTGTCGAAGTTTCCGCTGAATGACCTTCTGCATGTAATGGGACTCTCAGTCATTTCCACTCTTCTGCAGTGGCGTATAGCTAGCTTTTTGTGGGCCCGTGGGCCGGGGTCCCGCATGGGCCCCTGTTTGACCATGTGGCTGGTATCTTTTCGTTCTTGCTATCAATATCACAAAACTAATCAATGGCATTTGCTTTTAGGTCCAACACATGTAATAGGCTACAACTCACTCAGAGAAAAAACATGAATGCTGCAGCTGCACGAATGAGACAGATACAGTAAATTAAAGTAGGCCTATTATAGGCCTAACTGCAGTGATTTCCCAGTAGAATTTAAAGTCTTTCAAGTTGCAGACTTTTCCACTTATTAATAACTGGGGTATTATGCTATGATCCATGTGGAGTTGGGTTGTGAAAAGGTGAAAAGACTTAACTATATGTACCCTAAGAAAGACTAACGAGGGTTGAACGACCTCAAACTCCCGGGAAAAATCTCACTCTGGTTGAGGAAGATGTCAGTTTACTACCGTTACTATAATAATCCAGCATATGACCGGAATACACGAGCATGCCTGTTAGAAGTAAAAAGTTTCTGCGGCGCACCATTTAATTGCACTACAAGAACGTGACAGATAGGCGGATGTGATCACGCCTATCCTAAACGATAGCAGAGGCCCGCTTTTGACCTTTGCATAGGAAACTTTGTGAACGAAAATCAGATGCTGTATGATTCGTTTACTGTTCTCAGCTTAAAACTGAATTAAACCAATTATTTATTATCGTTCACAATTAGCGTAATTGCGCAATCAAATTTTGACCGTCATGACTCGAGAAGAAAAACAAGTTCAAGGGAATTCAGTATAGGCCTGCCTGCCTGCCTGCCTGTCTGCACGGTAGTTGACAGACGTCAGTAAAGTAGCGAAGTAGCCTAATGCAAGTATGTTCACAAAAACTACATCTGTCACAACATAATGTGAATTACTAACTGGGTTAGAATATCTTAGGCCTATATATATTTCAGTAAGTCTGTGTGTTTGTGGTCTTGCTTGCTTGCTTGTTAGCAATGCACGACCACAGTTTTGAAGCAATCGACCCTTCTCCTTCGCAGGGGGTCGGGGTCGACCCGACACTGGTCATTGGGGGGGGGGTCGGCGAATATCTGCCACCATGGGGGCCAGGGTGGGGGCAAAACCCTTATTTTCCCTGTTGGACGTTTTCCTCACAGGTTTATGACATCACTTTTCTTTCGGGTCCCAAACGCATAAAAGCAGCGGTTGACACCGTTTTAGAGGTGTTTAAGGTCAGCGCTTTGCCAGCTTGGACTTCACTGGTCGCGTACCGGTGGAGGTCGGAGTGTGGGGGGATGTGGTGGGGTGGGGTGAAAATATTTTCCGAAAACCAAAATTTCACGGGTGGCTTACCGGTGGAGGTCAGAGTGTGGTGGGTGTCGTGGGTTGTGGTGGGGTGAAGGGAGAAAATTTTTCTCGAAAAAATTTCACGGGTGGCGTTCCGCTGGAGGTCGGAGTGTGGTGGAGTGTCGTGGGGTGTGGGGGTATTAGGAGTGGGAAAAGAACATTTTCCCCAAAAACCCAAATTTCACGGGTGGCATACCGGTAGTGGTTGAAGTGTGGTGGGTGTCGTGGGGTGTGGTGTTGGGGTGGGGGGAAGAAATTTTTTCCCGGGAAAAAAAATTTCACGGGTGGCTTACCGGTGGAGGATGGAATGTGTTGGGGTGTCGTGTGGTGTGGTGGGGGAGGGGTTGGGCGATGGGGGGATTTTTCCTCGAAAACTAAAATTTCAAGGGTGGCGAACCGGTGGAGGTCGGAGTGTGGTGGGGTGTCGGGTGGTGGTCGGGGTGGGGATGGGGGATTAGGGGAAACAAATTTTCGGGGTTGAGGAAGGGAGGGATTGGCTGGGAACGGCCGGGAACGACCGAATCCCAAAATTCCCGGGCAACGCCGGGTACCCCAGCTAGTAGGCTAATAATTCAGCAATCTCTGTGGGCCCCTGGAGGCCGTGGGCCCGTGTGCTTTGCACACATTGCACACATGGTAGCTACGCCACTGCTCTTCTGTGCATCTCAGTATTATTGTTGATCTTCTGAATACACCTCAAGAGTTTTCTATATAGCATTTTCTCTAGAAGGTCAACACTTTCCTTTGTAATTATTTCTAGCATGTAAGTACCCATATTTCCCGTGTTTCCATGCGCTCTAGTTTCGCAACCACATATAGGCCTACATCGTGACGCTGAACACACACTGTTTTTGTAGGCTACTCAGTACTCCCATCTCTGTTTTTATACTGATAATTACACTGCTCTTCCAGATTTTGTCTCCTGCTTTCAGCATCGCTGTTCCCTTGGCAATTGGTGCTTTTATTCCACTTTCGCAGTCCAGTTGTATAAGTCAGAGTGACAACAGCTTTCAGTAGACTTACTTAGACTTAGTTTCTTCTGTTCCGATTGAAACATTGGTCGACGCTTTCAGTAGACTAAGCTTATAAACTCTGTGAGAATGAACCACATGGTTGATGTGGCTGTGTTCACTAAATTATTGATGGCAGTGGCAAAGCTAACAAGACGAATGTGCATCTCCACCATGAGATGCGTTTGTATATGTGCATGAAGATCTACATGTACAATTGTACATGTACGCATGTGCATTTGTACGTCGATTTGCGATGACCTTTTCCTCTCGTCTTTTCGTTTGGCGTTTTGTTTTGTGCGTTTTGTTTTTGCCGTTTGTTTTGGCCATCTTGTTTCTCTCTTTTAAATCGTCATTGTGAAGAGCTCAGTCTTGATGGCCAAGATTTTTAAGTCGTGCACGACTGCACGTACAAAATGCATAATAAATATATATTTTTTTTTATATTTTGTATTGTAGGTTACGAATAGTCTATGTATAATAATTATGTAGGCCTAGATACATGTATAACATAGTTTTCTCCGTGCGGTGCGTAAAGGTCTTGCACAGAGGCATTATGTGGAAATGCTAGCTGTGCACTATATATATGTATGTATGTAGGCCTGCCGCCTATATGTATATATAATTGTAGACTACACGTCCGTACATAGTCCACCCAATTATGCATGACGTATGCAGTATATAACACTGCCTGACACGTGTGATTTTCTTTATGAGTCGTTGTGGATTCTCCATCCTCGCGGGATCCTGATCTCGGCGCCGTTCGTTTATTCACCTGCCTCAGCAGCTCGTCTGGTGGTCACGTGGGTGCACTGCAGGCGCTGCTGCTGCTGCTGTTGCTTATCCATCATGGATGCTGCGAACGATAGTTTATCTAGCGCAGTGTCCGACAGAAACAACTGCAGCAGTCTGAGCTGTTGACATCTCCGGTCTATTAAGTATTCATGGTGTCAGGTAAGTTAATCCGTTAATGGTGACGTGTTCTCTTAATAAGAGTAATGGAGCAGTTTGCAAACAACGATGCTCAGAATTGCATAGGAACTGCAGGCAACGATGTGTGATCATTTATTAAGGAACAAACAGAAGTTTTAGAGAGACATGTGGCCTACATTTTGTGAAGGCTGAGGTTCGATTGGTATTTTAGTGTCTCTTTGCATTATGTAAACAGCAATATAGGTTGACCTAGAAGTTTCCATATTTACTTTATTGATAAATTTACTGTGTGTAAATACAGGTCTAATATCCAGCGTTTAATCTAAACGTCTCTGGGAAGTTCCCCAAGAATGACATGCCCCAGGATATTTCGAGGGGTGTTGCTTTGTTGCATATAATTATGTGCATAGGCCTACTACAATTTCCCCCAGAATAATAATGATAGCCTACACATTACATCCCCCGAAAAATTCGAATTACCGATATAAAGGGGTTCGTCGATGTCTGCCACAGTGTTTACCGTCCACCCAATACGGCCGCCCCTCCCCCCAACCTGAATTTCTCTCCCCAAGCTGGTGAACTAGATTAAACACTGCTAATAATATCATTAGTATTCGTATGTCGTGATAATCATAAGCTCGTATTATAACTCTTTTGAAAGAAAACTCTTCTTCAGAACGAGTCACTTTCGACCTTATAAATAAACCGAAGCGCGATCTGAAGTTTATTCGGTTTTGTTAATTTTTTATATAAAAACAATTAGCAATTATTTTAAGTTCAGGAACAATGAGCACAATATACAGGGTGGGCCAAAAGTATTTGTTCAACTTTGAAGGCCTATAACTTAGGCAGTTTAGCAAGTAAGTGTATGCTTAATGCATCAAATTAAAGGTATTTCACTCTAGTATTAACTCTAAAAAAGTCGAACGGATACTAGTTTAGGTTTTAATTATACACTAGGAACAGCGCTAGCTACCATTTTTTGTCATTGCTGACGCATTATGACGCCGTTTCCCCGGGAAATTCTATCGTTTTTTGCTAAAACGCGCGTAGACACGATCATTTTGAGTGTTTGTAGGGTCCCTACCATGAATATCTTCTAATCGGAAAACCACGTCCTTTCAATTTTGCCAACAGCCGTGCACTGCCATGCGCTGCATGCTTCAGACGCTTGCACGCTGCCAGCCGTTTCTTTGCGTAAGAGCTGGAGAATTCGCGGGACTTCTCGTCGACAAATTACTTTAACTTTACGTCTATAATCTTTTCCAATACGCTATTCAGTGCTTCTAAGACGGCCTGTTTTGCGCTGAATTTGCATGCAGGGCCTGCCCTGGTCATTGTCTTGACTGCAAATGTACGCGGACACACGAGCAATGTTAGCGGATGTGAGCGCCGTGCGCTACGATTCCCATGGTTTGCGATAAAGTCCTGTTTTATCAATTTTCCGTAGCAGATAATTCAAGGTATTGTCTAATGTCTATTCCATCCACTCATAGGCGCAACCACCCTATGGGACCCAGGGGACGCGTCCCCCCCAACTTTTGAGTGATCCCTAGCTTTATTATTATGGTCCCCCCAACTTTTAGGACGTGATTCATTATGGTCCCCCAACTTTTAGGACGTGATTGCGCCAATGCATCCACTGTTAGAATATTCGTCAATCATTTGAAACGAATTAGATCCCTTATCAGTTCGTAAACTTAAGATCGAAACGCGATCATCGTCTGTCAACGGCGCCAGGTTGCGTCACAAACGACAGCAAAATATAGTAGCTAGCGCTGTTCCGGGCATATAATTAAAACCTAAACTAGTATCAGTTCGACTTTTTTAGAGTTAATACTAGAGTGAAATACCTTTAATTTGATGCATTAAGCATACACTTACTTGCTAAACTGCCTAAGTTATAGGCCTTCAAAGTTGAACAAATACTTTTGGCCCACCCTGTACATGTATAATTGTATGTAGATGATTTAATACATTGCAACGTGCTTGCTTTGTCTACCACAAAATCTAAATCAACTCTGGAATGCGCCGGAGCCTTCCGCGGAACAACAGATGGAGGAAAAGGAGGATGAAAATAATATATGAGCATGACAAAGGGAAGAAGAAGAAGAGAAGGAGGAAGAGGAAGAGGAGGTGGATGATAAAGAGAGGAATTCAATACGATAAATTGAAGATAACAAGTTGGAAGAAGAGGCGGACTAGGAGGAGAAGATCAGGAAGAGAGGATCATGACTAGGCCTATAGCATGGCCAACAGGAGAGAGAGAGAGAGACAGACAGAGAGACAGAGAGACAGAGAGAGAGAGAGAGAGAGAGAGAGAGAGAGAGAGAGAGAGAGAGAGAGAGAGAGAGAGAGACAGAGAGAAGAAGGAATAGGAAGAGGATAAGAAAAGGAGACGGAGGTTTAGACCAAGGAGGCAATAAAGAGGAATAGATAGCCGTTGTTTACATGCAAGCGGAAGAGGAATCTACTCCGGATGCCATTGTTTGTCTGTATGGGAGCGCGTGTGTGAGGCGCGTGTGTGCGGCGGTCGTCTGCTTTTTATTAATCAACGATTCAACGATGACCGATCGACTTCCATATTAATAATTATTCTCTATTATGTTGTCTGTATATATGACCGACTCACATCAGACAACAGAACTGTCTGTCTGCATATCTGTCTCTGTCTCTCTGTCTGCCCATACCAGTCACACTCTCTGCATGCCTATCTATCTGTCTATCTGGCTATCTGTGTTTCTGCCTGTCTGTCTGTCTGTCTGTCTGTGTGTCTGTCTTTCTGTCTGTCTGTCTGTGTGTCTGTCTGTCTGTCTGTCTGTTTACATGGATACACGCTCTCGTCATCATTAGCATGCATCTCCACTTGCAGCTGCACCAGCCTCTGCAACAGGCGATCATCAGTGGAAGCATGCAGCTGCAGTTATAAGCATGAACAATGGACATAAAGACCCACATGTATATACAGCAGACGAACAATCGGATGACTTCTTGACCACAATGGACCAAGAGTTGCAGTCGTAACTTTGACATAGAGACTCGTAGAACAGACGATGGCCTATATACGTTGACCAGAGTTGCTTTCTCAATCAAAATATATCTTATTGCATTCATGCGCATCAATAGTTCAATATACTGTATACATGTACATTATATACGAATTGCAAAACGATACATGCATCATGTATAAATAAATTCATATTTGTATGTATGTATATAAGTATGTATGTATTGCATGCACATGTGCTGATTTATGCATGCTGCAGTCTGTTGTAACATTCCAGACGTACGGTTAAGAAAAACCCATGGCTTATAAGCTATAGGCCAAAATAATGAAGGCGTCATGAACGCATGCTTTTCTTAGTTGCTTATCGGAGAAGAACAACAGTTACTGAAAGTTAGAGGAACAGCTGAGGTCTATTAGTAGAAGCCCCTCTTCACCTCGGCCGTATTATGCCTACATATAGTTTGGCTTCTAGCTTATAGCGTATATAACGTATAGGCTATAGGCCAAAATAATGAAGGCGTCGTGAAGTCGTGAACGCCTGCTTTTATTATTTGTTGAAAGTTAGAGGAACAGCTAAGGTCTATTAATAGTAGCACCTCTTCACCATGGCCGTAAATCGTTTGCATAGATCTATGGAGAGAAGTGGAACTGATTAACACATTTTCTAAACCTTCACCTTCATCATCGCAATCGAAACGTTTATAAATCAGTGAACTGTGCATCCTTCTATTTCTCATGGATATTGACGTTTGGAATGTACATACAGTTGCAAGGCAGTAGCTAGGGGGTGTTTTGGGTGTTTGAACACCCCCAAGTGAAATAATCCTACTATGAAATAATGCATTTACTAACACAATATTGATTGTAAGGACTGGGGATATCATGTCGAAGCTCTTATTTCTATGTGACATTTTACAATGGGTTAAATCATCCTCCGAACCCGGAACCCCTAATTAGTCAGTTGATTCGATTGCTTGCGGGCTTTTGCTCAAAGTCGAGAAAACACCACTGAAATAAAATCCTGACTACGGCCTTGTGCAGTTGTGACAGTATGAGAATTGTAGAAAAATATCTGTATGGGAATTATATGAAAATGACAGACTTAGCCTTTGATGCAAGTGGAGTTGGGATTCGCAAAGAAGACTCTGCAGTGGGGTCCTAAGAGAGATTACGGGTTGAATGCAACCTCCAGGGGGCAAATCTCACCCTCATGAGTCGCTATAGTTACGTGATATTTGCTGTCCAGGCTCTGAATGAATGAATGAATGAATGAATGAGTATGATAGGAAGAAATGAGAATTGTCTCTTTTCTAACTTCGAAGCGTCTACTGACTCAGACGTGTAATCTCTCCATAGAGGCGCTACATAAATGATGAGATGTCTAGGAAAAGTATTGAGACAATTTCCGGAGCAGTCTGCCAGAAATAAACCGCAATTAAGAGATTAATGCGTGTTGTTGTGACGCAACATCATCGTCAGTGCAGATCTAATTAACTAATAATTATTGACATTTATATCCTGTCACTTACTCAGATTGCGACTGCGCTCAGTATATATATATATATATATATATATATATATATATACATATATATATATCCGTTGTTCATCTCAGACAGACAACGGTTGTAATGACATCGATGCAACCGTTGCATCCTTCGATCTTATCATCATCATACGATCCGAGGCGATATCGAAACAGAAACCTTCTTCTCTGTCTTCTTCTCCTCTTTCTCTCCCTCTCTCTCCCCTTCTCCTCATTCCCCGTCTTCTTTTCCCTGCATGCATTGTGAGTGTTCGTTAGCGAAAATAGATTGTATCAATATTGTTTCTAGGATCTCATTTCTGCGTCTAAATGTGTCACTGATGGAAGGGATGTTCCAGAAGCGGATCAGATAAGAACTGCACGTTGTTCCTCGTCTAGACTCTTGTTCTGATTCGCAGTTCTTCTGGCGCCATAAGAGTCCGGCAAAGAAGGTTCTTTCAAGTACTAATCATATATCGCTTTTTTGGATTACTTCGTTCATTGGCAACCATCAATCCAAAAACCACGTGCTGTTAGTTTTGCGCTATATAAACTCTGAGCTTTTGGATAATGACGAATAACAGTTATTACATGAAGAAGAAGATTGCGTTTCTCTGTTCCAAAGGATGATTCCAGATAGAAATACGAACCGTGACATGTGACATGTGACATGCGACAAGTGACGTTACAACATTATAGGCTAAACTAAGTACTCCAGGTTTTTGGGCCTCACGTCCATCAGACTTTCCTGAATCAGACAGCCATTGCGTTTCACCGCGTTCCCCAGCGTTCCACCACGTTCCACCACGTTCCACCACGTTCCACCACGTTCCACCACGTTCCACCACGTTCCACCGCGTTCCACCGCGTTCCACTACTTCAATTATTCTCAAACGACGACGACGAACAGTTCTGTGTTCCTCGTTCCAGTGGCGGATCCAGGCTTTGAAATAAGAGACAGCAATACAGTGAAACGTGATTGTGAGACAAATGAGACATAAATGCATCTAAACGAGAAACCGTTCCTGAAAGAAAAAGAACCATTTTAATCGCGTTCTCTTATGTCAGCTGACGATGAGCAACGACAACAACAACTACGACGACCACAACTACAACGACAACAACAACGACAACGTGACTATCATCATTCCAACGGCCCTCGATCCTCTCTATGCCTCCGTCGAAGTGGTTTCCTGTCTGCTCAGCGTCCTTGAGAACTCGCTCGTCATCGTTCTCTTCGTCAAGGACAGGTCGCTTCGAAGCGTCAAGAACTACTACGTCATCTCCTTGGCCACGGCTGACCTCCTCGTCGGCCTCCTCGGCGTTCCCTCCGCCCTCTCCGTCTCCGTTGGTCTTCCACGCAACTTCCACGCCTGCCTCCTCATGACGTCTCTCCTGCTCCTGCTCTGCACCGGGTCCATCATGTCGCTCGTCGCCGTCACGGTTGACCGGTTCTGGGCGATCGTTCTGCCCCTTGCCTACCCGTCGATCATGACCCCGACGAGGGCAAGGACCTTCATCGTCATCGCATGGATGATTGCAACCGTCGTCGGACTTCTACCGACGCTCGGCTGGAACCGAGGTCGGCCACCGGAACCGAGGTGCTTCTTCACGGAAGTCACTCATCCGGGATATCTCGTCTTCATCTACTTCGGAACGATCGTTGCGCCATCTATCTTCATGGCTCTCATCTACATCTTCATCTACAGAACGGTCAAACAAGAGGTATCTCAACAACTGCAGTCTCTTTGAAACACGCTCCTCTATGCTTGCATATAATTAAGTTTGTACCGGCCAATGTATGCATGTATGCAGATCTATGCGTGTACGCTTTCATGCATGTATGTATGCATGAATGTGTGATTGCGTGTATGATTGATGCATGAATGTATGTATGTATGACATGAATGTATATATATATGTATGTATGTATGTATGTATGTATGTATGTATGTATGTATGTATGTATGTATGTATGTATGGGTGTATGTATGTGTATGTATGTATGTATGTAGGCCTATGTATGTATGTATGTAATTATGTATGTACTGTATGTATGTATTTATGTATGTATGTATGTATGTATGTATAACATGTATATATGTATGTATGTATGTATGTATGTATGTATGTATGTATGTATGTATGTATGTATGTATGTATGTATGTATGTATGTGTGTGTGTATGTATGTATGTATGTATGTATGTATGTATGTATGTATGTATGTATGTATGTATGTATGTATGTATGTATGTATGTATGTATGTATGTATGTATGTATGTATGTATGTATGTATGTATGTATGCATGTATGTGGTGAATAAACTTAGCGAATCGTGTTTTCATTGAAGTAGCTGCTTGACCATTTTAGTCAGGAATAGCAGACTGGATATGATTGTGACTTCTAAAGTCTTGGTCTTGAAATTTAAAGTATTTGGTCTTGAAGTTCACAGTTTTAACATTGGTCTTGCTTTGGGCGCCCGCACATCAAGGCAAGAGGGGAAACTTGGCCTTGGAGAACTGACGCCTAATTCTTAACAAATACATTTTGGTGCTTAACTAATCTCTTGGCACTGCAGCACTGATAATACTTTTCATGCGAAAGGGGCAACTGAGAAGTTTACAGTTAGAAACCTCTATGCAAAATACCTCTTGCTAAAGAATTTGGCGTCACTATATATATATTCTGTTTCCCCCTCCTGCAAAAATAATGTGTGGACGCCCATGGTCTTGACCTTGAGGTTTCATATCTGGACAACATCTCTGGTGCTCTTCAAAACTTTTGGCATCGTGGACCATCGAAGAATGATTCTTGCGGTCGAAGATCTCCCAGTAAACTCAAAAGCAACCATGAAAATTTATTGAAAATGACTGAACTGTATTAAAATTTATTAAAATGTCTGGACTTCATTAAAATTTATTATGCAATAGGGCCTACTCATAATGAATGTGTCATGCTGCTCATGCATTTTGGTAACTGAATTGTGTGTTAACGTTGTCAAGTGATAAGTCGAGGCAGCCAAGGCAGCCGAGTTACGCGAATGAATCCATATGCAAGTAGGCTATTAATAGTGACTGTCTTTTGCTTCGTTTTTACACATTGTGCTACAGCCTCTGTCAGCCAGGGAAGGCAGCACCCACAGCATTTTTAGCGGCTTGTGACTGATCGCCAGTTTCAAGCGACGTTCATGCGATTTCACACATGCATTCGATCGTTTGATCGTCTCGATGAGCCAGTGCACTTTCGCTGTACGAACTACACGTTTGGACATAAATATCGCTTGATTAGTATAAATTATTCAGACAAAAACAACTTAACCGACGCTGGACGGTAAACTTGCTCCATGCATCATGACATGACCTTTAGACCTTTAGTCTATGCGCACGCAATTGTAGGCTACATTAGTCTCTCTCTCTCTCTCTTTCTCACTCTTTCTTTGTCTCTGTTTCTCTCTGTCTCTGTGTCTGTCTGTCTTTATCTCTTGTTCTATCTATCTGTCTCTGTCTCTGCCTCTCTCTATATGTCTCTCTCTGCCTCTTTCTATCTATATATAATATACAGATATGTCATTTATATAGCTACATTGTTTCGTGTAGAAGTCACAATGTCTTCGGTCAATCGTCGTCAAGGGAATAAAACGAACGATCGGAAAATCTCCCGAAACGAGACGAAAGGCGACGAGATCGGAATAGCAAAGTGCAACAAGGGAAGAGTGGAAAAGTGGAAGAGGAGACTATGAATCAGAGGGGGATGATGGATGGATTGAATGGTGGATGTGGAAGGTAGGATTAGAGGTGGAGAAGAATAAGCGTGAACAGCAAAAGAAAGGGTGGGAGGGGAATGGGAGTAAAGTGACCTCACTCCTTCAATTAGTGCATGCAGTACAATATACAATATTTAGCCTACATATACTGGAGGCGCCGCGGCATCTCGCCGCTGTCATAAACACTCTCATTGTCTCATGGCTCTTCAACCGGAAGTGCTCTGATCGATCTAAGCTGCGAGAGGTGCTTTTGAAGTTAGAAATACAATACAATACAATAGACTTAGACTATCTATAGGAATAGGAATACGAGTAAAAGGAAAGGAGGAAAAAGAAGAATGATAATATATACCTGTAACTATGTCAAGCATGTGGATACGATATAATTATGATTTCTATCTTACACAATCTAATTCTCACAGAATAGCTCTTTGTGAAGTACCGTACTTGGAATGATTTGTAGACAATGTTTCGATGAATATAAATACATGACACATTGAAAGTTATGAAACTTCTTCTGTTTCATTATTTGTGTGTTTATGTATTTATGGCACGGGTGTCATACTGGTTTCAAAATAGCATCAAAGCCAGGGTAGCGTAAATGAGCTTAGGCTACATGGGCGCCAGTCCAGTCCCCCGCCACTCAGGAAAACACACCAGTTGCAATTAGTTAACAACAAGTTAACAATTTTTTAACACTGCATGCATCAAGCACCATTGCCTACATATATTAGGAGTCGGTGTGACATACTATAACTGGATATAATTGTAAATGGTATATAATTATAGTCTATAATTATAATGTCCAAATGCATGTACTCCAAACTAAAACGTTATAGGCCTACGAGGCATAGGCTACCCGTGCGTATACTATTGCATAAAGAATGATAAAACCCTGACAAGTGCGCTTGCCAAAAGCATTCCGATAAATTAAGTCTCACAAAATAAATGTCATCACCAAATTGCCACAGTTACACTTGGTCGGCGGAGCAATATTGGCTTCAGCAGCAGCAGCTGCTGGTGGCCATGACGACGGCGTCGTCTGGCGCTGAACCTGGACGGGGGGGACGCAGTGATGACCACTGTAACAACCGAGTCGTCACGTGGTGTATACGACGATCGGTCATCGACGCCGCGGATTGGTTGATCTAAGCACGTGACTGAGTCATCAATTCCCAATGGATCCCCACAGACTTAATCCATCTTCCCTCCACTCCCGATCGTCTCTTCTTCATACGTGTCCCTATTTCTTTTATGTCGCTCTTTAAATTCCGGGATTTCTCGATTAACACTCGGAGGCACATCTCGCAAATCGAGTCTGTCTTCTTGTATCGCTGCATCCTTCTCCTCAGTTTCACATCTCGGATTATCTGTTCGCTTGATCTGATCACATTTCAGTTTTATTCAACAGTTTCCCAACATCGTTGGTTTGACCAATAACTATTTATCAATTCTGAAATTTAGTGTGTATCTTTAATAAAAAAAATCAACTCTTTGGATTTCAAACTGGATTTTTACAGTTGGCTCCTCGAGTACACGAGTATGAGGCAGGTCTACTCATGTAGCGAAAGACTCAAGAGTCACCTACAGAACCCAGATTGCTCAGCATATAGATAATTTTTTCATGTGCCAAACTCTGTGTCACACTCGGAATGTCCTGTGTCAATAATAGATCTGCTGCGTGTGCAGAAGATCCATCAATCTCTGGCATTGTTCATCCAGCCGTTCTCTGTTTAGTATATACCTATATACTGTATAGCTCTGTTCCCTCTGCCATCTCGCCATCATTCCATCATTCCATCATTCCATCATTCCATCATCCCAAATACCATTTATCTGAGCTGCTGTTTAGGCTGCTGTTCATCCGGCAAATGTGACCAACGAAATTCGAGTGTTTTTCGACTGACCCTATATTTGTTTGTTTGTATGTGCATTTTGCACTTAATTTGTTATAGCGCCCCTTCAAGCTCTCTACTCTGAGGCGCTCTCGACTGTAGAGCGGACACTGCATCGGAGTTTCACGCCGAAGCGTTGAGCAATTGCAAGTGAAGGACTTGCCCAGGGTCCCTACGCGGCGACTTGAGATGGATTCCAACCTCGAACCTTCCGGCTTCAAGGCAACGACGTCACCACTTTGGCACCGCACCCAACAAATATATATATATATATATATATATAAAGTATTTACTTTACCAGACGATGTTCCGTGTTTGCAAACGGACCCTGGGCATCAGAATGACAACTAAAATCAGCATCCCCATAAAGTACTGGCACCAGATTGCCATTGCAGACCTGGAATAGAAGCCCGCAGCAGATTATGGAGGCTGCTGTGTAACGTACGGTAAGTTCTTAGATGCGTATAGATCTAATACCTTGACCAGCATTTCGCTTGTATCATGTATGATGCAAATAGGACTATCTCAGAAAATAGCGAAGAACAGTAGCCAATAGCTATCACGATTCGACGTTATCTCCGTGAAACCATGCATGTCCCTGAAACCACTTATCTGTATTATATGGCTTTTATTAACGCTTTGCATGATCTGTGCCACAGAGGCGTACTGTATACCTACATGTATACTACGGAACTCTGTAAGAAGAGCAATATAAAAATGAAGTTGCATTGTGTTGTATTGCATTGTGCTGTATTGTATTGCATTGTGTTGCATTGCATTGTGCTGTGTTGTATTGCATTGTATTGTATTGTATTGTATGGCTTCTGCGTCAGAGTTTTACTGGTATAGCAACCTTTGTCTGTCTTTCCGTATTTCTGAATCGAATTTGGTAACTCTCCTTCACAAAATAAGTCATGTCTTTTCTCTGCCTCTCTGTTATACGTAATTACGCATACGTATTATGCGCATGAATGTAAACATTGTATGCGCATACAGTATACATATGCACATTGCACATGTATATACAATATACAACTCAGCACTTGCAATGCTTCACTCACACACATATAAATACATACACACATTTATATAATGTCCAACGGGCATTAAGTTGGTATATATATAAGCGTCTACGCAGCAGTTGCTGAAAGAAGACTAGAGAGACGGGGGAGAGATTATGTCGTCTTAAACTGGTGCTTAACATTCCATGGAGCGTCGCCTGCAGCCTCTATATAATTATATATATTATATCGGTTCTATATATTCGGTTCTATATTATACTGAACGGCTGAATTAGAGAGAGAGAAATAGAATCAGTGAGAAAGAGAGAAAAAAAGATAATCAGATAGAGAGAGACAGAGACAGACAGAGAGAGACACAGAGAGGGAGACAGGCAGACAGACAGACAGACAGAGAGAGACATAGACAGAGATAGAGACAGAGAGACAGAGAGACAGAGAGAGACAGAGACAAAGACAGAGACAGACAGAGACAGTCAGAGACAGGGACAGAGAGAGACAGACAGAGAAAGAGTCGCAGACAAAGAGAATGTGCGCGTGTGTATGTGAGCTCCAGCTATTTTATGCGGCGGTCATGCTACAATAATATTAAGAAGCGGCGTATATTGGCAGAGTCTCGGTTACAGAAAATAACGGTGGTTCTCAGCGATCGCATCCACCGCATTGTTCTGCATGAAGCCGTCATGAATATTATTGTATTATGCGCACGCACATGTGTTTGCGACAAACACACAGACACAGTAATATTATATATGCATAGGCTACATTTATAATATTTTACGGCGCAATGCTGGCATAATTATAATATACATGTTTTCCATCCATTAATGGATGGAAAGAACGAGAGGCAGACCAAGACAAAGACTGTTGGAGTGCATGATGAAAGACGGTTATCAGAAGCTGAAAAGGAAGGCACAGAACAGATAAGAATGGAGACGTCAAACATTGGAACCTGCGTAAGAGCAGAGAACGAAAAGAAGAAGAAGAAGAAGATAGCTACACCTGCTTACACCTGGTTATCAGAAGCTGAAAAGGAAGGCACAGAACAGATAAGAATGGAGACGTCAAACATTGGAACCTGCGTAAGAGCAGAGAACGAAAAGAAGAAGAAGAAGAAGATAGCTACACCTGCTTAAGCATCCCTAATCTTCTACGAGAAATTGCCTCGACTGGCTTGAACAGATTACACATTGTAAGCCTAATGACTTATCAGACGCTGAAAAGGAAGGCGCGGAACAGAGATGAATGGAGACGTCTAACATTGGAACCTGCCTAAGGGCAGAGAACGAAAAGAAGACATGTTTTTGTCGTCGTATAGGCCTACGCAGTCTTGGAAAGGCAATCGCTGGAACGGTTGCGCAACTCATCTGCTCAAGAAGTTATAAGAGAAATCCTAAAGATGTTCAAGTCACGTGCGCGATGCACGTCGTCATAACAGAGTAATAATTATAATTTCTTAACAATAGCCTAATTCGATGCGTCTCCTTCCATTTGCTCTTTAGGGTGGCCTGCGTATTTTCATTGCATGCAATTACAACATTGGACTATTTACACCACGGAAGGGTAGTTTACAATAGGTCTACATGTGTAGGCCTACGTACTTCCGACGATCTTTGCTGCTTATGCTTAGCACCCACATACATACGCACATATGCACTCACACGCAAAAACATAACCACATACATTGTACGCACAAACACATGTACACCACACCAAAACACTCATAGGCCTACATAGGCATGTGTGTAGGCTATATAAAATTAATATTGATCCAGGCTACAAAGAGTGAACATAAATAATTTTCCTCGTAAGTACGACATTATCCTCTGTTGCCTAAGAATGTTATTTATCTGTGTGTATATAATAGTATCAAGTCCACACCAAGAAGACATTTGGTTTAATACGCATTGAGATAGGCTATAGCTCTATTAAAAAATGAAATGCAATATATGTAATATCACTAATAATAATGTGTCGTGCCATGGTTTATTTCCAGTAATTGAGATGTAATAGATTACGTCGTGAGTTATTTCCATATAGAATGCAATGTTATCCTATACGTCATGCACACGACATAAAACTATTAATAGCTCTCTGAGCGCCATGAAGACGGACATCTCGACCGAGGGATGTAATTATCTCAGGTGAAAGAGATACATGTAGTCTATTCTTCTTGAGTTCTTCTCGAGATGAATATATCTCGTGTTTTACTTGAGTATTCCGATGATTACTTATAGAGGAGAAAATCTTTAGGTGATACACATGTACAGTTGTACACTCTCCTCAATGCACTCGGGAAAGTCAAACGGATAAATTCATTCACAAGTCTCATCGACCAACACGCATATGTATATATATATATATATATATAATATATATACACTATTATATCACATGACATACACGTCGTATATATATGTTTGATGAACTTCATTGGCTTCCTCTACGTGCTCGCACACAGTTCAAGATCCTCACTCTGATCCTAAAGTCTCAACGGGGTCTTGCCCCAAAATATCTGACTAAAACCTTACTTCGTCCTCACTCAGCTTCCTCCCACCGTCCACTTCGCTCATCCAACAGACTTGACCTATTGGTTCCCCGGTCTAGAACTTCTATGGCTCAGTCTCGGTCTTTTGTCTCAATTGGTCCTTCTCTCTGGAATTCTCTTTCTCCTTCTGTTCGCTCAACTCTTCTGTCCGTCAGTCTCTCCTCTGCCCTGTCTCTTCTCAAAACCTGCTTCTTCTCGCGGGGCCTTGCGCACTGGGAGCGCCTCTGAACGGTTTACCCTACTAGAGGCGCTTTATAAATGTTTAAATACAATACAATACAATATATATATATATATATATATATATATATATTCGTGTGATATTATAAATAATTTTAAAAATTGCAAAAGCTGCTGCTTTAGGCTATAAATGATGGTTATTTGTTCTGATACTGATACGTCGTCGTTCTTCCATCGTTTAAGGTCATTCCTCGTTGCATGTTGCATGCATGATGAATGACAGATAATTCTATCCAATCACAATCTGTCTCATCTCGACGCTCTACAGGTTTATCTTCATTCTCCAACTCTATATATATATAGTGCTCAACGTCTGATCTCGGCAACGATGTGCGGCGATCCGTTGACCTTTGAGGTGAACAAGTGATGGATTTAACTGGGTGATCATCGATGCGTGAAATTTGATGCATCGATTCATTCGTAGATCAACTGTTGTGGATCTGTTCAACCGTTTAAGCTTTGAGCTTCATCGTGCAGTCAAATGTTTGCTATCACCAGACACCATATATATATATATATATATATATATATATATATATATACATATATATATGCGTATATATTATATATATGTGCAGAATGTAGAAAACACAAGGGTCGTTGATTTATTCTCTGTTCCTCATAAAATCATTGCGGTGCGGTTTGTATGCTGACCAAAGTTGCGATATCATCTGCCGTCTTTACTTCTTATAGGCCCTATAAAGAAAACCGTTTTCTCTCGGAACTTTGCATTCAGACAATTGATGCACGAGTGTTCTTCCGTTTAGTTTTCTGTTGAGAATGTCTGGGTGTTAATCCCATGCAACCACAGTGAGATCTCTGGCAGAGCACGGAGACTGCATGCAAGCCCGTAGCTAGGGGGGGTGTTTTGGGTGTTTGAACACCCCCCCTCCGAAATGGAAAATGGAAAAAATGATAGAATGCATTTACGAGCACATGATGTAAAAACCATGAAATAAAACCACGAAAACACCCCCACCTCAAATGGAAAATGGAAAAAATTGAATTAATTGGTGACATTTTCTGACGATATCGGACGGATGACTAAAAAAAAGTCATCAGTTTTTCAGGAAGGGAAATTCATGACATTTTCTGAAGATTTCGGCCGATGACTAAAAAGTCATCAGTTTTTCAGGCGGGAAACATCCCCCGAAATCAAATCCTGGCTACGACTTTGACTGCATGGATGATATCAGCCACTGTTGCCTCACGACCTTTTCCTTCTATCTATGTTTGTGCTTCCCTGTCTGACTCTCTCTGTCTCTGTCTCTCTCTGTCTCTTTCTATAGCATAGTCTGTCTGCATATACATGTATGTGTCTGCCTGAGTCCTGGAACAATCGTTATAATAGTTTAGACAGAGTCCTTTAAGGCGCAATATAATACAAAAGCACTGATCAAACACTTGCCAGCAGTAGGCAATTGAATATGATCCATTTAGTATTGATTGCATATAATATATATTCATCACGAGTCTATAACCCGTATACGCATCTAAATCACACGCACATCCACACGCGCACCACACACACATACATGTATATGCGTGTGTAGGCCTACGTACAGCCCTATATATATACTGTATATATGGTTATGTATATATATAATATAATATATATATATAATCGGCGCATGCATGCCTAATGTCAATAGAATACGAATGTCGCTTCAGAATTAATTGATATCAAAATAATGCCATCCAGGACCACAAATCATGGACCTCCAATGTCCTCCATGCATGATGCCTATCAAAACTCAATTTTAAACGCCTGAAGATCGACCTAATAGATCTATACATCTTTTCACTGACCTAAATGCTGGATGCTGACTCCTTTTTTATACACATTATATGGATTATAGACTATATACGGTTTCTTATACCGCGCTGTGCATGGTCAAGATGGATGGCTGATATTTCTTGAGCCGACCATTTCCGATCAGTAGTATAGAGGTAGGCGGTTGAGCCAGGAAACCAGTACCTTGGTTCAAATTCCGAACTTTGACCAGTACAAGGGTCATCCCGACCTTTGACCCCAATTTGCCTACATGTTTGACCTTTGACCCATAACTTAGGACTAATATTACGCATTTACCTACATGTTTGACCTTTGACCCACAACTTAGGACCAATATTTCACTTTACCCAGTACATAGGTCAATTCCCGACCTTTGAAAAAATTATCTTGTATCAGTATAAAGATAATATCTTGTATATAAAATGAACTACGATACGTAT
Organism: Lumbricus terrestris; assembly: GCA_949752735.1. Classification (NCBI taxonomy): domain Eukaryota; kingdom Metazoa; phylum Annelida; class Clitellata; order Crassiclitellata; family Lumbricidae; genus Lumbricus; species Lumbricus terrestris. Next base: position 43,585,192 of record OX457038.1, on the reverse strand, counting down.
AATCTGAAAGAATTGCGACAAATTCCAAAACAAAGAGGACAAAAAGGATACACGAAACTACGAAAAGCGGATCTCATCGCACTCATAAAGCATGGTGATCGGCTAGGCGCACGGCCCCCAGTCATCAAGACTCCAACGCGTTCTCCGGGTACTGTACGAGAATTGCGACAAATTGCGAAACAGAGAGGCACACGAGGATACTCAAGATTAGGAAAAGAGGGACTTAAGACATTCTTGCACACTACTTGGAAATTTGTGGGGAAAAATAAAGCTACTTTTTCGGATTGGTTGAATAGTGAGATTAGTCAGTTACCCCCTCAAGTAAAACCACCCGTTCATAGGTTCAAACTTCGAGAGACAGCGACGGCTATCAAAGGGTTTACAAAAAGATACACGATAGATGGTAACAACAGGATCGATGTTGCATCTTTTCTCAAGGCTGTAAGACCACATGTAGTTAGGCTGCTAGCGAAAAATCGAGGGGTAAAAGTTCAACTAAATCTCATGTGCGTGATGGAAAAAGTAGACATGAAATCCGGTGAAATAGCAACGGCTGAGCCTAATTTCAAATCAAAGACTGATATCATTTTAGAAGCAACCGATGTGAAGGAAATATATACCAACGCAGTGGATAAAATTAAGGAGAGTATGGCTAGTTTTCAGATGCGAGGTAGCAATTGGCGATTCAGTGCTGTTTTGAAGTTGGATATCGATACGGTGGTATACAAGCCATTGAAAGGCAGTTCGTATATTCCACTCCCTGGGTATTTGGCCAGTAAAAAGGCTATTATTAATATGAAAAACGAAGACGATGAATGTTTCAAGTGGTGCGTTACCAGAGCGCTAAATCCAACTGATAATCACCCTGAAAGAATCACTAGAGATCTGATAGAACAATCTGAGAAACTAGATTGGAGTGGTATCGAATTCCCGGTTGCTGCCAATGCAAATATTATAAAAAAATTTGAGCATTGTAATAACATTAGCGTCAATCTATTCGGTTATGAAGGAGGCGTTTACCCATTATTTATTTCGAAGCATGAAAGTGATACCTGCGTAGATCTACTGCTTATTTCCGACGATGAAAAGAAGCATTACTGTTGGATCAAGAACTTTAATAAATTGATGAGCTTGCGAACAGAAAAATCCCACAATTCAATGCATTATTGTAGAAGATGTTTAACTGGGTATACACGACCAGAAGCGCTCACCAAACATGTTGAGTACTGTTCTCAAGAAGACGCTCAACGAATTGTATTGCCGGAATATGAGACCGTGCTATTTTTTGAAAATCATCATAGAAAAATGAGAGTGCCCTTCGTCGTCTATGCGGATTTCGAATCCTTCATTAAACCGATCGATACATGCCAGCCCATTCCAACCACATCTTTCACCAATAAATATCAGAAACATACTCCTAGCTCGTTTTGTTACTACATCAAATGCTTTGAGGACAGCGTTTATTCTCAAGATCCGGTGATGTTTACGGCTGAAAACGAAGACGACGATGTCGCTCAGAAATTCATAGATTCTCTTGTAGAAAATGTAAAACTAATATACAACCAGTTCAAATTCCCAAAGACTATGATATTCGGCAAAACTGAGAAGAAAAGTTACGACGAAGCTACTCACTGTCATATCTGTGGGTGGAAGTTAGGCTCCGATCGAGTCAGAGATCATTGTCATCTAAGTGGTAAATTCAGAGGTGCTGCTCATAACAAATGCAATCTAAAATATAAAGTTCCCAAGTTTTTTCCAGTTGTATTTCATAATCTAACCGGGTACGACAGCCATCTATTCGTGAAGAAATTGCGAGGCGGGGAGGACGAGAAAATTAAATGTATCCCGTCTAATGAAGAAAAGTATATATCGTTCAGTCGAGAGATCGTAGTAGATAAATTCATAGACAAAGAGGGAAAAGAGAAAATAGTCAAGCGAGAATTACGCTTCATCGATAGTTTTAGATTCATGCCTTCGAGTCTCGACGCGTTATCGAAGAACCTCCGTAAAGATCAGTGTAAAAATTTAGGCGATTTTTTTGAAGGTGAGAAGTTAGATCTCTTGCTTAGAAAAGGCGTTTACCCATACGATTACGTTGACGGTGTTGAAAGATTAAACGAAACCGAATTACCGCCAAAGCATAACTTCTATTCTAAACTAAACGATTCAGGTATCAGCGATGAAGACTACGAACATGCGAGAACGGTATGGAATAAATTTGGGTGTAAAACGTTACGAGAATATCACGACTTGTACAATCTTTCAGATGTTCTACTGCTGGCCGATGTATTCGAAAACTTCAGAGACGTCTGTATGAAGAACTACAACCTAGATCCCGCCTGGTATTACACTTCACCCGGACTAGCTTGGGACGCCGCTTTGAAGTTAACCAATGTATATTTGGAGTTGTTGAGCGACTACGATATGTTACTAATGATCAAACAGGGAATAAGAGGAGGAGTCAGCACGATTTCGAATCGATACGGAAAAGCGAACAACAAGTACATGGGAGAAGCATTTGATCCCACCCAGCCTTCGACGTTCATACCTTACTTGGATGCAAATAATTTGTACGGATGGGCAATGTGCAAACCGCTACCGACTCACGACTTCAAATGGATGACTGATACTGAGCTGAAAGATTGGAAAAGCATTGTCGAACTAGATGGGGTGGGGTGTATACTAGAAGTCGATTTAGAATATCCTGAAGAATTACACGACCTGCACAACGATTATCCTCTGGCCCCTGAGAGTGTGAAACCCCCAGGATCGGTTGTAGCTAAACTAATTCCAAATTTAAACGACAAAAAGAAATATGTAGTTCATTACGCTAATTTACAGTTGTACGAAAGTCTCGGATTGAAAATCGTTAAAATTCACCGTGGGTTAATATTCAAAGAAAAAGCGTGGCTGAAAGAGTATATCGAGTTGAATACGAAATTGAGAACGAAAGCTAAAAACGATTTTGAGAAAGACTTTTTCAAGCTGATGAATAATAGCGTCTTTGGAAAAACAATGGAAAGTATTGAGAATCGAGTAGATGTACGATTGGTGAGCAACGAGAAGGAAGCTATTACGCTCGCGGCAAAAACAAATTACGACAGAAGAACTATATTCGACGAAAATCTCATCGCTATTCATATGAAAAAGACCAAGCTGTTCTATAACAAGCCGATATATCTAGGAATGTGCATCCTAGACTTGAGTAAAACGCTCATGTATGATTTTCATTATAATTACATCAAGGACAAGTATGGAGATAGGGCTAAACTGTTATTCACTGATACGGATTCGCTAGCCTATGAAATAAGAACCGATGATTTCTATGTCGATATAGCTCCCGATGTTAGAAGAATGTTTGACACGTCGGACTATCCAAAGGACCACCCGTCTGGTATTGAAACTGGAGTGAATAAGAAAGTAATAGGCTTGTTTAAGGATGAAGCTGCAGGTAAACAAATAGAAGAATTCGTAGGTTTGAGGTCTAAATTGTATTCGTACAAGATGGCTGGAGTGGACCATAAAAAGTGCAAGGGCATTAAGAAAAACGTTGTTAAGAAATCCATAAGCCATGAAGATTACAAAGAATGTCTATTCACGAGAAGAGAGCAGTCGAGACGCATGAATGTGATTAGGTCCCATCTTCACGAAATTTACACAGAAGAGATAAACAAGATCGCGCTATCTGCTAATGATGATAAAAGAGTCATTCGACAAGACGGGATCCATACTTTAGCATACGGTCACTTTTCTCTAAACATTTAGATGAAATATAAATTTTTTTATTCTAATATAAAATGGAAATCCCAGCATGTCTCAAAAGTAAAATCGGCATCAGCTTTAAAATATTTACGAAATGGATTGAATATCAGTTTGAAGAGGGTATGACAATGGACAATTTCGGCTCGGTATGGCATCTCGATTTTGTTTTACCAATATCATCGTTCGATGAAAAAGAACTTCATAAAGCTATGAATTGGACGAATATACGCCCGGTGCTATTAGAAAAAAATATGCAAAAAGCGAACAAAATAAGTGAGAGGGAAAAAACGTATTTTTTTCTAAAATATTTAGGTGAAATATGCACCATATGAAATATATATGAAATATAAAAATGAGTTTTGTGACATACAAAGATATAAATGTTGAAGGCGTAGTATTACCCAATTCTCCACTTTCCAACATACAGCTAATCGATACCGTGAAGAAGCTGAATATTCCAAACTTCAGGGGGGTCTTTTTACGAGATGAATTACCAAAGAAGCCAAAAACGAATGAGTGTGGGATATTGAACCTAGATGACTCGAAGGGAACCGGGACACACTGGGTACTTTTTTTAAAGAACGGTAAGGTTAAAATATATTTTGACAGCTACGGCCTACCTCCTCCTACCGAATTGTTAAAGTATTTACACAGCCCCGTCTACTACAACAGCGAACGAATCCAACCCGATGGCGAAGTCTTTTGCGGTCATCTATGCCTGTATGTCTTAAAAAAGACTATGAAGGATGGAATGAAATTTCAAAATGTTATCAATAGTTTGTATTAATATTATCGCGTAATAAAATGCCTGTAAACATATTTGGACAAATGGAAGGTGCATCAGCGCAGCGAGTAATATCGGGCGGCGTCACATTAACTCAAGCAAACAGTACTTTTCTAAGGGTAGATGGAGCAAACCCTGTTACAGGAGATCTAGATATGAATGGTCGCGTGATAAAAGGTCTACCTACAACGAATAATCCGGATGCAGGAATGGATGAGGCTCTAAGTCAGGGGCAAGCTATAGATTTGATAATGAATCACGATTATGTACCGTCGAGCGATAATCATTTGACTAATAAGAAATACGTCGATGCAACGGCTGAAAAATATGTCGACGCGAAAGCAATCGGACCCGCGATTAGCATGTACACTTCAACTACGCAAGCCATAAGCGCCAATACATTCACAAAAGTTTCTTTCGATATAGCAAGATTCCAAAGAGATATCCACCATCGCGTAGGATGGAATAAGATCTCTCCTGACAAAGCCGGCTGCTATCTCGTTTCGACGCACATAGAATTTCGTTTATTCGGTGCTGCTACTTCGGGTTTCGTTTACCTGTATAAAAATGGAGGGGTGCATATGCAAATTGCGGGTGGAGAGGGTGGCTCAGGTTCAACTATCAATGCAACTGGTAGTACCATACTTTACCTAACCGAGGACGATTACCTCGAGATAGGCGTTTATTCACACGCCGCTGTAGGTATAGTAGCTAAGGATTTTTCCATCGCATTCCTTCGACAATAGCGACTGGGAAAAAATCTTAATTATATAAAATGCCTGTAAACATATTTGGCCAAATGGATGGTGGATCAGCGCCACGAGTAGTAGCAGGTGGTGTCACATTATCCCAAGTCAACAATACTTTTCTAAGACGAGATGGAGCGAATGCGGCTACAGGAGATCTAGATATGAATGGTAAATGCATTAAAGGTCTTCCTATAACGAATAATCCAGATGCAGGAATGGATGAGGCTCTAAGTTATGGACAAGGCGTAGATTTGGTAACGAATCACCCTTACGTTCCGTCTAACGATAATCATTTGACTAATAAAAAATATGTCGACGAACAAATTGCTTCGACCAACCGATTCTTTGGCCCGGCGTTTTGTGGCTACTCCCAAGCTGTTCAGGCTATCCCTGCTAGCACTGCGACGCAAGTAAAATTTCCGAGAAAAAGATTCGATCAGGATAATTGTTTCATGGATACGAAACGTTTCTTTCCTCAGAAAGCCGGATGTTATTTAGTTACGGTGTTTGTGGAATTTCACGCTAATAGTGCTAGAACTTACGGTAATGTTTCCTTGACTAAAAATGGAACAACGTACATGAAGATGCCCGGTGGTGGAGGTGACTTTGGTGGTGGAGGTACGCCCGCAGCGAATAATAATGTATCGGGTACTTGCCTAGTTCGATTAGATCATACCGACTACCTCGAGATAGCTGTTTTATCAGACGTTGACTCAAACATTAAAGCCCACGAGTTTTCAGCAGCCTTCATACGACCTTAAAATTCGAAACCACATTTAGTTTTGAATTTAACTCGTTACAAAATCATCATCACCCTCCTTTCTCTCATGAACTTTAATTTCGTATCTATTTCTCCATACTCGGCCATTGAAAAATAAGATTGTCCGCGCGCTTTCCCCGTGTGCTTTACCCGCTTTGTAAATCGATGTATACGAGCTTACTTCACCCGTTTCTCGGTCTAATATATCTACTCGTCTTGGTTGGTTTCTGATTTTTTTTAATCTGTTATATTTTTCATCCGTGCTTGGCGTCTTAGGTTCTCGCCGCTGTTTCTCTTTTTCAGCGATATCACGCGAAAGTACACCCTTCTCGAACAATAGATCGATAAGTTCAGGCTTGTTGAGATGAGTCCATCTTTTGATACCGTGCTCTTTCACCAGCGTTTTCAATTCTGTCAGTTTCATTTTTATAGTACAAGATATTTTTTTAATACACCACGCTCAATTTCGTACCATCCGATTTAAAATTGAGTAACTTGTCGTAAATCATCACCGCGTACGCATCTGTACCAACCGCCGGAGCAGCATTAAAAATAGCTTTGATCTTGAGATCGACAAACGATGACTTTAGACGCTCAACTTGATTACTTACATCAATCACCATAATCGGGAACAGGTCTTTGAAGTCTGCCGGTGTGATATTGCTTTGCGATACCAGTTCGTCCGTTCCGTAGAATTTTTCGCCAAACAAGGCCGCTTCTCTGTAAGCTCGTGAGAATTGCTGATTCGGGAATGATAGGTTGTAACCGACGGCTGGGTATTGTTCCGTGTTTAACATGACGTAGATGTCCTTTAGATTGCAATGATCGAAAATCGATGGGTTTTTTTCTTGATCACCGCCACGATCGGTTTGAAATCCAATGATGATGTACCTTGGTTTCTCAGCCGATGACTTAACGCCAAGTGACCATTCAAAAGTCGTCGTCTGTGGGACGCTTATATTATCGCATTGGCGAGCCCTGTATGCAACTGGTAGCGATACTTTCGATTCGATCGTTTTGAGCAATTCAAGCTTCGCCTCAAGGGCTGGAACGACGTGCGGCATAAACCACGCGATTTTGTCTAATCTGACTTTCCCAGCACCCGCAGCAGCGAGTCTAAAAATTGCGTCATCGTCGCCTTTACGAACAAGAGTTAGCTTGTGATTCATTCCAAAAATAACCTTGTCGTAATCATCGCAAAATCCGAAAATATGACTCAATGGAACGATAAAACTAAACGTGCCTTTGTCTCCCGGTTTTCGAATTAGATACGACTGTCGAATGCCGAAACCTTGATTATCCGCGATAACAGCAGTCGCGCCACTGTCCTTATACCACAGCTGATTCAAACCTTGAGCTAGTTGAAAATCATTCGGGTATTTGAGTAAACCAAGCATCGTAGTCGCTTGACCTGGGTTACGTAATGATTCAACGTCTTGTTCTCCTAATGTGTATTTAATATTGTTGAAAAGATGCATGAGACCATTATTCGTAAGGGCTACGACATCGGCATTAACGTAGAAGGTACCGTCCGCCTTCGTCAATCTACCCTCGAATAATAGGTAAGATTCCGCCGGATGGTTGAAAACATCTTGAGAATAAATGTTGATTACTATCTCTCCCCCCGCGGTGTTTAGATTCGTTCCCTGAATCGGTTCATACTGGTGGTATTGGTAGCGCTCGATACCCTCATCAATCAGAGGTTGTTCGGCAAATCTTAGAATATCTGATTTCATTTTATTATGTAATAATATTTTTTTTTACGCGACCTTCATTCCCGCGCCGTTTAGTTTTCGTGCTAAATCTTGAATCGACGGGACATTTTTCAAACCATTCCCCATCATCAGATTATTAATATTCTCCGGATTCACCCCGACGCTACTAAGTCGATCAATAATATCTCTACTTTCTTGCGTAACCTGTTTCTTTGGGGCAGTAAACAGTTTAGTCGCAGCTTTTGCCACTAATCTTTTACCGGCATCGGTTGCGGCTGTTTTCCCAACATCGATAGCCTTTTTCCCAATTTCTGTTGCCACGTCTTTGCCCGCACTAAGAGCTCTCGCCGCTAGCTCTTTTGCGGCGTTCGATGTAACAAGTCTTTTGAAAAATTCTGAAAACTTGTCGAATATTCCAGATCCGCCGATAACGTGTTGCTTCCTGTAACTCCTTCTTTTAATGTCCAGCATTTTTATAATGTCGACATTATATTTTTATAACCATCTTTACTCAGCGCTTCTTGCCGTAGTAACTCGTCGCATATCGCCACGATCTCGTTTCTTACTCCGGTGTTACCCGCGTTGAAGCCGTTAACTAATAAATCTAGCCGTTTCACTAATACATTTGGGTCTTCGGAGATGACGATTACACCAACGCCTTTACCTACCGTACTGCGGGGCCTATTTTCCCATATCGGTTTGACAATTTTCCATTTGGGACCCGCAGATGATTTAGGTTTGTTCGGATTTTTTGACTGTGCTATAGCATTCGTCGCGTACAGAATTTCAGCGTAATCGGTCTTGTCATTATCATCGTATATCGCGACGTCCGGCTCTTTCATCGTCAACAACTCCCAAAGTCCCGGTGTTCCTGTGTAAGTCTTATCTCCCACCGTCACGTCGTCTCCTTGAATCGAAATCGGAGTGTTGCCGATGTAGAATTGCCTATTTTTGGTTTTATTCCAAACGTCGTGTCGGCGATTTTTTCATCAGAGGCGTATTGATGAAGGTACTTTACCGCCATATCTCCTAAATACAGGGTTCTGATATCCTCAGTCGGATTGGAGCTATACGCTTCTATCGAAGGATGCTGAGGAAATTGAAGACCCTGTAACGAAGGAAGTGCTTGTAGCGCATTTGAAGTAGCTACCGAATTTTGTTTGATCGCGGACAATAAGACATTTTGCTCTTTGGAAATTGCGGATTGTGAATCGACGATAGGTTTGAAGAACTTGGTTAAATCTTGCTGAAGCCCCGAATCTCCTAATCTCTCCGATAAAAAGTTTTGTTGAATATTCTTCTTTGTTTTCAGATACTCCCCGACGATAAGGTCTCTTTTCGCTGGGTCGGTTATTTTTAGAAACGACATTTTAAAATTAGAAACATAATGTTTTTCAGACGTGTTTTTAGACGTGTGAAAAAACATAAGTTGGTCGTATTTCCAGACATGATAACATACGTCTACATGATTGCATGTATGTTTGTCTTTTTTGATAGATTAGTTATTTTTGTTATTGAATTCTTCAATCTCGCTCAGCATCGTCTCACTCTCACGTGAAATGATATCAACTACGCGAGCTTCTGAAATATAACCGTTGTTCGCGTCGAATTTCATGCCAGCTAGCGATTTCATCGTTTCAAGCATCTCAGCTTTCGTCATCAGCCTTTTACTGATATAGCTGTCGATTATATTTTGCAGCCCCGAATCACTAAATAAATCCGATAAAAAGTTTTGATGAATACTCTTCTTTGTTTTCAGAAATTCCGCAACAATAAACTTTCTTTTCGCGGGATCGGTTATTTCTAGATGCGGCATTTTAAGTAAGTAAAAAAATATAATGTTTTCAGACGTGTTTTTTCGACATGTTTTAAAACATAAGTTGGTCGTATTTCCAGACAGATTCGTTATTTTTCTCAAACATAGATTGAAAGTGCATCCTGACTTATTCCTTGATTGCGTAACGATTCCGCTATGGTTGTAATCTTATTGCCCCAAATTTCTTTAATATCGCTTAGAATCAGATAATATTCCTCAACTGAAATGATATCATCCACGAGAGCTTTTATAATATGGTCGCTGATCGTGTTGAGTTTCGCGACAGCTTGCGTTTTGATTTCTTCGTGCTTCTCAGCTTTCATCATCTGATTTTTATAGCTGTCGATTAAACTTCCCATCTCCGAATCACCTATTAAACCCCATAAAATTTGTTGATTATGTTCATCGATTATTTTCAGATTTTCTACAACGAAATCGGCTCTTTTCGCGGGATCGGTTATTTTTTGAAACGACATTTTAAAATTAGGAATATAATGTTTTTAGACGTGTGAAAAAACATAAGTTGGACGTATTTCCAGACGTAACGACATACGTCTACATGTTTTCACGTATGTCATTTTGATAGTCTTGTTTCCAAAGCCATCTCATACATCGCATGTTTCTTTCTGCCCTTTCCATCTCGGATTTAATATCATCCCTAATGTCTTCTATCTCGCTCTCCGTCAACGAATATTTCTCATCTGAAATGTTATCGTCCATGAGAGTTTTTGAAATATGGTCGTAGATCTTGTTGATTGTCGCGTCAGTTAGCTTTTTGATCTTTTTGTTCTCATCCCTCTCCGAATTAAGCTTTTCACTGATATAGATGTCGATTATATTTTGTGGCTCCGAGCCTAATCTCTCTGAAAAGTTTTCACGAATATTCTTCTTTATTTTCGCGGGATCGGTTATTTTTTGAAACGACATTTTAATTAAGTAAGAAAAAAAATATAATGTTTTCAGACGTATTTTTTAACATGTTTCAAAACATAAGTTAGACGTATTTCCAGACGTAACGACATACGTCTACATGTTTTCACGTATGTTTTGTCTTTTTGATAGATTCGTTTTTTGTTTTTCTACCTGACTTCTTCGTCACCTCGTTCACCACATCCATCACGACTTTAATTTTACTTCTAATCTCTTCTTTCTTGTTATTGAATTTTTCAATCTCGCTCAGCATCAACGAATATTCCTCATCTGAAATGTTATCATCCATGAGAGCTTTTTCAATATAGTCGCAGATCGTGTTGAGTTTCACGTCAGCTAGCGTTTTGATCTTTTCATTCATCATCAGCTTTTTACAGATGTAGCTGATAACACTTTGCAGTCCCGAATCTCCCAATCTCTCCGATAAAAAGTTTTGTTGAAAATTCTTCTTGGTTTCCAGATATTCTGCAACGATAAGGTCTCTTTTCGCGGGGTCGGTGTTTTTTGGAAACGACATTTTAAGTAAGTAAAAAAATATAATGTTTTTGGACGTGTGAAAAACATAAGTTGGACGTATTTCCCAACGTAACAACATACGTCTACATGTTTTCACGTATGTTTGCGAATGTTAGACGTATTTCCAGACGCAACAACATACGTCTACATGTTTTCACGTATGTTTGCGTTAGTCTTTTTTTTTCTCAAACATAGATTGAAAGTACTGCCGGGCTTCATCTTTTCCACGATCGATGAGTGATTGTTTCGTCACCTCGTCCATCGCGTCGATCGCAACTTTGATATTACTCCTAATTTCTTCTTTCATGCCGTTGAATTTTTCAATCTCGCTCAGAATCAGGGAATATTCCTGGTCTGAAATGTTATCATCCATGAGAGCTTTTGAAATATGGTCGCTGATCGTGTTGAGTTTCGCGTCGGCTAGCGTTTTGATCTTTTCATGCTTCTCACCCTTCAACGCAAGCTTCTTACTGATATAGACACCGATTAAACCTAGCAACCCCGTACCTATTCCCACTCCTTCCATAGCAATAACGATGGGTGCAGCGATTATAGTGGATAATACTCCGATTCCTGCAGCGCCGAGCCCCGTCCCAACCACTACGAGGGCGCTGCCTACTGAGCTGATTACGCTTACACTTCTATGGTACTTTTTACTCAACGCCGCTCTTTTGTCGCGTTCTTGCTCGATTTCTTTCTTAATTTCACCAATCTTTTGGAGCCGATACGTTTGCGCCGACCCTGTGACGATATGTATTTCTCCTTCCGGTGCTGATGGTAGCTTCGGATAGAGTGATTGTGTTGTTTTGATGCCGTCGTATTCCATTCGTTTTATTTACGCGATATATTTTTTAGATTAGATAATTTACACGACATAGCGAATCTCCCGCGTTAATGGTTACCACTGAATCGGAGTTGTTTTGAATAGTGACTATGATATCATCAACCACATCATCCGAAACCACTTCGTTTTGTAGACTGCATCTTTGTTCTTTGATACTCTGTTTGAGGGAAATGAGACAAAGTCCCGCAGACATTTCTACCCCGAGTCCAAGAGTTAGCGTAGTTGTCGCCTTTGGTTGTATCGTTATAACATTTTGCGCAAAAATCTCCCATCTTACGCCTTCTAGTAGCCTAATTGGATTGTGGGTAACGCCCCTCGTAATCTTCCAATGGACTTGCATGGGTTGCATTCTAACCTCGACCGGCCTAGTTGGTTTAGTTCCAAATTTGTGTAATGGTCTTGACATTTTATAAAGACTAAATTATAATATATTGCCGATAATCGGAATGTTTTTAAACGGGGAATCAGGACCTAGTAAAAATCCTTTACCTATAGGCACATACCCCGACCCTGTTTTCATGTACAACCCGGATCCTGCTATCGAGGCGCCTTTTGGCCATGGGGTTATGTACAAACCAGACCCAGCTGCTCTTATCTTCCACCCCATATCGTCTTTCTTCAAGTACGCTACTCCAGATCCGCTGATTTTATCCACAATCTTCGACGTGGCCGCGGAACCTAAGCCACTCATAGCCCCCGTAACTAAACTAGGTATAAGGAATTTAGCCGCTGTTGCTAGAAACGGAAGAATGGCGCCTATGAATCCTCCTTCGACTTTCTTATTATGCTCCAATTGCGTTTTACTCATTTTGATGACTACGCCTGTTCCTTTTTCGTACGCCTTGGTCATTTTATTGATTTGAGCCTGTGTGAAAGCGAACATATCGTCGCCTTTAAAATCATCGTGCGCTAGTTTGATACTCACACCAGTTCCCGCTTGAAGAGATTTTTGAATTTTGTCTCGTTGCCCTTCTGAAATATTGACTTTATAGCCTATGTAGCGACTCATTTTAGTTTACAAAAAAAACTTTCAAACTTCTCTGATGTGAAAACGAATCGTCAATTCTTCTCCTCTAAGATTTACCTCTTTCCCATTTTGGTCTGTCAGCACCGTTGTCATCGTTGAAATGGTAGATAGCGTAATGGGGAGATAAATTAAATTATGCGGCTCTTGGATAATTTTGTATCCCGGGGCTACGTTCGGGAAAAAAGAATGTATTACGTTTATCGTCGTTCCGTTAAGGTATGAAGACCCGATAATGTCGTTGGTCAGTAGTAAATTGCTGATACTCATTATATCTACTATGTTCTTCGATTCGTTATATCCTACAAGATAGACATATTTTATAAAACCTAGAACCTTTCCAATCGAATTCCGAGGCGTAAAATCAACCGCATAGTGCTCTGCTATATTTAACACAGTCTTCAACGTATTGGTGTTTGGTTCTATTGAGATACAGTACTCTGAATTTACCCTGTCGTAATGCCCATTCTCCTTCATGATTCTCTGTATGTGGGCGTTGATATCTGTTATTTCATAGCTTCCCTCCGGTATTTCTATGTTAAACCAAGGGCTCACACCATTCGGTGAATACCTAAAGTTGTTGTTTGTAGCGTCGATATTTGGAAAAGAATAGTATGTTGCGAGATCTACGAAGGCCATTTCGTATTTTTTATTTTTGTCTAGTTCAATAGGTGGATTAAACTTTGTTCTGATTTTTGTGCTCTTTTCGCTTAGCAGAATGTAAAATGACGTTTTTGGTTCCGTGTTACGAGCCGTCTTTTCCGTATTATCAGCTATCTGTTTGAGAAGCGATGATTCCATTTTTTACTACAGAGGATTTTCGATTATATAAAATTGATCGAATCCGCAGCGATATTTACCATTGTACTTTTCGCTACTTAGATCGATGACGAGGAATCCGTGCGGTTGTTCCCATACCGTTTTGCATAGTTTTCTAAATTCATCTTTGTGCATGTCCGTACTAACATGGTCGTTATAGATATGATCGAGGTTTTTCGTGTCCTGCTTGAACAGGCAAATAAAGTTTGCATTCTCTCTGATCGTTTGTCGTGGCAGTTTGAAATAATTCTGTGCTAGGTAAAAGCAATCCACATTACTATGCCTCCCCCGAATATAATATGTTTCGCACTTGTTTTGTTTTTCCAATTGTAAATCATCGAAAATCATCAGATTCTTCTTTCCGCTACTCATGGCCCCCGGGTCCGGTACATCATCGGCTTTTTCAAAGAACTTGACAATTATATCGGATTTGGCTTCCGATTTTAATGTTTTTGCCATATATTCCATAATAAGGGCTGGCGAATCTTTTAGTTCCTCGATTTCACCTCGGTGTTCGAATAACCAAACGATCGCTTCTTTCGGTAATTTTTCTTCGAAGGCCTTTTTAATAATGCGATATTCAGGTTGAAACAGAGATTTACCGAATACCTGGAGGTTATTATAGTCCAACCAGTCTGGCCTGAGTAATAGATTCAGAAGAAGCGTTGTTTTGCCACAGCCTGACTTTCCGATTATCAGCCCCCGTATACTTTTGGGTAAAAGAGGATTATTAAATCTTTTCGATAGCGCAGATCCCCAACTCAAATCTTTGATTTCCATTTTATTTATGTATTAAAAAAGCGAGATGTATTGCGTAAAGTGTAAAAAACATACTGAAACGAGAGATGTACAAAACGTCGTGACGAATAACGGAAGACCGATGCTTCGAGGCGTTTGCGTTGTATGCGAAAAAACTAAAACTCAATTCGTAAAAGGCCCTACTACTAAAGGTGGAGATTTAGTTAGTTCATTGAATGCGGCCACTAGTAGCATTAAGTTACCATGGGCTAAGTTTCCCGGTGAGATGCATTTACCAGGGCATCAGTTTCTCGGTCCCGGTACTAGGCTAGATTTGAGACTGAATCCAGACAGGACTCCTAAAGATTGGAGTAAACCTATTAATCGAGTAGATAACGCGGCGTATTACCATGATTTAGCTTACGATCAACATACTGATACAGCTTCTAGGAATATTGCGGATTTAGCCATGATTAATGATTTGAACAACATTCCTAATCCGAGCTTGCGAGAACGAGTGGAGAGGGCCATAGTCAAGCCTATATTATCTACTAAAGCGAGCCTGGGGTTGGGTTTAAAAAAAGCTCTGAACTGAAATGGACTGATCAATTAGCTAATGAGTTGCATAAACCGGTGGTTAGACATTTTAGGAAGAGGAAGGTGATTGTTAATGGGATAGATGAGATTTGGGCTGCTGATCTAGTAGATATGCAGAGCTTCGCTAAAGATAACGATGGGGTGAAATACCTATTAACCGTTATAGATGTGTTTTCAAAATTCGGCTGGATTGTGCCATTGAAAGATAAGAGTGGGAAATCTACAGCTGCCGGCTTCATGAAGATACTCGAGGGCGGGAGGAAGCCGATTAAGTTATGGGTTGACAAGGGGAAAGAATTTTATAATAAGGATGTAAAGAATTTGGTTGAGTTGTACTCTACTGAGAATGAGGAAAAATCTTGCGTCGTTGAGAGATGGAACCGAACGATGAAAGACAAAATGTTCAAATACTTTACGGCTAATTCAACGAGAAGATACATCGATATATTAGGCGAAATGGTGGGTAATTATAATGAAACAAGACATTCTTCCATTAAAATGACACCAGCCAAGGCAAGTATGAAAGTGAATGAAAAGACTGTATTTATGAATTTATACGGCAAAGATATTTCTGAACCTATTATGCCTAAATTCTCGATTGGAGACAAAGTCCGAATAACAAAGAAGAAGAATATTTTTGACAAGGGGTACACGCCCCGATGGACTGAGGAGGTATTTACCGTGTCTGGAGTACAATACACAGATCCACCAACATACAAAATAACCGATTACAATGGGGAAGAAATTCAGGGATCTTTCTACGAGCAGGAGCTACAGAAATCAACTCAGGAAATATTTAGAATCGAAAAAGTGATCAGGAAGCGTGGAAAGAAATCGCTTGTGAAGTGGTTAGGATACCCAGAGTCTTTTAATTCTTGGATTGAAAGTGAAACAATGACAAGTCTATAGGCTTAACGATGCGTGGCTGGGCGGGTAATAATAATGGGGTGTTTGAGCTAGGTCATCCTTTTTCCTACTACTTACGATATGAATCCTGGTTACGCCACTACGCGTCATATGCTGCCTAGAATTAGATCATCTCCGTCAATATCTGGGTGACTCTGCGTGAATATCTCGGCGAGTTTGTCACAACTGGGTTAGTTTGTCACAATTGGGTGAGCTCGTCACACAACCGGAACTGTGACGGAAGTTTGGTTTTGTATATCAAGCTATTCGTGTGATGATTGGTTACGGCTTATTGGAAGTACCGCCTCCATTATGCGTTCATCAAAGCCTTCAGAGTCGCGTGATGTTGAGTAACGGTTATTTTTGTCATCTCGATTTATTAATGGTTTGTTTTGGTCTGTTTTTACTCCGCGTATGCGATTGTTTCAAACACAAGGAAAGAATAATGAGAACTATGATTGGTTTATACATCACGCAACATAGGCCTATCTATGGTAAGTCATTTTAAATCATGTACGGGTCTCTAGGGGGATTATGATTATTATATGGCGGTGGCTGTGGCGAAAACGATAACGAAAGCGATTTGGCTGTTGAGGCTGTTACTGAATTAGCTGCGTAGTTCCCAATAGGCAATCAAGGGTCGCCTTTGTGTACGCTGTGCTATGATTTTTAAGCGATGTCCTTGAATTAGTGTTCGACTTAGTTGGTCTCAGTAGCAGTGGCGTAGCTAGGATTGACTTCACCAGTCTCCCCAGTACATTGGTTCTATCATAGCTACGAGGGGAACAAGGGGTCAATGGTCCTCTCAATAGGCAAATTGGGTTCAGGGTCCGAGAATGTGAAATATTAGCCCTAAGTTATGGGTCAAAGGTTAAACATGTAGGTAAATTGGGGTCAAAGGTCGGGAATTGACCTATGTACTGGGTAAAGTGAAATATTGGTCCTAAGTTGTGGGTCAAAGGTCAAACATGTAGGTAAATGCGTAATATTAGTCCTAAGTTATGGGTCAAAGGTCAAACATGTAGGCAAATTGGGGTCAAAGGTCGGGATGACCCTTGTACTGGTCAAAGTTCGGAATTTGAACCAAGGTACTGGTTTCCTGGCTCAACCGCCTACCTCTATACTACTCCGATCCATTTATCACGTGTGAATTTTTCTCAGAAATGTTGTTCCGCTGAACTTCATATGAGAGCGTTCTTGGAGTGATTTTCTCTTTCGCTGTTGTTTCTCGGTGCTTTGAACAATGTTCAGACTTGTTGTTGTTGTCGAGGATTTGCTCATAAACATAGACAGGCCTAGGCGTACCTGTAATCAGTGGTTCGCAGGTAGGCTAATCACGATGTTATTTGGAAAAGTTTTGGTGCACCATGTGTTGTTGTTTTTCGCAGTTTTACTGAGGCGGCGCTGTATACAAACAAATGATAGCGACGATGAATGTCATCCTCCACAGACCCATACATGCATGCATACATACATACATACATGCATGCATGCATGTACGCAGTGGCTGAGGGATGAATGTGTATGCATGCCTGTACAGTGCACACACAGCGTGGTGCTGCCTGTCTGACTCATAAAACACTCACAACGACCCATTTCTGCACACCCACTTTTATCATTCATTCATTTCAGACGTTTATATAGTACACCTCTTCAAAAGTACCTACTCAGAAGCGCTCCCGACTGAACCACGATTAAAGAGAACAGTCTTAAGAGTTGAGTAGAACGTTTACGTCTAAAAGGTTCTCGGCGTGAGACGTAGTTCCACAGGGAGTCGATTCCAGGTGGCTTTCAACCATTATAGTGTCATATGATACATCTCGCAATTCTCGCATCGTAGTCTGCCACCTTTGAGTTTGAATCTTTGGGCTTAAAGTCTAGAAGTACCCGGCATTAGCTGGTGTTGTTAGGTTTCGTCCATTCCATATGTTGTTGTTGTTGTTACAAAGAAATCGAAGAATGGAATCGACTGACAATGCTTGTTGCATTTTTTCTGTTAAAGAAGCGCTTCAAGACTATAATACTAATAATAGCACTAATATTAAAGGAAGCTGGGATACCGATTCTCTTAGAATGGTACAAGAACTAGGTCGAAAGATTTCAGCAGCCAAATGTGACCAGCGTATACTATAGGACGAGCCATCTGCTCCAGCGCATATCAGTCGCCCTACAAATAGGAAACTCTTTGTCCGTTTTGGGAAAAACAGACTCGACCAGACAAGACACTTGGAGGTCTTGGACTGAATGACTACGTTAACTCTTATTGTGAACAGGAGATTTTCCATTAGCCCTTTGACTTTGACTTTCCTTTGAAAAATAAATGCGTGTTTATAAAAAAAGATAATAATGGTAATAATAATGATTCACAGCTTCACATACACTGTAGCATGGCATGTTATCAGTAGGTCTATACGCTACAGACGGCATCACAATATACATCAGACACTTTATTGCTGTTAACAGGGACGCAAGTTATCACGACTTCTATCAGACACCGGCGGTGTCCAGCTCCATGACAACCAGCATCAGCAGCAGTTGCTACAGCAACGGCAGCTGGCAACGGAGGCTGCAGCAGCCAAGAGCATCGCCATCGTCGTCGTCGTCTTCCTCGTCTCTTGGATTCCACTCTACACGGTCAACACGGTCACCTACTTCTGTCCGTCCTTCGTCGTCTCCGATTGGCTGTTGAAGCTGACGATCATCCTGTCCCACCTGAACTCCGTCTGGAATCCCATCCTCTATGCGTGGGGAATGAACGACTTCAGAGCCAGTCTCAAGAAGTTCTGTCCATTGTCAACAGAGAGAAATCATCTCCTTAAGAAATGAATTCATTCAGATCATAATTAGTAAAGAAGCACGCGTACCTCTCAACTGCATGGACGAGTAATTTCAGTTTAACGGCACATGTGTGTGATAGCAACGATCATAGTGTCGCCCTTCTCCTTTAACCAGTCTTGGGACTGGCACTGCGAAAGAGCGAACAGTGGTAGAGTCCCATCTGGATTAGAGCACTGCTTATACGTCTGTATATTATAATTATAGTAAAGCAACGGTGCATTGCGCATACCGCACATTTTAGCCTATAGGTGATGAACAGTAAATAGGCTTTATTGTGCTAAAATAAATTGTATGCAATTGATCTACACTACCATTTATAAGCAACTATGCCTATAATTTTATGCCCTATAGGGCATAGGAGTTTTAAAACTACGCACAGGTTGTTTAGACCAAGATAGGTTTACCTATTGTACTGTCTATAGCAGATCGTGTCAAGCATATCGTTGCATATGCAAATCATGTCATCTAGTGTCGCAAGTAATCTGGATAGGTCGGTCGTCATTGTATTGTATTGTATTGCATCGTATATCTGACCATTTATGCAGTACTTCTCGCTGCAAGAGCCTTTCTGCGACATGGAAACATAGCCAACTTCTCGAGAATGATTTGTCTTGTATATACGCACCATGCCGTTGTCGCGGAATATCCCCCCTTAATGCTATGCGGTTAGATTAATTTATCTACCACTCGTATGGAATACACCGGGTAGGCCTACCGGTATAGAGTGTCATGGGGATAAACCAGTCTATCATCCTATACAGTATAACTTTAAAAAATACGTATTTACAAAATTAATCTATTCCGTGATCAAAATTTAAAGTGATTCTAATTGTTTTAAGTGTCTTAAGCAATGCTCAAAGCAAGGCAACTCGAATTTAGTCAGTGACTTAAATTTTTAAGTGTTCTAAATTAATGTCCCAAGTGTTCTAAAAGCACAAAGTTAGCTGGTACGAATAAGCACTTGTGTTAGTGGTAATGCTCAAAACAAAGGAAATGGAAGCTGATTTGCAAATATAACCACACGCGGAAGTGGCTTTTCGACATTTTCTTCATCTGGGGGCAGTGGGGTGCGATTATTATGGGGATACTCTATTTCTGGACACCGGCATAAGTCCTAAGTAGAATATCAACAATAATTAGACTATGGTCGAATGTGTTGCGTTGTATGTAGTCCGGTCAGAGGCGGATCCAGGGTGGGTCAATCCGGCCATGCCCCCCCCCCCATTTAGAAAATTCTTTCTCACCAGCCATTTTGGCGTGGAAAATGTACGTGCCCCCCCCCCCCCCATCAGTTCGGCAGACCTTTACAAAAGTAGTCTACGATGAATAAAAAAGGTCATCAACTGTTTTTATGGGGAAAATGGTATGGTTTTTCTGGGAAATGGACTCTTTTTTTACCCGAAATTTTGGAATGACTAAAAAAAGGTCGTCAACTTAGACTTAGCTTACGTTCGTTGTCAAGCCTTAATTTTTTTGTTCGGCGGATACAGATCTATTTATCCGGACAAGCAAGTGCACACGTCCGGATAAATGATTTTGAGCTGTGTTTATTTGTACATGCATTTATATGGCGCCTATGGAATAACTTCTGAAAGACATCACACCATGGATCTATTGGAGATGGCACAATTGCCTTAATGCTTTCAAAGTTTGTCCAAAGATAACTGAACGTTAGAAGAAGTGATAGAAGGACAATCCCTTAAGTCAGACATGAAAGGCAGTCGTGACTATGAAGAGTAAGCTACCCTAACTTACATCACTCTCTGTGCTCTATACTGAGCAGGATGTGCTCATTGTCCGTTTTTCCTGCACAGACACCAAGGTGAATCGTGTCTTCTCTATGGTCGGTCCTCGCTGTGAAACGGCTTCCCTCTGTCGCTACACTTGTTCTCTTCCTCAGGGTACATCACTCTGACTCTTTCTGCGCGCAACTAAAAGCTGTTCTGTTTTTCCGTGCTGGGGTCGGGAGCGTTTCTGAGTAGTTGCCTTTGAATGAACGCTATATAAATCCTCATAATGATTGAATAAATAAATGACTCTTACACCGCAATTTCCGTTGACACACACACATATATATACACACATTTATGTATATATATATATATATATATGCGCATGCTGACCAAGAGAGCTGTAGGGCTGCGGTGACACATTGTGTCATTGTGTGTTTCGCGGAAATTAATTCATCGATCCGAGTGCTAACCAAATATTTTGGTTCTGCTTAACCCCTTCTGTCCCCTGCATGTGTTGTGCGTCGTCTTTGAAACCAAAGCAGCATCTTGCACCTCTAGCCTACAGATCGAAATGGTCACTCAGTTACTGAAGTGTTGGTGCTGATAAATTATTATGTAAATAGGCGTATACATGGACATAATAGATTAATAGGCACTTAAGTAGCCTAGTCTAGATCTAGATCTATCAAATTTCTCGACATCACATAAAAGAAGCATTACTAGGAGACCAGTTTAAACATCGGGCTATATAAAACCAATCCGTAAGAGCCCAACAGGTATTCAATTTGTAAATTGCGTTCGACAAACGTATGGTGCTAATCACAGTAATAATATTATGCGCTGATTTCAAAATAACAAACACATTTTCAGGCTACAGTCTATACTGTAGCACAGTGGTTCCCAACCTTTTTTGACTGTCGGGCCACTTTTTCTAAGTTAATTGGAGGACACGAGGGCCACTTTTTCTTGGTTGAAGGACATTAGGGGCCACAAAGCTAAAATTTAATTAACTAAAGGCATATAAAATAGTTACAATTGAATCAAAAACGAATGTTTGATGCGATTTATTAACGTCCAAATGAAATAATTTGCAATAGGAAAGAATTAGGCCTATATATTCTATCATGTTCAAATTGTTAAATTTTACATATATTTTTCTTAATTCATTGAGATGCTGCGGGCCATTTTGGTAGGTTAGGCGGGCCACTTTTGGCCCGCGGGCCACGGGTTGGGAACCGCTGCTGTAGTATATTGTGGCGAAAATTGGGGTGTCCCATTTTCTGGAAGGTCCGCCCCTTCGTTTCCCGCCATTCGTTGGCCTGCCTCTTTAGCCTCTTTGCCTCTTTAGCCTCTTTTGCCTCTTTAGCCTCTTTGTTTCCCGCCATTCGTTGGCCTAGCCTCTTCTGCCTCTTTTGCCTCTTTAGCCTCTTTTGCCTCTTTAGCCTCTTTTGCCTCTTTAGCCTCTTTGTTTCCCGCCATTCGTTGGCCTAGCCTCTTTGCCTCTTTAGCCTCTTTTGCCTCTTTAGCCTCTTTGTTTCCCGCCATTTGTTGGCCTAGCCTTTTCTGCCTCTTTTGCCTCTTTAGCCTCTTTTGCCTCTTTAGCCTCTTTTGCCTCTTTGCCTCTTTAGCCTCTTTAGCCTCTTTAGGGATATACTAGCTGGGGTACCCGGCGTTGCCCGGGAAATTTAGGATTCGATCCGCTCCGGCCACAACCCCACCACACAACACCCCACCACACTGCGACCTCTATACCAGTACGCCACCGGAGAAATTTGGGTTTGACGAAAATTTCCACCCCATCCCACCCCCACCCCACCCTCTCCACCCCAACCCCCTCCCACCCCACCACTACCACCCCACCCTACCTCCCACTCCATCCCCCTCCAACCCACCCCTCCAACCCACCTCAACCCACTCCCTCACCCCACCCCCCCACCCCATCCCCACCCCTCGACCCCTACGTCACCCCACCCCACCACCTCCACCTCCACCTCTCACCCCCATCCCACCCCTCCACTCCACTTTAGACACCTCAAAAATGGTTAAAATTACTGCATTTATACGTGGCAAGCGAATGAAATTTGTTAGCGAATATCAGTGTTTTTGACCCCCCGCACCCTGGCCCCACCTGGGGGTGGAGATTTGCCAACCACTGATCCGGGGGGTTCTGATGGACCTCTATCTAGGGGAAAAAATCAAAAAAATAGCTGCGTTTTTTTGAAAAAAATTTGGGGGGTTTCGCCCTTCACCTTGGCCCCCATGGTGGTAGAGAATCGCCAACCCCTCGCCTTTGCGTCTCGTGCCGAGACCTACACAGTAGTGAAGGTTTGGAGTGAAAAGCTCAAAAACTGTGAGCGTGCATTCTGGACAAAGTCAGATACATACATACAAACATACAAACATAGTCACATCCTTCCTTATAGATATAGATAAGGAGCTCCGTCAGCTCAGGAGGAAGCGAAGCTTAGTTGAGAACAGTCGAAGACAGAGGCTTAGTTGAGTTGAGGTTTTAGTTGAGTGAGGCTCGGCTTTAAGTCAGATTTAGTTCAGTTTGGCGGAGTTGACTAAAGGTTTTAGTTAGAGGTGAAGCTTAGTTCAGACCAGGGAGTTCTGTAGAGTGAAGTGAAGTTTAGTTGAGTAGTTAATCAGTCGGCTAGTTGTCCGATTCCTCGGTTCGAGAGACAGGCGACGGCACGGTACGACGACGTGTGACGACCGTGTGACCACGGTGTTACGATCCGTTTCGACTGCTGTGTCACTTGATGAATAAATCGTCTTCTGTTTGGACATCGTCTTGTTCTGTTGAGTTGGGGCGATTCGATCGGAGGGAGCTGCTACCTTCGATAGACCACGAAGGCGAACTTACGTTCCCCCCCCTGAAACGACACGCGCGACATATGGACAGACCCCTCTCCAACTGATCATCTGGACGGCCATCCTGACGACAGCTGAGTGGGGTTTTCAACGGACGAGGAGCACTTCGAGGGTTGCCACACTTTCAACTCCCCCCTGTTACACTGATAGCGAAGTGGGGTCTACAGCGCGCTATCCGCTTTCTTTTCCGCGACACTGGTACCAGAAGTGGGGTACGCAGTTCTTCTGATCGACATTCGCAATTGACGGACGATGGAGGACGATGAGGAAGTGACAGTCGCCTACCCTGCTGGATGATTCGCCGATCTACTGGCGAGCACTTCCACGCCGTTTGCCGAGGAGAGCGCGATGGCGGAGCAGCGATCGGATCGAAGACAGCGGATCGAGGAGTTTCACGCTGACGAACGGAGGCCGATGAGGACGAGCTATCGAGAGACGTCCATCGAGAGGGAGACTACCGGAGATCGGCCATGGAATCGACCGCCTCCGATGAAACCAGGTAAATTCGACGGGACGGGATCACTGGAGTCGTTCCTGGTGCAGTTTGAGGTCTGCGCCCGTCACAACCGGTGGACGGCCGCGGACAAGATCGACTACCTCCGATGCTCGCTGGAAAAAGCCGCAACGCAACTTCTCTGGGACTTCGGCGCACGTCAGGACGTTAGCTACGAGGAACTCGTCGCTCGCCTACGCCAGAGGTACGGTACGGAGGGGCAGGCGGAAAGCTTTCGCGCCCAGCTGTACTACCGACGTCAACGTGCCGAAGAGACGCTGAGCGACCTACTCCACGATATACGCCGACTCGTCGTGTTAGCGTATCCAGTTCCCTCCAACGAAACTACGGAAATCATAACCAAAGACGCTTTCCTGGAGGCGTTACGCGACCGAAACCTCTCCCTCAAGGTACGTGAAAGGGAACCGAAGAATCTGGACGAGGCCTACCGGACGGCGCTTCGTCTTGAGGCCTATCAAAGTGTGACCGACGCCGACGATCGCAGACGGCCTTCCAACCGCGTCAGGGGTACGCAGGAGGCCGACGACAGCCAGATCCAGTCGACGCTCGGCCGGTTCCTGGCGACGCAGCGCGAGGAACAACGACGCTGGCAGAAGGAGATGGAGCGGCGAATCGACCGACAGTTCCAGGAGCTCCGAGTCCGAGCTCCGACCGACGACGATCTGGGGCATGACGGTCGCCCCGGAAGCCGCGGTAACGACGACCGTGGCCAGGACGACTCGAGACGGCGTGTGACCTGCTACAACTGCTCCCGCCCCGGTCACATTAGCCGGAACTGCCGCCAGCCACGACGCCCTTTCGACCGCCGGAACGACGCCGCAACTTCCGGAACGGACGCACCCACGCCACCGACGTCGGTGGCGGTGAATCACACGACGCGTTCCAGATTGCCAGACCGAGCCAGCAGCAACGCAGTCTACATTCGGGGAACAATCAACGGCCAGCCGCAGATGTGCCTGATCGACACCGGATCTGAAGTCAGCCTGGTCCCGTCGTCG
The DNA here is from genome assembly GCA_949752735.1 of Lumbricus terrestris. Taxonomy (NCBI): domain Eukaryota; kingdom Metazoa; phylum Annelida; class Clitellata; order Crassiclitellata; family Lumbricidae; genus Lumbricus; species Lumbricus terrestris. Next base: position 43,560,275 of record OX457038.1, on the reverse strand, counting down.
ATTGTCGAAGGGTTAGCACTGCAACCTTGTTCTCGTTTTCTGATGGCTGCTAATGGCACTAGTATTAATGTCCTTGGGGAGGTCCATTTGCCTATTAGGGTAAGGGATGGTTTTGAGATCCCCACTGGATTTTTGGTGTCCGACCAAATTACGGAACCCATGTTGGGTATGGACTGGCTTCGGGAACACCGCTGTAGAATAGGCTTTGGCAATGGTGCACTATTTTTGGGACGTAGGCGTATACCCCTTGTGAAAGGTAACGGGTCCATGTGGTGCCGTAGGGTAATACTGGCCGAGGAGGTTGTGGTGTCCCCTAAGTGTCAAAGTGAGGTCCCGGCTAGGATGATGTACGGAGATCTGACGAGTACAGCGCCCGCTTGGATGACTGAGGCGCAGGAGATTCGACCCGGGGTACATCTTGCCCGTGTGATAGTGGGAGACAGTACCGACGTTAGGGTAAGATTGGTTAATCTAAACGAGGAACCTGTAAGATTTGCGAAGGACCAGTTTCTCGGTGGTTTGCATCCTGTGGAAGTGGAACAGGGGAAGAAGCGGAACGAAGTGTTAGTTGATGAAAATGTACTACGAGACACTTTAATGACAGATTTACCGGAAGACGTGCCCTTCGAGATTCGTAAGCGGTTGGACCAGTTACTGATTGACTACAAGGACGTATTTTCTCATAGCGACAGAGACTTAGGCAGAACGTCAATTACTACACATAGAATAGAGACGGACTAAGCACGACCCGTGAGGCAGCCACTGCGACGCCACCCCATACCCCATAGAGAGGTAATGGGTAATGCATTGGACGCCATGTTGAGCGATGGGGTAGTGGATCCGCTGTTAGCGAGTGTGTGTCCGGAACCAGATGCAGCACCCCTAGCGTTGAGTACGGACGGCTAGCGGACGTATCTCAGACCCGGTTAGTGGTACAATGCAGAGCGTTTAAGGTCAATAGGTTCACGCACGCTAGGAGTAGGACTAAATGTAGCCCTCCTTTTAGGCGCTTGTTAGAGGTACCGCCTTATTTTGAGCCATGGGTGACGTCAGAGGTTGCGTATGTGGGTCCATGTCCTTCGGGGTGGAGCCAACAGCAGCCATCTGAGAGAACGAGGTGGTGCGTACCTTCGCGCCTACATTGCTCGTCTGAGCAATGGGGCGGAGCGATCTGCCGATCGCTTGATGAGCATGACGTGGACGGTGAACGAACGACTCGGGACGCCGATGGGACGGACCTGCGCCCCAAACGAACAACGCGTCGACCCGCCCGTTACCGATAAACCCGGTCCTTGGCGTTTGACCTTTCTATGACCCGGTTCCATGTGGAACGAATTACGCGAGTTGAGATGCTTTTGCTTTATGTTGATGTCTCATGCGGATTGCTTCCTTTTAAGTTGTTCCATGAAGAACCAGTTCCTGTAAACTCCGTTGAGTGTTCTTGATTCTCTATTTTATGTGAGATGCTTTGAGATTGAATACAGTCTCTGTGTACATAGTTAAGAGTTACTCATGTGAGTTGTTCCACGAAGAACACGATTTATGTGACGAGTTCTGTTTACGGCCGTTTTGCCTGTTAAGTCTAGTAATTGGAGTTAGATCGTGCACACAGGATGGACAGTGCTAACGAAGAAAAGTACAGCGTTAACTCTCTATTGACATTATACTCGTTAGAAACTTCGAATGTTTATAGTTAAGTGTTGTTGTCCCGTGTGGGGCGGACTTTGTGTTTGACCATTGTTGTGGACTCAGACTTGTGGACTGAGACGAAAAATGAGGACATTTTTAACCGTAGTGGGACGAGGATGTGGCGAAAATTGGGGTGTCCCATTTTCTGGAAGGTCCGCCCCTTCGTTTCCCGCCATTCGTTGGCCTGCCTCTTTAGCCTCTTTGCCTCTTTAGCCTCTTTTGCCTCTTTAGCCTCTTTGTTTCCCGCCATTCGTTGGCCTAGCCTCTTCTGCCTCTTTTGCCTCTTTAGCCTCTTTTGCCTCTTTAGCCTCTTTTGCCTCTTTAGCCTCTTTGTTTCCCGCCATTCGTTGGCCTAGCCTCTTTGCCTCTTTAGCCTCTTTTGCCTCTTTAGCCTCTTTGTTTCCCGCCATTTGTTGGCCTAGCCTTTTCTGCCTCTTTTGCCTCTTTAGCCTCTTTTGCCTCTTTAGCCTCTTTAGCCTCTTTAGGGATATATAAGGAGCTCCGTCAGCTCAGGAGGAAGCGAAGCTTAGTTGAGAACAGTCGAAGACAGAGGCTTAGTTGAGTTGAGGTTTTAGTTGAGTGAGGCTCGGCTTTAAGTCAGATTTAGTTCAGTTTGGCGGAGTTGACTAAAGGTTTTAGTTAGAGGTGAAGCTTAGTTCAGACCAGGGAGTTCTGTAGAGTGAAGTGAAGTTTAGTTGAGTAGTTAATCAGTCGGCTAGTTGTCCGATTCCTCGGTTCGAGAGACAGGCGACGGCACGGTACGACGACGTGTGACGACCGTGTGACCACGGTGTGACGATCCGTTTCGACTGCTGTGTCACTTGATGAATAAATCGTCTTCTGTTTGGACATCGTCTTGTTCTGTTGAGTTGGGGCGATTCGATCGGAGGGAGCTGCTACCTTCGATAGACCACGAAGGCGAACTTACGTTCCCCCCCCCCCTGAAACGACACGCGCGACATATGGACAGACCCCTCTCCAACTGATCATCTGGACGGCCATCCTGACGACAGCTGAGTGGGGTTTTCAACGGACGAGGAGCACTTCGAGGGTTGCCACACTTTCAACTCCCCCCTGTTACACTGATAGCGAAGTGGGGTCTACAGCGCGCTCTCCGCTTTCTTTTCCGCGACAATATATTCACTGGAATCGACTTTCGTGTAGCGAGTAAACGGATAGACCTATGCATGCAAGCTATAAAGGTTGTTATCCTGGCACATACAAACCATACGTCTACTGTAATATTATTACCTTCTGTTGATTCAGTTGTCTTACAAGCCTAAGAAAATGAGCGGAAAGAGCGACTATTAAAAGAGAGAAAGAGAGAAAGGGTTTCGCATTTCTAGCTGTTTGGGTCAAAATAATTATGGGAGGATGGTAGTGTTTTATTTTATTGCGACGTATAAAAGTAAAACGACACTATAGCGCTTGAACCTATTTTGTAGCACCCAGAGAATCGACATAAACCTATGTCTCGCATAGCCCAGAAAAGTTGTTCTTTTGATTACCATAAAATCGAAATTTTAATTCTTAACAACGAAAACAAATATATACAATTATACATCATCGTTCATTCGTACCCACACTTTTGCTATTTCCATTTGTTTTAGTTTAAATTTGATCAAAAAGCCAAAAGTATAGATAATACAAAAGATAGTGTAGCCTACTGTACGTGTAGGGCCCGTCACTGCATCTATTCAGGGGCCACGGAATTTCTGTCGGCGGGCCTCTGCTTGTGTGTTGCCGAGAACCTTGACGTCCAACGTCTCAGCTGCAGGATAATAAACGTCTTTCGACCTGCGACTCGGAGGCTGCCAGTGAAATGTTTCATGTATTTATGTAGCCTATAAATATTTATACACACAGTTATTTCCCAACATGCATATATACACTGTGTCCCAATAAATCGGGCACCCTTTTTATAATGTGAATAAAACTGATAAATATTCATCGATAGTCAAAATTTCAAAACAGGCTTGATCCTGAGATAATTATCTACAAATTGGTAATTTATGAACGCCCCTCACTAAAAAATTACGTCATAATGACGTCGTTAATTTTAGGTAACGTAGATTTTTTTAAAGAAAAAGTTGTGTTCGGTACTTAACATTTGAATTCTCTGATGCAAATTACGTAGCCTAATTGTGACGTCAATATTCATGCCAGAAACTTCATATTTGAATCAGTGTAAGATAATTATCTCAGGATAAAAACAGTTTTGAAATTTTGAAAATCGATTAAGATTTGCCTGTTTTATTCGCATTATAAAAAGGGTGCCCGATTTATTGGGACACAGTGTAGATGGAATGTATGCATAAACTTATGCATGTGTGTGTCTGCTGTTTATCTGTCACGTATATTCTGAACCAGTTCTTAGTTCGTTCAGTGCTGTGTACTCGATCGTTTCTTTCGAAAGGAAGGACGATGCCCCTTAATTCACCCCCCCCCCACCCCACCCCCCCACACATACACAGCTGTCTATGGGTCGCAATTGTAGCCGATTGCAAGGAAATGATTTGTGTAACGAGAAGCATCTGCTGTTGTTTGACTTCCAACCGAAGCCGGATGGAAGAAAAGGAAGCAAAGGAGAAGGAGGACGAGGACGAGGATGATGAGGAAGGCGAGGAGGAGGAGAAGGAGGTGGAGGATGATGATGGAGACGAGGAGGAGGACCAGGAGGACAAGGACGAGGAGGAGGTGGAGGATGACGGGGAAGGCGGAGGAGGAGGAGACGGAGGAGGACGAGGAGGGCGAAAAGGACGAGGAGGAGGTGGAGGATGACGGGGAAGGCGGAGGAGGAGGAGACGGAGGAGGACGAGGAGGGCGAAAAGGACGAGGAGGAGGACGAGGAGGAGGAGGACGAGGACGAGGAAGGCGAGGAGGAGGACGAGGACGAGGAAGACGAGAAGGACAAGTAGGAGAAGGAGGAAGAAGAGTAGAAGAGTAAGATTCGGAAGAAGGACGACGAGGAGGACGACGACGACGAGGAGGAGGAGAGGCTGGTCTATGGTCTACGACCAACGCGAGTCCTGTATAGATTGGGATTCGGTCTCCGGTTAAACATCTTCCACCTGTTTATCTTCCTCTCGTCCTTTATTCTTTCACCTCTTCTTCCTTCGCACACAATCAAACAATCTGATGAACTTGTACTGGAAGTTAGGTCTTCTACTTCAGTCGAACGATCTGATCAATTAATCTCTCACATAAGCTACATTAATTGTAATAGTTTGACCTTAAACAAGACAACTGAAGAGCTGCGGACCAAATTAACTATAGCGCGCCAAAACATCATTACACGGGATATTAAAAAAGTCTAATAACGAGCTATATAATTATATATATATATATATGCCAGCTGGGGTTCCGACGCTGCTCGGGAAATTTAGGGTTTTCGTCCCCAACCCAGCCTCAATGCCCCCCCCCCCCCAACCTATATATGCACTTCGCATAGACCTATACATAATAGGGCTCAGAGGTAACAAGTAGCAACACCATGTTTTATTCTAACCTTAAGGCTGTCCTATATAGCCGAGTTTGGGTTGGAACCGCTTCTGAGTAGTCTTGAAGGAGCGCTATATAAATGCCTCTAATAGATAAATAAATAATATAACAATAGACCCGCATCATAATCAAAATGACGTAACATTAAGCGTAGCTTATATTCTCAAACTGAACTTAATTGACAATAGATTGGTAATAAAATCAAAGGGACTTGACAATAAGCGTGTAGCATATGAACTTATGGCATTAAATTGTGCAATTATAGATCTGTACCATAATCAATGTGACGTCACAATAAACGTGTAAATAGTCTATGCTCTAAAATGAACTTAGGTCTATAGCATTGTTACAATATAGAGTTGTTTCATAATCAATGTGACGTCACAATAAGTGTGTAAATAGTCTATGCTCTAAAATGAACTTAGGTCTATATATAGCATTGTTACAATATAGAGTTGTTTCATAATCAATGTGACGTCACAATAAGTGTGTAAATAGTCTATGCTCTAAAATGAACTTAGGTCTATAGCATTGTTACAATATAGAGTTGTTTCATAATCAATGTGACGTCACAATAAGTGTGTAAATAGTCTATGCTCTAAAATGAACTTAGGTCTATATATAGCATTGTTACAATATAGATTTGTTTCATAATCAATGTGACGTCACAATAAGTGTGTAAATAGTCTATGCTCTAAAATGAACTTAGGTCTATAGCTTTGCTACAATATAGATTTGTTTCATAATCAATGTGACGTCACAATAAGTGTGTAAATAGTCTATGCTCTAAAATGAACTTAGGTCTATGGCTTTTGTTACAATATAGATTTTTTCATGATCAAGGCGGCGTCACAATAACGTAGCCGATATTCTTTTGTGGGGCGCGGTGGTGTAGTGCAGTGGTTCCCAAACTTCAGTAGACCGCGGACCGGCAATAATTTTTGGTGAAGCTCGCGGACCACTAACTTAGGCCTAAATGGCCATGACAGACAAAGCCACATAAATTATAAAAAGATTAACATATAAGGCTATATACAATTAGCCTACATTTACGTGTCTTTGAAGCCTTATTTAAGATTTATTATGAGTAGACTTTGCTGTTAAGCGCTATTTTTGCAAGATTCTTTTTTGTTTAAGTGCGCCATAAATAAATGGAAGTTTTACTTTAATAATAATGATGATGATAATAATAATAATAATAATAATAATAATAATAATAATAATAATAATAATAATAATAATAATAATAATAATAATAATAATGGCCTTTACCGCTTTGCGATGCATAGAGGTGCAAGGAATGATGCTTTCAATGCGCAAACACTAACCTTTGTGCTTTTAACCATCTGCGTCTGCTGCTTTTTCATATTTGTTTTATTTCGTTTGCTCATTTTTTCATTCAAAGACATTTGTTTATATTTAAAGTTTTAAACTAAAAGTTTTATACTATGCTAGATTGCAGTCATCAATGTAGTAACTTTAGAATAAATTTAAATTGTTTTAATTCGTCATATGGCAAGTTAAAATAAGGCACGTTGATTTATTTCAAATTTTTAAATATTGAGACAGAAATATGAATAAATTTTGGACAGCAATTCGAATATTTTCACAATTTCAAACAAATAAACTAATAATTATTTTTTTTTAAATTTTCAACTCTTCTCCGCGGACCGGCGATCATACCTCCGCGGACCGGTGCCGGTCCGCGGACCACCACTTTGGGAACCACTGGTGTAGTGGATATGTTCGTTGCATTGCAGCCGGAGGGTTGCAGATTCGAATCCACTTCAAGTCGCCGCGCGTAGGGACCTTGGGCAAGTCCTTCGATCACTCACAATTGCTCGATCAGCGCTTCGGCGTGAAACTCCGATGCAGTGTCCTCGCTGCAGTCGGGAGCACCTCTGACTAGTGAGCTTGAAGGGGCGCTATAACAAGTGCACATACAAGCAAGCAATAGCGTATAGTCAGAAGTCTATATTCTCAAAATGAACTTTATTACAGGCAAGGCTAGGCCTATATAATAGGTCATAACATGCAGTGCATGGATCCTTTTAAAATGAAAATCATATATCAAACTGACGTAGGCCTAACAATCAGGGCTTTTTTACGCGCAGCTGTACACAAAATGTGCAAGTGTAAACGGATTTGTGCAGTTGTAGAAGCACTAAAAATTCCTTTAAGACAGCCCTGCTAACAATAGGCTACGGCGCTGTTGAAATTTTGCGATTGCGATTCTTCCTATTCATATGCATCTCCTATCCCCTCCTGCACTCATTTGACTCTCCTCCTCCTCCTCCTCCTCCTCATTCTCCTCCTCCTCCTCTTCCTATTAGCCTATTTCTATTATAATCTGTAATAATATTTGAACCATCGACGTAGGCCTAAGCCTATAAGCTTAATTAGCCAACGCTTACATGTAAGCGACAAACCTATGCGCTCCATCTTACCTACGCGCAGGGCTGTAGCAGCAATGAATAATTATGAACGTGGTTTCCTCCGAGGCTCCGAACATAATGTGCGGGGCGGCGGGACCCCCCTACAATGCCAAAACTTGCGGTATTTATTTAATAAAATATACAGAGTTCATAAACGTATATAGGTCTATAGGCCTATCAGTAGCGTAGCAAGGTTTTTGGGGCCCTTGTGCAGGACTTCGGTGGTGGGCCCATTCATTATTTGAACCTCCTCGATTTCAAACAAAAAGGCTGTGCAAAAACGTCTGGCTCTTTTCCGACAGACTCTATTTAGGCCTACATTATTTCGAACTCGAAATGAAATAAAAATTAACTCATTACAATTTTAATTAGGCCTAGGCTAATTCTCCCGTTAGTCCTTGTAATCATTTTTTCCATTCTTCAGGCTATATAGGCTATACCAGAGAAAATTCAATTCAATTCGAATACTTGACAAAATTTAGCAAAAAACATTGCTTCATCCGTTGAAGTAGCCTATGCATTATTATCACCCACGCATAAATTATGTAAAACAGTTGGGTTAGTAACCTAACCGTTAGTTGACTAAAAAAGAAGCAATGGTTATATAATGTGAAGTGACTCAAGTCTCGGTTGCTACGATAAGTCTAGAAGAAGAAACCAAAAATTCCGAAATGTAAAAATGTTCACTTGGGCGAATTCCCTTGCGCAAAAATAATTGAGATGCCTTCGTTCCTGAATCCTTTGGTAATGCAGCTGGTATACCACCATAGTTTCCGAAGAGCTTCTCTGCTCGGTGTCAATATCCACCGAGCAGAGCACCGAGCAGCACTGATGACTACAGTACATGTAGACTTGATTAGGGCCTACTTCTGAATATTCTGAATGTAAAGACTTGACTCTGACCATGCACCAGAGGCCCTAGTGCAGTCTGCACAATCCATTACAACGCCGCCACCGTAGGCCTACATGTAGGCCTAGATAGAAACATATTCTGAATAGGCCTAATTCTAAAAATAAAAAATTGACTCTGACCGCCGGGAGCCCCTCAACAACCGGGGCCCCTTGTGCACTGCCCAAGCTGCACCACCTATTGCTACGCCACTGCGTGTAGGCCTACCCTCAACCTGGAATGGTCTTCCTCTGACACTCCGCTCTCTTTCTAAAAATCAATCTCAGGCTTTCCTCTTTCATCTTGATGGCCTCGCTGAAGTTGGGAGCGCCTCTGATCGAGTAGCCCCCTTGAAGAGGCGCTATATGAATGCATCTAATGAATGAATAAATGTACGAGAGAGATGACTGCGTGAGGGGAAAGCAAGTAGCGGATTGTATACTATAGACTAGGCCTAGGCCTATATATAAAGACGTTCAACTCAATTACGTACAATAATCTATTGCCTTGAATCTGATTATCATTATTGTTGCGTAGCAACGGCGTCTACATATTTTGCCGCTGGTGGTAAATGGCGCTTCAACGGATGCAATTTTAACACTAGGCACTAATTTGATTTTGTGTTTAATAGGTCATGTGTTTCTCATAAGCTCCTCACATGTATTGTGACAATTAGCAAAAATTGCAATGTACGTGTGCAGTCAAAGTCAAAGTCTCTGGCAGTCGTTTAACTTTGCAATACACTGTGCAAGTTTATGGTCACGTTAAACACCTTTTTAATGGGTGCATCTGTCCTATATAAACTCTAGGAGCCCCAGAGCAATTAGCACTTCTCGGCCTTTTGGCTAAGATCAAAGTGAAATAATAATTAACTGGTTTCCCTGCTGGACCGCTGGCGTGAGGTAAAACTCCGTAAGTCCAATAGCAAAGCAGGAGGGTCACTGGCGCGCCTTAACTGGTCGTAAACCTATAATAATAAAAAAATAAAAATATATTAAAAAAAAATTATAAAACGATGTGTGGAGCGTCGGACCATGGCCCTTTGAGGGTCGTGGCCGGACCCAGCTGACGCCGAAGGAAAGGGCGTTCAGTAAATTGAGGGATTAGGGTTAACCGCCGGTGCTAGCCTGTATCAGAGCCAGATAGGCCTATATATGTTTGGTCTGTTTTGGTGTGAGATGATGACCTGAGGAGGTCAAGCCCAAGACACATCACCGCATGGTGGCAATGGTCAAATAATTGACGATTGTCATGAAGTGACCCAGAATTCAGACCGCCATTCCGAATAGGACCAAATCCAGTTTTCTTTCCGCATTCAGAGTCTTCCATCTCACACATGTGTGTGTGTGTGTATTCGTTTAATTGAAATTGACAAGTCAGGGTGACATACCGCACCCAGTTACACGTCAGCGGCAGCCATAGGCAGGCGCCATCAGTTGCTAAGACACAACATAACAAAACACGCCAGAAACGGCGCTCATCCAAAACTCTAGTCTACGATGTTACAGAGTCACTTCGACAGACAAAGTCATCTATGGGCAAAAACGACGCCCGAAAGCAAAAATGAGTCACCACCGACGAACTCATTATGACTTTATGAGTCCAACCGAAAGTTTCTCGTCCGTTGTTGAATGTTGGACCGAGTTTATAGAGTCCCTTGCTAGATGTTGACAGTAGCTGCAGCGTCCAGACTTCATTCTCGTCCCATCCATGTATGCGGAACGGAACGGCAATCATTCGCAAGGTGGCGGAGGTGTTGTGGCAACCTGGCATCCCTTGTGGGTTGGTCGCAATGGATCCGTCCAATGGCGATCGGCGGTAGCGTGGTCCTGGCCAGACTTGCGAAATGAATTTCCATCCAAACTTTCCAAAGCATCCACAAATTGGAGTCGAAAAAGTCAGGCGCGCAGTCACGATTTAAGAAGTCATCTATAAATTCGGACGCTTTCGAGCGTCTATCGCTCAAGACACAATAATCTGCCGTAGAAGCGCAGAGACTGGATCAACGACCAACATGGTCGCCGACCATAGAGTTCTCCGTAGGCCTATGTCCGAACAACCTTCCTCCGCAGTTCGATCACAGTTCGCTGGATGCTTGCTGTTCCGTTGCCTCTCCTCGTTGTGTTCCACCTGCGCGCCATCATCGACTGGAGACGACCTCCAGGGAGGACAAGGTAGAACCAGTCCACAGGTCGTCGTCGTCTTCTTCCACTCTTCCGCTGCTCCCCTGTCGGCTGTCGTTTCCTTCTCGAACGCGACTTCCGCCGAACGGAATTCTGTAGGCCTACGCGTAGATATAAACACATTCTGAATAATTCTTAAAATAAAAAAATGACTCTGACCGCCGGGGGCCCCTCAACAGCCTGGGGCCCTTGTGCACTGCACAAGCTGCACCACATTATTGCTACGCCACTGAGGCCTATCTATAGCCTAGGCTACATAAGCAGACAGAATACGAATACGGATTCAATACATATTAATATGTATAGGCTATTCGCGGTTTTGTCAGTAAAACCGACATGGATTGTGCTATGTCGTCAACAAAATCACTTAGGCCGGGTTATAGCTAGCCTACCTGGCAATTTTGTCACTTGTAGGGCCCTTCCTTGCGGGTCCAGAAGCCCTCCGACGCTACGTACACCTCTGCCTGCGCGATCTCTGACGTTGATCGCGTCACCTCTTCGTTTTGCCATGAAGAGGCTACTCCTAGTTCCTCTAGATCGGGCTCGCCTAACCGTCGTCCACCCGGCAACGCCGAGCATTTTCGGTTGTAGTGCCATCCATCTGGAATATTCTCCTTCAAAGAATCGAAACTAGCCTACATTTATCACATCTTACCAAATATCTTACCCTTCCGTCTGGAATGACCTTCCCTCTAACCTGCGTTCCCACCCTCGGAACACGTCGGGCTCATTCTATGGATTGCTTAAGACTTTTCTTTTTGACCGGGCTTGGGTCGGGAGCGCCTCTGAGTAGTGTCCTTGAAGGGGCGCTATATAAATTGCATAGATAGATAGATAGATAGATAGATAGATAGATAGATAGATAGATAGATAGAAATACCAATCAAAAAATTTGTTTAATAAATCTCGTCTTTTTCTTTCGCCGTGGCTGGGTTGGGAGCGCCTCTGAGTCGTTTCTCAAGTGGCGCTGTATAAATACTTTGAATGAACGAATGAACGAACGGATGAATCAATGAACGAATGAACTTATAACGTGAGCCATGCCATGATAGCACTGTCATCAAATTATAAGCAGATGATACATATATATACAGATGGATCGAAAGCAGATAATGTAGCTGCTGCATTTACTATTCCTAGCTTAAATATAGATAAAAAGATCAAATTATGTAATGATTCTAGCATCTTTGCTGCAGAATTAAGTGCTATATTAGAAGCTATTCTGTGGATCTTAAATACGGATGATCAAATAAATAATGAATTTGCAATATTTTCAGATTGATTAAGTGTTCTAACATCTATTAAATCAGGATATTCTAACTCCAGACCCCATTTATTTAATGAGTTAATGAAACAGATAAATTGTTTGGATAATAATAGACTAACTATAATTTGGATTCCGAGTCATGTGGATCTAATAGGTAATGATAGAGCAGATAACTTAGCTAAAGAGGCACTAGACTTAGATAGAATAAACTCTACTAATTACTTAGAATTAGAAGAAATGTACAGCTTGATTAAACCTTTCATGATAAATAAATGGCAGATACAATACGATTTGGAAAAGAAAGGAAAAATGTATAAAACTATTTGCCCAACCGTTAACAATAACCTTAAATTTATCGATCCAGATAGGCAAAAGGAGGTACAGATTGGTAGACTGAGGTTAGGTGTAGCTAATACAAATAAAAAGTTATATATAATGGGAAAACATCCCACTGGATTCTGTGACAGCTGTCAGACGGCAGGTGATATAGAGCATTTACTGTTAGCATGTAATCAAAATAATATAGCCACTGTGTTAAAGAATGCCTGCAATATGTATAAATTGGAATTTAATTTGAAATCTGTACTAGATGTTGGATGCATACAAGGCACTGTGTATCGACTGGTAAAAGAATTAAATAATGGTAAAATGTTGTGAAGTATAGAGTGTATATATGGCAACGATGTATAAATTAGAGTGTTATTCTGAAATATGTACTCGATGTTGGATGCGTACAAGGCACCGCATATTGACTGGTAACAAAATTAAATATTTGTAAAATGTTGTGAAATGTATAGTGTATATATGTCAATGATGATTGTTAATGCTTGTCAACAAACCTAAATGGAAAAAAAAGGAAAACCCAAAAAGAGCCAACGAAGGCCAAAAAAGATCCGAAAGAGGACAAAAAAGAGGAATTAAATAATGCCAAAAAATCTGAAATGGCAAAAAAAAAAAAATTTAAAAAAAGGAAAAAATAAAAAATAAAAAAAAGGAGGGTGGCTCTGGAGGGAGCTGTTTTAGCGACAAATATACAAGAGAACCACAGAACCAGCGGGGAAAAACAAGGATAAGAACAAGAGTAAACACAAAACAGACCGGAAAATTAAAGACAAAAGAATAAAATCAACAAAGTCGTCGACGGTCTACGTTACCACATGATGACATTAAACCTTTGGACAAGAAGAAGAATGGCCATGCCATGAGCACAGAGCACGTGTTAAATGGTGGGCAAAGAGTATATATTTTGAATGTCCATCCATTATCAAGCGTGTGCTTAATCCCATGTCTTGTGGATTTGATAGCCACGCAATGGCTAGGCCTAGCTTATGAACCTAGTTCCCTAAATAAATTCCTGTTCAAAGGTGGACAGACAGCGGTACAGGAAACTGTAGCCTATTATGCCGACCGAGAGTAGGCCTATTGTACCTCTTAGTCTAATTTCTTTCGGCCTACAGGCTACCGCGTTCGAATTCACTATCGATGAATTCGATCAGTCAGGATTTGTGTTTCGTAAAACAGGCCTATATTGACCTTTCAACTAGCCAGGTAGGCTATGCGTAGCTGTGAAGTGACATTTAGTTTATAGCTCCGAAGATGTTCGATCCACTTTAAAAATACAATGACCTAGGGAAAAGTAGGCCTAATGTGCTAGGCTTAGGCCTAGCCTGCTGATTGGCTCATTAAAATGAATAACAAAATTACTAGTTCATTAATAAATGGTAGCAACTTTTGAATTATTTTAGATCTTCATCTCTCATGTTAGCATTTCTGCGTGCTTGTCAGATTGTTTTCTCAATAAGACAATAAGAGTAATTTACAGCTGCATGTTCTAATCATGGCGCTACTAAAATGTCGTCGTGACGTCTTTACGCAGGAGGTTGAATCAACGCAAGTGTTGCATGTGCGGAGTCGTGTGAGCGACTTTAGGTTATGGCAATGTTTTGAAGTTCAACAAATCGATGAAGTTAAACTCGTAAACGTGAGTGGCATACTGTCCATTTTTTATTCCTAATATTATGAATTACTCTTTGAAGCCTTTTACCGGATAGAATAATTGATTTATAAGACGTTATGATAAATTGCTTCCGGATGTACCTACATTTTCGCCCCTACACCAGCTGAGTGTAGGTCACTCATCAAATTGAGTAGACCTGTCAAGAAGTTTCAGTTTAACGACACTGTGCGATAGCAGAGTTCATTAGCGTCGTCCGCCTCCTTTGTTCAGGCTTGCGACTGGCACTTCAGAGTGCGAACAGTGGCGGAGTTCCATCAGATCAGGGAGCTTTAACACTAGTGTGCAATTTTATTTTTTAACCCAACCACAGGTATTCTTCACCGTTAGGTCGCCCGCGACTTATTTTGGCATAAGCAACATAGCCGTCCCATTCTCTGCTAGAATGTGGTCCTGCATCAGCCCACAGCGAAAGTCCATAGGGTAAGTCAGTAAAGAGTAAAAAACACTAATTTTAAAAAAATCTTTTATTAGATGGAGAATTATTTATGTGGTGTATGTACTTGCATGATAGTTTACTAAATTAATTGCTACTCAAAGGTGGATCGACAGACTGTGTATCTGTAAATGATATCTGCTTACCGCAGGTAGCAATGTTCGCATATGTCCATTGAAATACAATGAGGGTTCACACGCAAACATGGATGTGCGGGAAAAGGAAATTGTTTGACAATTTGGCACGGTTGCTGTTTGTTTAAAACATGTCATCAGAAGGTATCAGCAGAAATGCGCATTTCAATGTGTTAATAGACATTCATTTCTGTATCTCAAAGACATGTGCTATTTAAATAATTCCGAGAATTAATGTCAATTGATATTAGACAAGCACAGTGCTATTTGCTGCTTGATCTACGTCTATTATAGAGATTGTGTTTTTAGGCATCATCATTTACACCTAGACAATTCTGACTGATGGCAAGTTTCTCGTTTCGATCATCGATTCGGCTTTCAAGAAAGTTGAGCTTAATGCGCTCCTTTCATAGTCAGCGCCAGGAAATGAGAAATACAAAGAAGAGTTTTCTTGTTCCATTAGCTGTCGGCACTGGAACTATGTTTTTGGGATATCAGTACATCTACAAAGAGCGATGGAAAGTTTCCAAGCCTGAGGATGATGGTTTCATTGGGGACTTTCAGGTGATGTCTTACTTAATTTTGCGTATAATTCTGGACTTTGACTGTCATTGTCACATTTTACATAGTGGTAGCATACGGTCCTTGTATGTACAAAGAAAGTAAAATTTTATGAGTTAAAAAACTGTTTTTGCTCAAGGTAATTACTGCAATCCCTCAGCAGACAAAGGACTGTATTATTAATGCTGTTTTGATTGATTGTGTAGTTTTTTTTATTATTAAATACTGGTTATTATGCTGATAATAGTAAGAATTACTGTATAATGTTGTTATTATTAAAGTTTTAAAAACTGACTTTGTATTGCATGAAAAAGTACTTAAACATTGGAGTTTGACTTTATAAAAGCCAGATGGTAGAGCAGTTTAAAGTTTTAATTCAAAAGGCTAATAAAAATGGTTGAGTTTCAGATGGTACTTTTTAAATGCCAGCTGTAAACTTGTCTGAGATGCTTGAAGAGTTTACTTGACGACTATTTCTTACATGCACAATTGCACATTGGTCTCCAGTTTTCTTCACGACTTTAACAAGTTGCTTCTTACTGGGATCATTAAGTCAAGCATGCAAACACTCCAAAGAGTTGGGAGCTGTTTGGGTTGAACCCAATTGATATTTTAAAACACGAGCTTAAAATGCTCTGTGTTCTTGATCTCTGCATTGGCGCTCAAATTTTGCGGAAATTGAACTCTCGCCAGCCATTTGTCAGCATTCTGCAGACATATTGATATTCAACCAGACCATCCAAATGCCTTTCTCTAGGTCTGTCAAAAGCACTGGAACTTTTGTTGGTGGACGAACTTTACTCGTTCCTGGGCCTGGCCTATATTTTAGAGCTTTCTTACTTTATCTCATAGTTCTGCTTTCGTTATGTCATGCTGAAAACTTAAGATTTGTCTTTCAGTTATCTTTTTCATCATAGACTGCATCTCTGTTTCAGTGGCTGGCTTTCCGCGCATTGATCTGTCTGCTAATTGATTTTGATGCATGCTTTGTGCGTGCTTAGACCTGTCACGACGAAGAACTTTGTTAATTAAGTCTTGCTATAAGTTATACTGATATTGGAGGCTGAAACACCAGTTGCTTTACTTGTAGTAACCTTGAAGATTGTTGTCTACATTTTTTCAGTTGAATTTCCTCCGTTTACTACCTCTGAATGCTGCCTCGCGGTTGTGGGGCAAAATGAACAACATAAATCTACCAGTGTGGACGCGTACCGCCCTTTTAGGAGCTTATGTGCAGTTCTTCGAATGCAATCTTAATGAGGCCGCTAATCCAAATCTGCAGGATTATGAAAACCTTGGACAGTTTTTCAGGCGAGATCTGAAATCAAACTGTCGTCCAGTGGACAAAATACATCCTGTGGTATGATTTCTATTGAAAAACAATTTCTAAATGTAAACATGTTTTTGTTGGATTTTGTACAGAGTTTCAGTAGTACGTTAGTTTGAAAGACTTGAATATGTCGTTTTGATGATGAAGATATTTTGGGTTGTATAACCGATTGTACAAAAGGCTGTTAAAAAGCATAGTTATGTTAACTTGACTTAAATTCAGATAGATGAAAAGGTGTGAATTTAGAAATGTGTAACATGGTATGGTTCAGATATGGAAAGCTCTAATTAAGTGGAGAAATTTCGTAAATGAACAGCTATCGCGTGCAAGAGCATCGCCAAAGGCATCAGTCAAGTAAGTTAACATGGTATTGTGAACTCGGTTGGGCAGTTCTGTAGGATAAAGCCAGTATATGCAATGGCAATTTGCTCTAAAAGGACAGACTAGTGCAGCCAAAGACTCAATATTCGTTTGTTAGAATAAAGTTTGGAGTAAGTAAGTTGCTCGGTTATTAAGTGCACAGAATATTACTAGTTTGGGATTCGGTTATGCAGGCTTTTTTACTTCAGTTGATGCATATGGCAAGAGCAGTCCAGCAATGGACAAACTCTTCTGACAATTGATCATAATGGATTATATAACTACAGACAATTAAGTAAAATTGAGTTTCTGTTCTTTGAGAGGAATGGGAAACGAAACCAAGGATACAAAACTGTAAGGCAAATTTCTTAGCATTCTGCAGCCATAAACCTCAAGCTTAAAATCTACCAGATCTACATTGCACACTGAATGGTGGTCTATTTGTTAGGGTCCTTTGTAATCTAGCGACTTTAGGTTTTTGATGACTGAGTCGATCTGTAGCATCCTTAGATATGTTGTTGTGTCATCAAACAGTGCTTGTTTTGTGCTGGCTTAAGTTGTGAGGCATAACGGTGTCCTGCCATATACTGGTTCCTTGTCCTGGATTTTGGGATTGTCCATTGCCAGCTGAACAGCTCATTGGCCAGAGAACAGAACATGCTCCAAGTGCCTTCTCTTCTATGTTCTACTAGGTGACATGGAGGCTTCCAAGGTTGTTTTTGCATTGATTTTGAAGCATTGAAAGGCTGTGATGATTTGTATTTTGAAATTGTTGCAAATGATGATCTAATTGATGTTGACTGAGATGTTGATGTTGCAGGTAAGTCCAGCGGATGGAGTTGTGCTCAACTGTGATCCAGTCACAGCGGATCAGATGGAGCAGGTGAAGGGAGTTGTCTACACTCTCAGTCGTTTCTTTGGACCACAAACATTCCCGCGGGAGATTTCTTCACCGTCCCGGCCTGCAGAGAAGTTGGAACAGAGCAGCAAGGATGCAGTTTATGAGGAGAGCTTAAAGTATAACGAACAGAATAACCTATATCACTGCGTCATCTACCTCGCTCCAGGTGATTGCCACCGATTCTACTCACCTGCAAACTGGAAGATTTCCTTCAGGCGACACTTTCCAGGTTGGATTTGTATTGTTCAGATCTCTTTTTATGCATTCATTTCAAAAATTTATATAGCACCCTTCAAGAAGGATGGAGAAGAATTGTCTACAATGCGACCAACCCTCGTGCCGAGGACGGTTGAAGGCAAGGCAGACTTCAAGTAGACCACTCAGAGATGCTCCCAGTCCAATCATGGTGATCAAATGAGTCTTCAGGAGCCTGTGAAAAACTGAAGAATCAACCCTAGGTAACAGACGTATCTCAACGGGAGACTATTCCCACAGATTATCTTTATTACTTTGTAAGTAATATTATTGATAAAGTGTGAGCTGTTTATTTTTAATGGCCAGTAAGCATTATTTTCATACCATAATTGCAAGCGAGGCAGGTCTATGGAGTGATACAGTTGTTGGTGGTGCTTTAAACTACTGACAGGCAGGCAATGAATGAGTTTTGTCAGGAGCTGCCAATGAATAACCTCACCTCCATTATCTTTTATCATCTAGGTACTGTGGATTGGCGCCATTATTGTGGATCGCACCTTTATGCCACCTTTCATCACTCCACGCTATCAATGCAACATTCTCCATCGAATCTGAAAATGATCCTTATGATAAATAATACGATGAAAAGGATCCTTATGATAAATGATACCATGAAAATGATGCTTATTGGCTTTAAATGATGATCCATTGGTTGGGTTTGGCGTACTTGTGTGTATTGACCCACCACGGCTGACTCTTCCAGTTTTTCTGTGGAATATTTTCTTTGCTGATAATATTTTTTAGTGATGTTAAGTGTCAATTAAGATAAGGTGGTGATTGGTGAATGCCTCTGATTATTTTAGTGGTGCTACATAAATTATCTTAAAAGAAGGCAAACAATAATTTTTAAATCATTGTCAGAAAGTAAATTAATAAAGTTTATAAGAGCTGTAAGTGTAAAATGATTTATGAACTTGTGTTTTGAATCCATCTGCTGCCCACTGTTGTGAATCGTTGATGATTCTGTATATCATCCATGCTGCAGTTCCTTTATAGTTCGTTACATTAACCATAATAATATATTCTACAGTTGTGAGCTCTGCTTTAAGATGATCAAATATGCTGTAATGTTGATGTTGGTTGGATTGTGTGTAGGTCATCTGTTCAGCGTCAATCCTCGTGTAGCTAAACGTATTCCAGAATTGTTCAACCTCAACGAAAGAGTCGTCTACTTTGGGAACTGGCAGCACGGCTTCTTTGCCATGGCTCTCGTCGGTGCAACAAACGTCGGCTCCATCCGAATCTATCACGACAAGGTCAGTTGAATGCATTGGCGCAGGCTGACAGTGCTATCAGTTAAGAAGATACTGCACTGCATTTACTTGTTGCTGTTAAATTTAGGACCTGCGCTCTATGTATTGTTCATGCAAGGCTGCACACGTATTCAAGTTCTTTGCCGCTTTTCAGACTCAAACTTCTAATTAAAAGTGTATTAGTCTTCTGTTCAAATTTAAATTATAGTGGTGCTAGCATAATATCTTGGACAGAGAAAAGAACGAGCGAATCTATAAGAATGGAGATAGGATTGGAAAACGAAGAGTTGTTAAAACAACTCGCGACAAGATTGAAGCTAAGATTCTTCGGGCATGTAATGCGATCTGATGGTTTGGAGAAGGAAATGATGCTGGCTTGCGGTGAGGGAAGGAGAAGACTCTGCAGACCAAGGACGAAATGGATGGACGAGATACACGACATAACTGGCATGAATTTGGAAGAACTGAGGTACTTGTCTGTGAACAGAGAACAATGGAGAATGTGTGTCAGGACGATCGCTAGAGCTCTACGAGCTGACAGCACAAGGTGGACAAGGTGGTGCTAGCATCTAAGGAACAGCGATAGATCTAGATGGTTGGTGCATAGTGGTGCTAGCACCTAAAGAACAGTGACAAATCTTGGTTGAGCAGTGATTTGTACATGTTTTGAGGATGATTTGAGTTTTTTTGTCTATTGCTTCACAGGATCTATTAACGAACATCTCATCGTTCAAATCACACAGCGTTGAACACAACTTTGAGAAAGATGCAAAGGTCATGACTTTTAATAAAGGCGCTCCATTCGGTGAATTCAATCTCGGTTCTACAATTGTGCTGGTGTTCGAAGCTCCCGAGTCGTTCAGGTTTACGGTGAAGCCAGGACAGAAGATTAAATATGGACAAGCACTTGGAAGCTGATGAACTATTCTGGAGACATTTAGAAAATTACTTTTAACTTTGCTCATTTTTTTAAATCTGAGATTAAACACAGTGGCTGAATCTTGTAAGGTTTTGTGGTGCGGTGTCAGACGTAGGTGATGAGCTTCTCTCATTAATCGATGTCAATGATGAGGTCAGAGCGTTGGCCGGGCTTCGATGTATTTGCCTGAATTCGATATAACTGGTAAGGCTGTAGTGTAAAACTGATTAAAAAGTTGTGTTGTAGTTAAAAAGCGTAATTAGATAGAGAGCTGGTTCATACAGCAGAGCTGAAGCAATTTGAAGCCCTCTACGTCTCCTTATCACCTTTTGGCATTAGTTGGCATATAGTTGGATCATAGCTGTGCACCAGCGGCTCAGGGTGGGCCAGCTGAGGGTCAATGGATATGGCTGTATGGACCCTCCTCCCTTGCGTCACACTCAAACGCCAAAATGAAGAAGATGTCTTCGTACAAGCGGTACTATAGTATTGTCTGTGTACTGTCTGATCAATTGTCTTTGGTATTTATCCTGCACAGACCAATCTCTGGACTCTGACATGGCCAATAGTTGCCACCAATGACTGTCACCGTGGTTGACTGGATAGCGTCTGTGCTGAAAAATTGTAATAAATGCTATTTAAATTGAGATGTGAAATGAATGTCTGCACTGAGCATAGCCTCTTTCTATGTCGCATTTGTCTGCATTCGGATTATCCTTTCTCAAACCTATAATTTGAGGACGTCCTTCTGGTTATGGACCTTAGTCCTTGGTCTTTAATAGAGGAACCGACTGGAAGCCAATCGTCTTTAAGTTGAAAGTTTTATCATCATTTGAGTGGTTTTACCATTTTTATCTAATAAAATCATGACTCTTCTCTGCAAGGAATGTTAACTTAACTTCTCAGAATCTTGATCCCTGATTATGATTATCCTTTAATGTGTGTCTTTCGTTGGAATGTTTTCTTCATATTATTAATTTATTATAATTAGGCTTAAGCTGACACGTTGTCGGCTATGTATGTGAATCGTTCTGTCAATAACTTCGACCGGATTTTGCTGCTTTGCCTGAAATCTTGTCAACCAACAGAGCAAGCCTGAGGCACCTGAGTAAGCAAGGAGAGACAACTTTGCAGGCACACATAAGCAGACAGAAAGGAGTACAGATAGATTGGTGGACAGACAATCAAGACGATGACATG
Organism: Lumbricus terrestris; assembly: GCA_949752735.1. Taxonomy (NCBI): domain Eukaryota; kingdom Metazoa; phylum Annelida; class Clitellata; order Crassiclitellata; family Lumbricidae; genus Lumbricus; species Lumbricus terrestris. The sequence continues at coordinate 43,538,948 of OX457038.1, read as the reverse complement.
GAATTTAGTTGAACTGACCAGATCGTGTTTCTCATTTTTGGACGCGTTGTTGTTATGCCTTCCAAGTGAACTCGGACCTTGGCAAAGGGGGGGAAGGCAGTGGTATGGGAATCTCGGCTGCCTTCCTCTGTCCCAGTACCTGTGTCAATATTTGTCTGGAATTCCACTGCTCTGCTGGCCTCGGAGGAACCTGGAGGCAATTGCTGCAGGTAGCCTATATAAGTCTCCGGTATATAGATTATATCTAATTTATGTGAGTCTTCTGATGTGATCTGACTGAGTCTGATTGTACGTGAAACGTATTGAGCATTTGGTCGAAGTTGGTCGGGAAGGCGTTTCAAAGAGAATTCTGGAAGATGGTTCGTTTAAAAGATATACGTGACCAAGACTTTGGCAAAGGTAAGCTTAAATTTCAAGTAGATTGCAACTTCTTTAACCGACGTACCTTCCGAATCTGACCACCTTAGAAAGCTCCAACACTATAATTCTGGCGTTATAATACTGTAGGCCTACACGTGTAGGTCTGTACGATGATCATGATTATAGACCCTACCAAGGCCGTAGTCAGGATTGATTTTGGCCCTTTCGGGGATGTTAGGCTTACTTCAGATGACTTTTAGTCATTCGGCTGAAATCGTCAGAAAATATCACCAATTTCTCGTCCGAAAAAACTGATGACCATTTTTAGTCATTCACTCCATTTTCGCCGAATTTCGTGTTTTTTTTATTATGTGCTTGTGACTGCATTCTTTTTTCCATTTCGGGGGTGTTCAAACACCCAAAACACCTCCATCCCAGCTACCCCCAAAGCACACCCGCCAGCTACCGCCTTGGACCCTATAAGTGCTTGCGAGAATGACACAGCAAAGGGCGTAAAAGCACTAGACACTTTCCATTATATTTAGCTTGATCATATATAGGCTAGGTTACTTATAATTATTATTGCCAATCGTACGTACGTATAGGCCTAAGAGCTTGCTGAACACCTGTGTCTGACAGGTCCCTGGATTAATGAATTTCATATGTTCGACATTTAGACACAATTAGGCGTTATGAGGTTAGGTTCGGACATTCGCATCAGGAAACATAATAATAATTGAACCGTTTAGTACAAACTCCGCCACAATCCGGTGCAGCACTGGCTTTGATTTAACCTTGAGTGGAGTCAGTGAACTGTCGACGTGCAGTGTTTAATCTAGTCCCCCTCCGCTGGGGGGGGAATTGAGGTTTCTGGGAGGGGAGACAATTGAGCGTCCGAGGGACGCTCGTGAGGCGCGTAGCGCACTGAGGTGGGGGTAATGGGGAGGGGCAAATCCCCCTCCCCATTAGAAATTTTTTGAATGTCCACATTGCAATGGCAGTATTTTAAAGTGTCATCTTAACAAAATAGCTGTACTTTTTCAGTGATCCATTAGAAATTTTTTATTTCCACATTGCAATGGCAGCATTTTATGGTGTCGTCTTAACAAAATAGCTGTACTTTTTCAGTGGCCCATTAGAAACTTTTTGAATTTCCACATTGCAATGGCAGTATTTTAAGATGTCATCTTAACACAATAGCTGTACTTTTTCAGAGGCCCATTAGAAACTTTTTGAATTTCCACATTAAAATGGCAGTATTTCAAGGTGTCATCTTAACAAAATAGCTGTACTTTTTCAGTGACCCATTAGAAATTTTTTGAATTTCCACATTGCAATGGCAGCATTTTAAGGTGTCATCTTAACACAATATAGCTGTACTTTTTCAGTGACCCATTAGAAACTTTTTGAATTTCCACATTGCAATGGCAGTATTTTAAGATGTCATCTTAACAAAATAGCTGTACTTTCTTCAGTGGCCAATTGGAAATTTTTGAATTTTCACATTGCAATGGCAGCATTTTAAGGTGTCATCTTATCAAAATTGCTGTACTTTTTCAGTGACCCATTAGAAATTTTTTGAATTTCCACATTGCAATGGCAGCAGTTTAATGTGTCATCTTAACAAAATATAGCTGTACTTTTTTCAGTGATCCATTAGAAACTTTTTGAATGTCTACATTGCAATGGCAGCAGTTTAAGGTGTCATCTTAACAAAATTGTTGTACTTTTTCAGTGATCCATTAGAAACTTTTTGAATTTCCACATTGCAATGGCAGCATTTAAAGGTGTCATCTTAACACAATATAGCTGTACTTTTTCAGTGACTCATTAGAAACTTCTTGAATTTCCACATTGCAGATGCCATTTTAACAAAATAACTCCATTATTTCAGTACTGATAAAAAGTGTTTTAGGATTTCAATATATATATATTATATAATTACAATAAAAAAAATCTTTGTGTATCGTGTTCAGCAGCTCAGTTCTGCTGTTGCTGGGTTATTCTAATGAATTACTGTTTACATGAGTAAATAAGCTGACTTTTCAGCACTGTAATCAGAAACTGTCAGCTTATCCTAGTTTCTCCATATGGCCCTGAGTTGCTGACCAGTACACACTTTCCGAAATCATATTTAATGGTACACAAATCTACAAAGAGCTAATAAACTACCAGTACCAAAATCAAGAAGCCACTAGGTGTTCAGATTATAGGACCAAAACATTTTGAAATTTGACAGTTTAAAATGTGAAGGATAGCACTTGATAGCCATTCAGTCATATAATATAACAGTAAATAATTACTACAACCATGTAGCAGTAAATAATATTACGGTTATATTATTATAACAGTTCATGTAATGCAATGATATAAACACTAAACAGCAACTAAATACTATTACCATTTTGACAAATTTTTTGGAGGAGATGTCATCTCCATTTTTAGTTAGAAAAAAATAGTGTTTATCTAAATATATACAGTAAGTTATATTCATTGCAACGTGATAGTATCGTATATTATAGTAGTAAATAATGTCATTATAATCATATAATAGTAAATAATATCACGGTATATTATAACACTTCAAGTAAAACAACGATGAAAAAGTTACTAAAAACCAGTAACATTTTGTGAAATTTTTCTGGGGGGGAAATGTCAATCCTGGGGGGGAAAGTTCCCCCCCCCCCAGAGACGTCTAGATTAAACACTGGTCGACGTGTAATCCTAAAAGCTATAATTATGTTAATGTAGCCTACAGAATGTCTCAACTACGCATACAACGCGTGCGTAGGCTGCGTAGGTTACGACCGCGTACGTTAAATGTTAGGGTCGATTATTGAGACTAGGGGAGGACCACGAACTGTGCATATGACGTGGACTCGTCTGGACGTCGGAATTTTGTAACCTCAAAGAAAACGGATCGTGACTATAGGCATTTTAAATCGCAACAGTTCTGACGATGCATGCTGCATATGTCTTGCCAAGCACCGGTAACTTTAGGCTAATGTAATTGTACCTGTTGCTGGTGCGGGGGTGTAGGAGGTTTGTCCAGGTGCGAATGGTGTCGTTTTTCAGTCGGAATTCGGTACTTAGAAGCAGGCCCGCCGACAGAACTTCCGGGCCCCTGGGCTGAGCAATCACGGGCCCCAAACATAGGCGGAGTTTGAATTCCATTCTTGGAGGGGCTAAAGCCTTCTTGGGAGGAGGGGGTTAAGCCCGGGAAAAGATACCATTTAAATGTACACGGTAAGAAATGAATTTGGGTCTTTTTGGTGGGCTTAGCCCCCTAGCCCCTGATAAACTCCGCCCATGGCCCCAAACTATCTTTAGGCTTTTTGAGAAAATTTACACAAAAACAAATAGGCCCTAAAAATAACAATAGTGAGGGACCGAGGGTATGAATGTAGGCCTACGCACGCTAATGCTTAGGCCTACATTTATGATTTTAATCAGTTCTCAATGTTTAGAATTTAATTTTCAAATAATGTGGCAATCAACAAGCAGCATTTCAGGATTTAACTGCAACAATATCTGTTATAATACCGTAAAACGGGGTGACTTTGGCCCGCGGGGTGACTTTGGCCCAAAATGAAAAACTAGTTTGCACACCTCCGGGCTTCCGTAGTTATCACGTGATTTTGAATTACTTTACAGCTGACGATAAGTCATTATATCGCGAACATTTAAAAAAAAATTTGATTGATTTCATTGTAATATTTTTGGGAATTTTCCAGATTTGTTTGCTACCCTTAAAAACGTGAAAATTTTAAGATGTGCAAAATTATATTTCTGTAAAATATACCGTTAATAATACCGTGGGTATATCATTAAGCTTTTCAATGTACATTATGCCGGCATGTGTATGGCGCACCGTTTGTTCCGCGATGACGCTAGTAAGTAAGTTAAAAATGCAAGAACATTTTTTGGGGTGACTTTGGCCCAAACTTGGGGTGACTTTGGCCCATATTCTAAATTACTGTTGACGATGTATATATTATGTTTTTGTCAAAATTAATAAATGTATTTGCTTCAACTTCACTCTCTATGATATTTTGACTGGTTTTTGGTTGAGCATACCGTCCCAATTTCTTGAATGGTGACTTTGTATAGGGCCTAGTCACATGTACGAAGATGAACAATTCCCTGGTATGGTCAAAGCACTAAATAAACAAAGAACTCAAACCAACTGTTTAGCTAGAAGTGATATGAACTGGAACTGACCTGCACATGTGGATAAGATATTCTACCATACAGCAGCAGTTTTGAAAATTCCACAGTCAAAGAAAACAACTGCACGAGAATTGCTCCAAGTCCATTCATTGGAAAGTAAATGGAATTTGTGGACATTTCATTAGTCAGTTGACTTCTCATTAATCTTTTACAAGTCTTTTATAAGTACCAGTAACATTACCATAGATCATTTTTGTGTTAGTTTTAAGTTTGGATATTGTTCAAAGTGATTCACTGAGATTGAGAAGCAGATGGAGTTCACGAACATTTCAATTGTCATATGACTTCACAATAGCTCTTTACACGTCTTTTACAAGTACCAGTACCAGTGTCATTTTTGTGTTAATTATAAGTTATATATCTTTTAAAACACATTTCTTGGGCCAAAGTCACCCCAGCAATAGTTCCACTTTGTCCAATAACGGCAAAACCACTGTGGGCCTATGTCACCCCACCTGATGGGGTGACTTTGGCCCACCCCAAAAGTAAAAAAATAAAGGTTCAACTTTTTTCACACAATTTTTTTATTGTACACTTCTACTCTCTAACCCTATGCACTGCTAAAGAAATTTCAACATCAGCCATATTCAGTAAAATTATCGTTTTATTATAAAAACAAGTTGAAAATGGGCCAAAGACACCCCGTTTTACGGTATTCTGGTAGTTTTCCATTTTGTCTGCGAGCTTTAAAAAATGCACTTCGGAAATCTTCTTCCTTCATTGCCTGGAAAATTGTCCGAATGTCTTGGAGGACCGTTTTTTATAAGCTCTATAGCAGCCTATCATCTCAATCGTTTTGTGTAGCCTATAAGCCTAAACGTAGGCCCTCCCATGGAGGCAGAGTGCCAACATCAAAAACAAAACCATTTTACAGTTTCTATAATTTAAACATTTTCATAATTCTTATTTATAATGTCTTCTTTTGGAATTAAGATACTAACACCACAAACTTCATTTTTATCCATTCAGTTATATGCGATCATCATACAGGCACGTTTAATTCATTAGAATCAAACGATGTACGATGTTGCGAGAGAAATTTATCATATAGATTTGTTCACTAATGATTGAAATCTGACAACGTTATAGTGGAGCGGCCAGGAACCAAAATGTGAAGGAATTGTTCACTTTGTGATACAAGCATGAAATTTGGTACATACTACGAAAATGTCATAAGAAAAAGATTTGGCTATACGGCCATCGCAGATTTGGCCCCTGACCCCAATGGCGGCCATTTTTCAAAATGGCCGACCTGTTTACAGATTTTAAATTATCTCAGCTTCCAGTGCACTTAGAATCGTCATCTTGGTGTCAACACATACATAGTTAAAGGCGAGGATTCCAAACAAGCCATTATAAAGGTTCCCGAGAGCTTCAATGGCGGCCATTTTTCAAAATGGCCGACCAAAATACGAATTTTCAATATCTCAGCTTCTAGTACACTTAGAATCGTCATCTTGGTGTCTAAACATACATAGTTAAGGTCAGGCATTCCAACAGAGCCAATGAAAATGTTCCCCATGGATTCAATGGCGGCCATTTTCCAAAATGGCCGACCTAAAAAAATAATACTTCAATATCTCAGCCTCCAGTACACTTAGAATCGTCATCTTGGTGTCTAAACATACATAGTTAGGGGTGAGGATTCCAAAAAGACCATTACAAATGTGCCGCAGTGGCGGCCATTTTCCAAAATGGCCGACCAAAAAAGGATATTTCAATATCTCAGCTTCCAGTACACTTAGAATCGTCATCTTGGTGTCTAAACATACATAGTTAAGGGCGAATTTTAAAGGAATCAAATACAAACGTTTCTGTTCACATGATTCGCAGCCAAGGACGTGAATGGTGCGGTAGGGTAAAAAGTTCCTGCTTATTTGAAAATCAGCTGTTATGGGCTCATGGTGCATCAAGTATAAATATAGTATAATCCAAGCTATTTACTGCATCATACTTTTTCTGAAACTTCTGATTGAGTTCATGTTCATTTGGCAATAAAACAAGTCTTGGAATATATGAAATATATAAGAAAGGTAAAGTTTTTCAATCAGGTTAAGGTTCTCAGCAGTGTTATCGAGGAGATGGGAAACCAATTTATTGACGATAGCAATGACCTACTTGTCCAGGATACCAGAGATCTGGCCGATCAAATAGTGATGAACACCATGTGCAACCTCGGAGTACAACTACTGTTGTACTAGTACAACAACTAGAGTAGTACGAAACACTTATCAAGGAACGTCTCATTAACCAAACGTGACCTGTCAGTGATCCAATAAAAAGAAATAACTTCCCTCTCTTCAGTCGTCCGCCTGTATGGGACAAGTCACGAGCAAAAGAACATTTTTGTCATCTGTGAAGAAGGACTGTTCACTATTCTCCAGGTTGTACATTTCCTGTTAGACACGCGAAGGAGACCTGGTCACGTGGACGATTTTTTTGCTCACGAGAACCAGGCATGCCACCCATCACTCTCGAATATGGACATACTACGGCTAGGAATTAGGCCAGACAGTAACTGTCTAGAAGAACTAATTCCTACTTCAGATATCCAACCAGGCCATTCACTGGGTATTCCAATTGTTGACGCTCTTATACTGGATGAAGCCGTCATAGTCATCATGCTGAAGCCTGGCACTGCATGCTCCTTTTCAGATTATTCCTCCCATACCTTCTTGCCCTACTTCACAAGACAGCTAGAGCACGTGCATAGAGTAGATGCTGTATGGGATGAATACGTGCGTGGCAGCTTGAAGACACACACACACGCAGGCAGAGTTGTTTTCTTTCTTGAGTCTGCGAATAGCAAAACTATAAATAGAAACAGGGAGACAGATCATAGCTACTTACCACAAGGATGTTCTCGATCTGTACTCGGCAAAAAGACACAACTGTACTTGCTCCATGCACTCAGGAGGAAGCTGATACAAAAAAATTTCTGCATGTCTCCGATGCTCCCATACATGGTCATCGTAAGGCGATGATGCGCACCGTTGACTCTGACGTGATGGCGTTGGCCGTAGCAGCAGTTCAGCAGCTGAACATTGATGAACTGTGGGTTGATTTTGCCTCAGACAAAAAGCCTCAGATACCTGCCAACCCATGAGATGGCGAGTGCCCTCGGTCCAGAAAAGTGCGTATTCTTGTCCTTTCTACACGCATTCAATGGATGTGACACAGTATCATCCTTTGCTGGGTGCGGAAAAAGACTGTCTGGGATATTTGGAAGACATCCAGCGATATCACCCCAGCCTTCTGCACCCTATAGCATCAACTCCCAGCTCTGTTTATGATGAGCTCGATGTAATTGAGTGCTTTGTGGTTCTTCTGTACGACCGTGTTAGTGGTGAGGAGAAGGTGAATGAGGCAAGAAAGCAACTGTTCGCACAGAAAGACAGAACTATGGATGGCCTTCCACCAACTCCAGCTGCTCTGGTGAAACACACAAAGAGAGCTGCCTACCAAGCAGGTCACGTTTGGACAAAGATGTTCATAGCTGTTCCTAAACTACCATGTCCTGGTCAATGGGGTGGCTGAAAACGATTAAGGGTGGCTGGGGAGTGAAGTGGACAACACTTCCCGGAGAGCCACGTGCCGGTTGTGAACTGCTCATATGTGGCTGTGAGGAGGGATGTAGGGTACAGTGCAAATGTGTGAAAGCTTCTCTACACTCTACAGTGTACTGGTCTCTGTCTGTGCAGAGGCCTATGCGACCGTGAATGACGTGGATGATGTTGTATAATTCTGTGGTCAGTACATTGTCTGCATAATGGCCCCCAAATGTGGACTTAAGACACGATAGGAACATCTAACCTACGACCAGGTCAGCAAAATCTTGAATTGCATATATTCCAAAACTTGTTTTATTGCCAAATGAACTCAATCAGAAGTTTCAGAAAAGTATGATGCAATAAATAGCTTGGATTATACTATATTTATACTTGACGCGCCATGAGCCCATAACAGCTGATTTTCAAATAAGCGGAACTTTTTACCTCACCGCACCATTGACATCCTTGGCTGCGAATCTTGTGAACAGAAACATGTGTATTTGATTCCATTAAAATTTCTGCTCTTGACTATGTATGTTTAGACACCAAGATGACGATTCTAAGTGTACTGGAAGCTGAGATATTGAAATATCCTTTTTTGGTCGGCCATTTTGGAAAATGGCCGCCATTGATGCTCTGCGGAACATTTGTAGTGGTCTTTTTGGAATCCTCGCCCCTAACTATGTATGTTTAGACACCAAGATGACGATTCTAAGTGTACTGGAGGCTGAGATATTGAAGTATTATTTTTTTAGGTCGGCCATTTTGAAAAATGGCCGCTATTGAAGCTATGGGGAACATTTTCAATGGCTCTGTTGGAATGCCTGACCTTAACTGGGTATGTTTAGACACCAAGATGACGATTCTAAGTGTACTAGAAGCTGAGATATTGAAAATCCGTATTTTGGTCGGCCATTTTGAAAAATGGCCGCCATTGAAGCTCTCGGGAACATTTGTGATGGTTCTTTTGGAATCCTCGCCCCTAAATATGTATGTTTTGACACCAAGATGACGATTCTAAGTGCACTGGAAGTTGAGATAATTTAAAATCTGTAAACAAGTCGGCCATTTTGAAAAATGGCCGCCAATGGGGCCAGGGACCAAATCTGCGATGGCCGTATAGCCAAATCTTTTTCTAAGGACATTTTCGTAGTATGTACTAAATTTCATGCTTGTATCACAAAGTGAACAATTTTTGACCAGGCCGCTCTACTATTATGCGGATGTAGCAGAAGAACGTTCTGAGAAGGAAGTGAGCGAAAACAAAACACTGAATAAATAAATAAGGTAGGCTAATGGACAGTTGCTTGAAACTTAAACAGTTGCAGTTATGTAACAGTAATAGCCTATTATAAATCACAAACAATAGACTATATAAGTGACTATGGGTTGGGCCCGCGACCCACAATCAACATATAAAACGTATTATAATCACTGTCGCCCGGGCCCCCTCCGGGCCCCTGAAAGTCGCCGGACCCCTGGGCATTTGCCCCCCCCCTGTCCCCCCCCCCTCTCGGCGGGCCTGCCAAGGCCTACTCTATCTTGATCAAGCACGCCGAAAAGCAACCGAATCAACCAGTGTCTAGTAGAGGCATCTTCTGGGGGAAGTTCTCCCTCCCCTCAAGAAAAATTTCAGAGCTTTTTTTACATTTATGTATTGCGTGACATGACCGGTTTGACCCAGTTATGACACTTTGTTTTGTGCTCTACTTTTCATCCGGACACACAGTGGCGGAGCTAGGAGGCTAAGCCCCCCTGAAAAAGGCCATCCATTTTTTCTCCCATGTAAAAATAAAAATTTTGGACGATTTACCCCCTTTAGCCCCCCCCCCCAACTGAAATCCTGGCGCCGCCACTGTGGACACAGTGTATAATGTCTGTTCGACTGCTACATTTCTCTTACTTCTCTGGAAGTCTCCGCTGCTGAATGCTTATGCTTTGCTCCGTAACCCACTGAATGGATCGAATAGCGGATGCCTTTAGTTTACGACGGCGCTAGCTCAACAGAATTTGGTCTTACAATAGCCTATGCTCACGCTAATTAGGCTAATAAAACTACTGCAGTTTGTTGCATAATTATTTCAAGCCTATATCCTATACATAATATTATGTTACCAGTAAGATTCAGATGCTGAACACCGGCTCACATAACAAAAGCAAACAATAGCTAGGAAACAACGAGTTTCATTGTTTCTCATTGTTGTTTTTCAAAGCAAAGAGTCGGGACCTCTTAGACTGCGCGGTAGGCATCGGTGCGTCTATAGTATGAGTCTAAGGAGACATGCAGGTAGAGATCCAATCCTTCGAGAATAATACAGTTATACTTCACTGATGAGGAGGCGATGATCGTTGCACATGCAGGACACGCGGACTTATGCACAACATCAGTTGTGTTCCGATGTGGAGTGCGATAGATATGCATATAGGCAGATGCATACATTTAGTGAGATAGATTAATAGGAAGAGGGACACACAGATATAGGTCTACATCGTAGAGACGAAAACTGACGGACGGACAGACAGACAGAGGGAAAGAGAGAGAGAGGTCAGCCTGTGGGTGTGTATGTGTGTGTGTGCGCGCGTGTGTGTGTGCGCGCGTGTGTGTGTATGTGTGTATGTGCGTGCGTGTGTGCGTGCGTGTGTGTGTGTGTGTGTGTGTGTGTGTGTGTGTGTGTGTGTGTGTGTGTGTGTGTGTGTGTGTGTGTGTGTCTTGCGCGTGACTTCCAACACAATTCAATATCGCTTATACGAAACGCCCTCTGTCTGTGTATAAATTGACTGGATCAACTATACGGCCTCCTACATGTATGGTAGTATCAATAGACCTACTCTGTCGTAGGCCTACCTGCAGTCATCGAAGCTAATAGCTAAAGGCCTATACCGACCGACCATAGACCCATTCTTTTCTCTCTCCCTCTTTCTGTGTCTGTCTCTGTGTGTTTGTCTCTCTGTCCGTATGTTGGTCTGTCTGTCTGTCTGTCTGTCTGTCTGTCTGTCTGTCTGTCTCTCTCTCTCTCTCTCTCTCGGTCGCTGATGGCCTGGAATTACTTACTATGTGCAGTTGGTTCCGCTCATTAGACTTGGCCTTGGTCCAGCAAAACCTGCCAGCCACGTCAGTCTCAGCATCTGCACCAACGACGACAAATTCGGACCAATTCGTCGGTCAATCGCCGTCGTTGTCGTCGTCTCTTGTCGTTGTCGTCTCTTGTCGTTGTCATAGTTTATGTTCTCCTGAAGTCTCATGTTAGGGACTCTGCAGAGTCTGAGACTTTTAGTTGAGCGCTGTTTGTTTGTCGTCACTTCGGAATTAAGGCGAAAGAAAGTCTGAAAGAGGATAGAAGTGTTCGCAGCGTCGTTCTTTGCAGCTAGACACTAACTGGACTGAGTGGCCAGCAAGATCTCGAGGTGATTAATTAATTTTTTTAACTGATAATTAATCAATGTAATAACCTTCTTTATTCGCCATCTTCGACTGAAGTACGCAGACATCTTTTAATTGGAGGGTAGGCCTATGGTGAATTCGGTGTGGACATGAGATATAAGCTAAGGCAATGGATCCCATCCAATCGAATAATGTGCCTGAACCGAATCTTTTGCTCATGCAGCAGCACGTCTACTTGGAGAAACCCCCAATAATTTTGGTCATGTGTCGCGGCGCATCGAGTATAGGATCGCTGTCAGTCTGGTATTGCCTCCCACATTATCTGCGAGAGTTCTGTTGTTCCACAGGTATTCAAGGCCACGGCCCCTAATTCGTTCTGCACAGAAGCTAGGAGCGTTCACGGTTCCATTCGCTCGAACTGCAACTATGCAGAATCGAGCATTTCAGTGGTGGACCCAGTTGTCTGGCCTGGAATGGGCTCCCACAGGAGCAGCATTCTGCTTCTTGGGGCTCTCACTTGAGTATTTTTTTAAACTAAATTCTTATTGTGCTTTTTGCCGTGCCAGAGTCGGGAGCGCTTCTTTGAAGACGCGCTTTATAAATCCCGGAATGAATGAATGAATTACCTAACAGGGTTATGATGAGATGCATGTAGTCAAATTAGTTATGTCAGCCTGCTTAATTCTTGCATTTTTTTTTACAATAATGCATTATTCCATTTGCCAATAGTATGATCGATTCGCTGAGGTAGATCGAAGCAAGAGATGTGCCAGATCTGGCAGATCAAATCATCAGATCAAATCATCAGATCAAATCATCAGATCAAATCATCAGATCAAATCATCAGATCAAATCATCAGATCAAATCATCAGATCAAATCATCAGATCAAATCATCAGATCAAATCATCAAAGCAATTTATCGCTATAGATGATACATGTAGGCTTGATTCAAAGTTTATGCATATAATTATATTCTAAATGTATTCTATACCTGGAGTCCTGGACAGAAATACAGCTGCAGAATAGCGTTATGTTTCGACTATATGTTTAATTATCACAGCCTCACAGGTAGTAGGCTCGGTGGCAATAATTTAAGGAAAAACTTAACTGCGTCTTAAGTGATCTACACACACACACACACATACATACACACACACACACACACACACACACACACACACACGTCTTTCCTGTGTACGATAAGCTCTGAATCTTATTCTTAATCCAAATCGTGCTGTAACTCCTGAGTCGATCCTAACTAGGCCTATATAGGCTACCGTATGCATTAAATCAATCCATTCCAGCATCTCTCATGCACGATGGTATAACTGAGGAAATTGCTGTTCACTCCGCACATGAATCATATCACGTACACAGAAATAGACGCACCCTATTATTTCCATCGTCCATAGGCGGAAACTTTGTCCAGAAGTTGGGGAGGGGGAAGGACGAACGAGCGGCGCCGAAGGACGATCACCGAGTCGAAGTAGGCAATTCTTGGCGGACGAAATTTTCTGACGACCATTGTTTTAGTCGTTTGGTCGAAATTTCGTGAAAATATTTATATATGCTTTATTTTCCCTGCAAAACAGCTGACTACCGTACCTTTTTGGTCTTTAACTTCTATTTTGGTTGGCAGAATTTACCAATTATATCCTCACACCCTTGAAATTTGCAATACTTGCCAGTGGCGGCGCCAGGATTTCAGTTTCGGGAGGGGGGGCTGAAGCCTCGACCGAAATCTCATGAAAATTTTCCATATTCGCCGCCAAAATTTCTGACGACCTTTTTTTTAGTCGTCAACCCAAAATCGTGGATATTTCACTGTAAAAAATTTCGGATGGCACTTTTTCAGGGGGGGCTGAGCCTCTTGTAGGGGGGCTTAACCCCCAGCACCCCTAGCGCCGCCACTGATACTTGCTATTCACGATTCACGAATATTTATTAAATCTTTGCGGGATATGAACGTATGGGTTTATGTTGGGAGGACCGGACCGTTCCCTCTAAGTCTCTGCCCATGCCAGCGTCGTCGTCATCATCATCACCAAGGGCGGATACAGGAATTTTCGAGGGGGGGCCAAAATTTTTGGTCTTGTGAGACAGGAGAAAATTTTCCGGGAAAAAATACCATTTCATCCGCCGAAAAAACTGATGACCTTTTTTTTTTTTTTTTAGTCATCGACCAATTTTCCGGGGAAAAAATACCATTTCATCCGCCGAAAAAACTGATGACCTTTTTTTTTTAGTCATCGACCAATTTTCCGGGGAAAAAATACCATTTCATCCGCCGAAAAAACTGATGACCTTTTTTTTTTAGTCATCCATTCATTTTTCAGGAAAAGAAGATGCCATTTCCGAACGGGGGGGGCCACGTCCCGTACGATTTTCTAATAGGGGGGCCAGATGTCCTGTTTTCTCTCCCACTACAGGTGTTTAAAACCAAATGGGGGGCCACGCTCCATGTAATTTTTAAATGGGGGGGGCCATGGCCGGATTGGCCCTCCTGGATCCGCCCCTGATCATCACATCATATCGCTGCAGTTCTCAGTGATTCACATCGATGATGATGGATTCTAGGGAGACGGACCTCACTTCGTTCGTGACTTTTACAGGTCTTTCCAACTTCCAACTTTAAGAATTGAGGTTTCATAGTTTCATATAGACTCTACTTTGCCGTTGAGTGTGGAATTGCAACAGTCACTGCAGCGATCGATCGACTGTTGAGATTAGTGGATAATCATTTGATGCCTAAAACCTCATTGTGTAGAAACTGAGCAAACGATCGATAAAAATAAAGCTTTGACTTTAATCTTGTGCAGACGATGAATCGGATTTGATCGAATAATTTTTATTCTTAACTCCATTTGCAATTCTAAACTCGCAATAGACGTCCAACGTCACATATGCTTATACCGGTAGAATATATGTAGGCCTACATAGGCCTATATGAGCCTACATCTATATAAATGGGCGACGCAATTATGCTTGAGGCATAGTCCTAGCTATAATTATATACTTAAGGGTCCTATTATGTGCGGATGCGATATATAGGCCTATAGAGCCTTAACGCATTGATTTCGCGGGTGTAAAATATCAGTTGCTAATGCATGAGAATATTATGCTGCAGTGCATTGGTCGCACTGCATATAAATGGGGAGTAAACGTTTGCGCACTTGCTGTTTGACGGAGGCGTGTGTTTGTATGTTTGTATGTGCACTTCTTATAGCGCCCTTTCAAGCTGTCCATACTCAGAAGCGCTCCCGATTACAGAACGGGCACTGCATCGGACTTTCACGCCGAAGCGCTGAGCAATTGTGAGTGAAGGACCTGCTCAACGTTCATACGCGGCGGCTTTAGGTGGATTCGAACCTGCAACCCTTCGGCTGCATGGCGACGAACGCATAATTATGGTTGCAGGTGGCTTCAGTCTCTGCACATCCTGCGATGTCATTGTTGTCATTGTTGTGTCATCGTGTAACTATTATGACATAGGATCGAGTTCGTGGCATTGTCTTCCATGCAGAATCTATAGCTGACGTAGGCCTAATTGGGTGTCTGGTTGCAGGTTTGACCCTAGGCTGCCTTATTGTCTGGTTTCTCTTTCTCTGGTTGTCTGTGCATCATGATGATGACTGCATATCATGATGTTTGTATATTCGTTTAATAAGCAAAAACAGGTTGGCAAACCGCAACCTCGAACATTGAGATTGACAAAAATTACATTGAAATAAAAAATATTAATATTATAGGGAGTAATCAGTTATTGGAATTAAATTGAATCAATAGTTAGACTATGCTTTAATAATGTGTTTGAAAACGACTCTATAGAAACTGATGATGATGTCCGCATAATTATCATGATGATGATGATGGCTGCATGTCATGATGATGATGATGATGATGATGATGGCTGCATGTCATGATGATGATGATGATGATGATGATGATGATGATGATGATGATGATGATGATGATGATGATGATGATGATGGCTGCCTCTGCTTCTGTGTCGTCGTCGAAAGCCATCTCTCATCAAAGCAGTGAATAAATTATAAATTATATCTCTGTGTGTAGTAACTCTAAGCGACGCTTGTGCTGATCGTTTAAAGAAATACAGCTGCGACAATGGCCAGGACTAGAACATGGAGCATGGATGTGGTTGCCATGCAGTGTGTTGCCAGGTGGTTGCCAGGCAACGTGTTGCTGCAGCCGATGAAGGCTGCCGAAGCTAACAGCAGTCAATTGGTTTTTGAAATCGACTTAACAAAAGGTGGCAGAGGTTCATACAGGCGCATTCTAGACAGCGCAATAGAAATTCCGTTCATGATCGGTTGGCCATAGAAATATCGAAGGGTATACCTTATTGTTTCGTTGGACAGCTAAATTCATTGTTCTCGCGAGTACAAGCACTAACGTCACGGTTCAGGGCATGTTCTACAGCTGAATTGGTACATGTATATGCGTGCCTCAGCCAGTTCAGGTGCAAAACATACCATGTATAGGTCTACTGTCATCACAAAAGAACTATGGAGTCAGCTCTTTAACGAAACAATAGGTCAGCATTTAATAATAGCCTTTGTGCAACAGTTAGTAGCCTAATACAGGGCGGGAATTGCCGGGGGAGTTGTGGGAGTTCAACACCCCTATAGTCTTTATTAGGACCCCATAGCAAAGCCCTCACTGCACGCCCCAAGTCCACACGAATCAACGTCTGACAAACAGTTATTTTTCTACAATTCTTATACTGGCCTAATGAATGTTTTGTATGGTGCCATTAGAAACATTACAATGAAAAGAAAATTGTTATAATTCTAATTGCATCTGGAACTTATTCTGTAATGATAGCAATTTATACGAAGAAGAAACAATGGGAGACCGGGATGGCATTGTGATTTAGCATTGCAAGGATATGTCTTCTTAATGCTATACTTAAAAAATTAGTCAGCATTCATTTGGAACCATCAATAACCCATGCATCCATCATGAGATCTTTCCTGTATATACGTCCTCAACTTGCACTTATAATTATAATATTATATGCAGCACAACAGTGTGAGAATTGCGAACAAATAACTGGGAGTGGGGGGTTGGCCTATGATAAACTTGGAATTGGGGTGTGAAAAACAGAGTTTACTATGGGGCACTAAGAAAGACTGGGGGTTGAAACCTCCCCGCCCCCAACCCCAGGCAATTCTCACCCTGCAGCACAACCCGTGAACAGATGTCGTTTTGAAGCCATTGGAAACTATCAGAGTTCATGGAGTTCGTATACAAACGGCGCTATGGTTAGAGCAGTCTTGACGGACGCCTTGCGTAGACTATTGTCCTATTTAGCACGAACGTAACATGCATGCATTTATGTATGTATTTATGTATGTATTTATGTATGTATTTATGTATGTATTTATGTATGTATTTATGTATGTATTTATGTATGTATGTGTGCATGTATGTATGTATGTATGTATGTATGTATGTATGTATGTATGTATGTATGTATGTATGTAATTATGTATGCATGTATGCATGTATGCATGCATGCATGCATGTATGCATGCATGCATGTATGCATGCATGCATGTATGTATGTATGCATGTATGTATGTATGTATGTATGTATGTATGTATGTATGTATGTATGTATGCATGCATGCATGCATGCATGCATGCATGTATGTATGTATGTATGTATGTATGTATGTATGTATGTATGTATGTATGTATGTATGTATGTATGTATGTATGTATGTATGTATGTATGTATGTATGTATGTATGTATGTAATCGTAATCGTAATCTCGAAATTTCTAAAGCGCCACTCGAAAGCCAAGCGCGGGGCACCAGCTTATTCACGAGCGCTGCGTTGCGTTAGAAGGGTTGTCCCTGAGAATAGTCCGTGGTGGTCCGGGTCGAGTTACCATAGGATCAGAGGGGCGGAACAGCTACTAAGGTGGGTGTCGTCTGGGCCGGGAATTGGAGGGTGGAGGATCAGTTGAGATAGGGTAAGAGATCGTGAAAAGGAGTGTCTTAAGTTTCGAATGAAAAGCCCGAGGTGTGATGGATAGAGGAGCCTGAGGAAGGTTGTGGTGTGTGATTAGAAATGACGATGAAGGGACTGAAAAGGATCGGAATTCAGGAGGCAGATCATTCCAAAGGCGTGGTGCTGAGATGTATATGGCTCGGTTGGAGAACTTGAGATGACTTGTGACCGGGGGTCGAGAAAGTGTAAGACAGGCGGATGATCGGGTAGAACGGGTAGGCTGGACGGTGAAGAGTTCGTGAAGATAGCTGGGCTGGGAGCATTGTAAAGAGTTGTAAGTTAAGGAGAGAACTTTTAAGTGGATTCGCTCTGGGATTTTCAGCCAGTGAAGAGACTTGAGGACAGGGGTGATGTGATGATGTCTGGGTGTTCTGGTGACGGCTCTAGCTAGAGAATTTTGAATGAGTTGGAGGCGCTTAAGTTGTGTGGAATCAAGGTTTAAGAACAGGGAGTTGCAGTAGTCAAGCTTTGAGTGGACGATGGACGTAGCAATGGTGGAAGCAGTCTTGAAATCAAGCATATAGGTCGGATGCGTCGGAGGTCTCGGATGTGCATGTATGTATGTATGTATGTATGTATGTATGTATGTATGTATGTATGTATGTATGTATGTATGTATGTATGTATGTATGTATGTATGTATGTATGTATGTATGTATGTATGTATGTATGTATGTATGTATGTATGTATGTATGTATGTATGTATGTATGTATGTATGTATTTATGTATGCATATATGTATCTATGTATGTATGCAAGTATGTGTGTATGATTGTATGTATGATTGTATATATTTATGTATGCATATATGTATCTATGTATGGTTCTGCCTCACTCAGTATTGGTTGCTCACCTGTCCATATCATCGCAAATGTTAACTCGCAATCAATCACTGTGTGTACTATCCTGTAAGCAAAATTTTCTGCTTGTCTTTGTTTTGTTTTTTTGGTGGATCAATAAACCAATTGAATTGAATGCAAGAATGTATGTATGATTGTATGCATGATGACGGTTTGGTTTTGGTGAACCACATGTATCCATCACATGGTTGATTGATGTTTTGCGATTATATCATAGACACCTGAGCTATTTACAGATATTATAATAATATATAGATTGGAAGAGGTCTAATTCATTAAGCTTACAATTATTATCGCTGAGCAGAACGTGCTGCACGATCAAACCACAAAATCTCTTCGTATATAAATTCGTTGATGCTGTAGAAACGAGAAAATAATCATCTGTTATTTCGATGCAGTGCAGCCATTCGGTAACAGTGGATCGACCCTCAAAGTATATAGGACTATACATAATACAATCGAAGTAAAGCGATACGCTTGAAGCGTGGGGATAGGCATCACAGGTAGGCCTACACAGAGCCTTCAACTACTGCAATAGAAGGCTTTGGGCCTACATGTAGACCTACCTGCTGCGGTCCATGTTGCCGAATTTCCACTAACTTACTAAGTCACAGTGGACTCAGTGTATACCTTATACCAATAACTCACACAGCACCTAGGCTACACAGTCATTTGATACGTACACATAGGTCTATACACATTACACATTGGCTACACCTGGGACCATAGCTGCAATCACGTCCTAAAAGTTGGGGGGGAACCAAATGAATCACGTCCTAAAAGTTGGGGGACCACTCAAAAGTTGGGGGAACGCGTCCCGTGGGTCCCATATATGGGTGGTTGCGCCTATGCCTGCATGGGACTGTGAGCCTTGGGGGTAGGCCTTGAACCGTCATCAAGATGATTGTGTAAGCCTAGAATTAATTGGAATTTGCGCCAATGACTCACCACACAATGAAAATGGAGCTGATTGAGTCGATGTGCAATCACTATAGGCCTATTATAGGCCTATACCATATGAGACTAAACAAAATTACCTGGAAGCTTCGTCATAGCTGGATGAGGTCTTACCTTGCAGTGCATGGAGCAGGACTATATAGTCTACGTCTCTGTACTGATTATTTCATTCGCAGACTTTTAAGTCAATCGTGTTCTGAGGTATATGCCAGCAACTGTATCTAAGTCTTCGTGTATAATAATAATAATAATTAAGCTGGTTTCCTGCGCTTTGCCTCTGACTATAGAGCCAGACACTTTCGAGTCTGCGATTTCTATTCCGAAACCGAATAGGGCCTACTTCGCACTTTATATCTTCTAAAGTCGGACGAAGCTGAGAATTTCCTGTTTTTGTTGAAAGTTCTCTATCTGAAGCGAAAACTGGTGTCTCTTACTCCTATAATTGTCTCAACTCACCTCCCCAGTTTCACGGATTGTACATCGGCACATCATGCCAGCTAGGCTGCTGACGAAAAGAATAGGTAGGTCGCCATCTCCGACAAGCAGTGAAGGCTTATAGGCACTTCCTGCGTTCAGATTGTTTTGAGTAAGAAAGATAAACGAGTTTAAACGACACCATCGATGGGATTAAGACAAGTGATCGCCCGCCTCGTGTTTCTCATTCATTCATTTAAGACATTTATATAGCGCTTCTTCAAGAGTATCTACTCAGAAGCGCTGGAGTGGAGTGGCCAGGAATTTATAATGGGGGTTTGGAGGGTTTAATGGCCTGGCTGGATTCCCTTTCTGACACCAAACCAACAGTGTTACGGTAAATAAAAAGGGAATAAAGTAACAAAGGGAATAAGGTAAGAAAAACAATTGTTACTACAAGCAATTGTTTTGTCTTTCTTATTTAAGTGGATAAATAACCTTTAAACAAACTTTTTCCTAGGCCAATTGGTGGTTTTAACCTCCGAAAGCCCTCTTGTCTACGCCACTGTTCTCACGATCCATGATGAAAGTCTAAAAGGCCAACACAAATATAATACACAATCGGTCGAATAGTTTTTGTGATTAATAATTATTCAGTTGTGGAGTTCTCAGCAGAATATTTACTATTGAGACTCATTGTCGATGATTGAGAATAATTCATTCCGATCGATGATTATTGAAGAAATGCTTCTGTGTGTGTATGGGATAGGGGTAAGCGTAGACCTGTGTATTTCTGTCTCTGCCTTTGTGTGCCTATAGCTGTCTCCTGGTGCATTTATGAATTGATGAGAGACCCGTCTGTGCGTGTCTGTCTGTGTTCATCTGTCTGTGTGTTCATCTGTCTGTGTGTTCATCTGTCTGTGTGTTCATCTGTCTGTGTGTTCATCTGTCTGTGTGTTCATCTGTCTGTGTGTTCATCTGTCTGTGTGTTCATCTGTCTGTGTGTTCATCTGTCTGTGTGTTCATCTGTCTGTGTGTTCATCTGTCTGTGTGTTCATCTGTCTGTGTGTTCATCTGTCTGTGTGTTCATCTGTCTGTGTGTTCATCTGTCTGTGTGTTCATCTGTCTGTGTGTTCATCTGTCTGTGTGTTCATCTGTCTGTGTGTTCATCTGTCTGTGTGTTCATCTGTCTGTGTGTTCATCTGTCTGTGTGTTCATCTGTCTGTGTGTTCATCTGTCTGTGTGTTCATCTGTCTGTGTGTTCATCTGTCTGTGTGTTCATCTGTCTGTGTGTTCATCAGGAGTGGCTGCTATGAGCGTTGAAGACTGGGAGGCGAAGATGGTCGACTCGTGCAACCGATCGCTTAGAACAGCGCTACACAAGAACGTCGTTGAGCAGAGCAACTGTGACAGTGCGACGAGAACCCTGGACGCACAGAAGAGATGGGTTCACAGTCGACTGACGAAGGAGGAAAGGGAAGTCCGACAGCAACTCCAGCTACTCCAGCTCGAGCAGAAACATCTCTCCGAACAACCGGTCTCATCCGAAACAGGTACGATTTATATAGCTCTCAATGCAGGCACTTTTGTGTAGGCCTATATTGGCCTACTGTAACTGACTAGAATCGTATTGTAATTTCTGAGAATGCATATTGCCATGGATTGACGATAGCATGTCAATGTGTTATGGACAATGGACATATGACTCCAAGGAGAGAGACTTGTTGTATGGTCTATATAGACAAAACACAGTCATGCAGTTAATATTGTGCCGTAAACCCGATCCATTTTTCGGTATAAAAATTTAATAGGATCGGATGAAGAATGCAAGATTTATTCGGTAACTTCATGATGACCCGACCACATCGTCTACAGTATATTATGTATATTGGCTACAATGACGGTGATATTCTCCGATATCTCACGTGTCAGATAATGTTCCACACCCCACCTGCAGGACCACTTCCATCTACTGGATAAAGCTGTCTTCATAATTTCCTCCATTGAGAGCTTGCAAATCTGCTGGGTGCCGTCTCTATACACTCTTAGCAAAATCCTAACTACAAGATATCATATAGCAACTTAGGTATTTTTATGGTAACCATGGTTACCAAGAAGTAGGCATGTTGCTGTAGAGGGTTGAAACAAGTTTGAGGTTATCAACGCGGCTGGAAGCTTACTAGTGGTCCACGGAGGTTACTATAGATCAATCTCAAGCAATTTGAAACAGCCTGAAGTAAGGTCAAGTGGTGGGTTGGTATTGGGTGGTGTGGTGTGGGTGGGTGAGGTGAATGTGGGTGGGGTGATGTGGGTGTGGGAGGGCGAAACACCCAGCCCCTCAAGTCGTGTGTTGGTATTGGGGTGGGGTGGGATGAGGTGGGTGTGGGAACCCAAAACACCTAGCCCCTAATATCTGTGGCAACCTGCCTTGCCAGATAAATTTCGGTGTTTCGTCACTTCTTCCACCCACCTCCCGACCCACTCCACCCGAATACCCATCAACCCACCACGAGTTTACACCTCCGCCCACACCGGGCATGGCCGGTTGCCACAAATATGCGTAGCCTCATAGTAAATGAGGCTATGCAAATTTGTGGCAACCGGCCTTGCCCGGTAAATTTCGGTATTTCGCCCCTTCTCACACCCACCTTCCGCCCCATCTCACCCCAATACCCATCAATCCTACCACCACACACAACTCCACAATTCACTTACCTCACTCCACGAAATCCCCACTCACGCCGTTCCCACTCCACCTACAACTCAATCCAATCTAATGCTGTGCTGGGGATGTGGTGGACCGGGTGGGTGCGAAGTGGGCAGTGCAGTGGGGCGAAAAACCAAAATTTTGGTGCGCTGGATGGTAGATTGGGTGGTAGGCTGAGTGGTGGGCGGGTCGGAGCTTACTACTTGGTAAGCTTGTCACCTAGCGAACACTTTCTAAACAGCGACGCCATGAGACGCCGCCTGTGGAGTATAGGTAGTGGCAGCAGCGTAAATAGCAGTAGTATACTATAGCAGTAGCCGTAGCAGAGGCGGTGGTAGTAGTTATGATAACCATGATGATGATGATGATGATGATGATGATGATGATGACGATGACGATGACGATGACGATGACGATGACGATGACGACGGCGACGGCGATGACGACGACGGTGGGGTGGTGGTGGTTGTGGTGGTGGTGATGATGTTGATCACGATGATGATGATGATGGCGGCGGTGGTGGAGGTGGTGGTGGTAATGGTGGTGGTGGTAGTGGTGGTGGTAGTGGTGGTGGTTGTGGTTGTGGTGGTGGTGATGATGATGATGATGATGGCGGTGGTGGTGGTGGCGGTGGTGATGGTGGTGGTGGTAGTGGCGGCGGTGGTGGTGGTGGTGATGGTGGTGGTGGTAGTGGTGGTGGTAGTGGTGGTGGTTGTGGTGGTAGTGGTGGCGGTGGTGGTGGTGATGGTGGTTGTGGTGGTGGTGATGATGATGGCGGCGGTGGTGGTGGTGGTAGTGGTGGTGATGGTGGTGGTGGTGGTGATGGTGGTGGTGGTGGTGATGATGATGGCGGCGGTGGTGGTGGTGGTAGTGGTGGTGATGGTGGTAGTGGGGGTGGTGGTGGTGGTGGTTGTGGTGGTGGTGGTGGTGGTGGTGATGATGATGATGATGATGATGTCTCCGTTGGTGGTGGTGGTGGTGGTGATGGTGGTGGTGGTAGTGGCGGCGGCGGTGGTGGTGGTGTTGATGGTGGTTGTGGTGGTGGTGATGATGATGATGATTATGGCGGCGGTGGTGGTGGTGTTGATGGTGGTGGTGGTTATGGTGGTGGTGATGATGTTGATGATGATGATGGCGGCGGTGGTGGTGGTGGTGGTGATGGTGGTAGTGGCGGCGGTGGTGGTGGTGGTGATGGTGGTGGTGGTTGTGGTGGTGGTGATGATGATGGTGGTAGTGGTGGTGATGATGGTAGTGGGGGTGGTGGTGGTTGTGGTGGTGGTGATGATGATGGCGGCGGTGGCGGTGGTGGCGGTGGTGGTGGTGGTGGTGGTGATGGTGGTGGTGGTAGTGGCGGCGGCGGTGGTGGTGGTGGTGATGGTGGTTGTGGTGGTGGTGATGATGATGATGATGATGATGATGGCGGCGGTGGTGGTGGTGTTGATGGTGGTGGTGGTTGTGGTGGTGGTGATGTTGATGATGATGATGGCGGCGGTGGTGGTGGTGGTGGTGGTGATGGTGGTAGTGGCGGCGGTGGTGGTGGTGGTGATGGTGGTGGTGGTTGTGGTGGTGGTGATGATGATGGTGGTAGTGGTGGTGATGGTGGTAGTGGGGGTGGTGGTGGTGGTGGTGGTGGTGATGATGATGGCGGCGGTGGCGGTGGTGGTAGTGGTGGTGATGGTGGTGATGGTGGTAGTGGTGGCGGTGGTGGTGGTGGTGATGGTGGTGGTGGTTGTGGTGGTGGTGATGATGATGGCGGCGGTGGTGGTGGTGGTAGTGGTGGTGATGGTGGTGGTGGTGGTGATGGTGGTAGTGGTGGCGGTGGTGGTGGTGGTGATGGTGGTGGTGGTTGTGGTGGTGGTGATGATGATGGCGGCGGTGGTGGTGTTGGTAGTGGTGGTGATGGTGGTGGTGGTGATGGTGGTGGTGGTGATGATGATGGCGGCGGTGGTGGTGGTGGTAGTGGTGGTGATGGTGGTAGTGGGGGTGGTGGTGGTGGTTGTGGTGGTGGTGGTGGTGATGATGATGATGATGATGTCGGCGGTGGTGGTGGTGGTGGTGGTGGTGATGGTGGTGGTGGTAGTGGCGGCGGCGGTGGTGGTGGTGGTGATGGTGGTTGTGGTGGTGGTGATGATGATGATGATGATGGCGGCGGTGGTGGTGGTGTTGATGGTGGTGGTGGTTGTGGTGGTGGTGATGATGTTGATGATGATGATGGCGGCGGTGGTGGTGGTGGTGGTGGTGATGGTGGTAGTGGCGGCGGTGGTGGTGGTGGTGATTGTGGTGGTGGTGATGATGATGATGATGATGGCGGTGATAGTGGTGATGTGTTTGTGGTGCCGGTGGTGGTGACGGTATAAGATGGTGGTGGTGGTGTCATGATCGCTGTGTCCGTTTTCTTACCCCGCCTTCTCTTCCTTCTCCTTGCCATCAATCCCTATTGTGTTATCGCTACCTTTCGTTGCATAGGTCTTCTTCTCTATACTTGTGTGTTCCTCTCTGACGCATTGGCGTTTCTGTTTGCGAGTCTAATCGTATAATTATGTCTTTGCCTTCACGCCCGGGCTATAACCGTTCTCTGCGGTCATCATCGTCTACCCCTGACTTGCCCTCGGCCTGGCCTCTGGTCAACATTGCGGGGGGATTGTAATTAGTGTATCTGTGCTGGCTTGACGAAACCCGTGTGGGTTGAATGCGAGCCTCTTTCCCTGATTGTGTGGTGGTGGTGGTGGTGGTGGTGGTGGTTTGGGGTGGTGGTATTGCTAGTGGAGCAGAGGGTGGTGTTGGAGGTGTCGGTGAATGTGGCTGTGATGACGATGGTGATGATGATGGTGATGATGATGGTTATGACGATGATGATGACGGCGACGAGAACGGCAACAATAAAATGATGAGGATGAGACGAGTATCATGGAGACGACGGTAATGTGGAGGAAGAGAAGGAGGAGGAGGATGCTGATGTTAATCAACGCCCCCTACTGACTTCTTTGTCAGATGAGGGTATACCCGTTAATTACCTGACGTGTGAAGTTCTGATCTTCGAAGCGTAATTAGTTTTATGACCTATCTGTGTTTGGTCTGTCAGCGTGTCGGAAGCACGGTTGGTTGTATAGAATACGACTCCCCCTTCCCGTCGCTTTCCATTCTCCCATCCTACTGGGCCGCCCCTGCCTGTCCCAGTGCCTCTGTTTATATGCCCTCGCCCTGCTCCTACTCCATTCATGTGTATGTCTAATTGTGACTGTGGTCATGTTCGTTCGTACTCGTGGATGTTTCTGTTGCGTCTACCATATAACGTAGACTATTAAAATAGTGGTAGTGGTGGTGATGGTGGTGATTGTGGTAGTGGTGGCGGTGGTGGTGGTGGTGATGGTGGTGGTGGTTGTGG
>OX457038.1:43475559-43508059 GCA_949752735.1 Lumbricus terrestris | reverse complement strand
CTTTATACCTATATATACCTATATACCTATTTTCCCATATACTCATATACCTATATATACCTATATACCGATATATATATAGGCATATATACCTATATACCTATATATACCTATATAATCTATTCATTCATTCATTCATTCATTCGGACATTTATATAGCGCTCCTTCAAGAAAAACTACTCAGAAGCGCTCCCAACTCCAGCGCGCACAAAAAGAACAGTTTTAAGTTTAGTAAGGAAGGATCCTGGTAGAGTCCCAGGGTGTAGGCGTAGCTCAAAAGGAAGGCCATTCCAGACCACTGGTCCAACCACAGAAAAGGCTCGATCCTTCATGGTAGTAGTACGAGCAAAAGGAACTAAGAGGACTCCCCTATCAGCAGAGCGTAGCTGACGACGTCCTTGGATACCCAATGTAGAGCTGCATAGCTCACGGAGGTAAGTTGGGGCAAGGCCCTGACAACATCGCCATACCAACGCAGCTACCCTGAACTCGATACGCTGGCGAATAGGGAGCCAGTGAAGTACCTCAAGCATGTAGTTTGAGACATGATCATATTTAGGGATTTTCCCAATTAGGCGTGCAGCAGAGCGCAACACCCGGTCAAGACAAGTCAATCTGCTGGATGGGAGGCCAATGTAGAGCGAAGAGCAATAGTCGATATATACCTATATATATACCTATATACCTATATACCTATAGGTATATTTCTATATACCTATATATATACCTATATACCTATATATATATACCTATATATACCTATATATCTATATATACCTATATACTCGCATATACTTATATACCTATATATATATACCTTCAAACCTATATATACTGATATATACCCATATATACCGATATATACTTATATATCTACAGTATATATATATACCTATAAAATTATATATTTTTGAATATCTATATATCTATAGATACTTATATAACTATATATACCTATATATACCTATATGTATACCTATACATAACTACTAACATACCTATATATGTTCCTATATATACACCCATATATACCCATGTACCTTTATGTCTCGCTGTATCTCAACGAGCTGTGACGTTTTGAAGTATATTGCCAAAAAAGTATTCGGCGTCCGGTGTGCATAAACCCAAAAAGTATTCGGCAGTTTAAGGGTTAAGATTAATGCATAACTTGTAAATGTAAAGCGCAGTGCGTCTTGCAGGCGTTTAATTAAAGAAAAGATATTATTATTATTATTATTATTATTATTATTATTATTATTATTATTATTATTATTATTATTATTATTATTATTATTATTAGTAGTAGTAGTAGTAGTAGTAGTAGTAGTAGTAGTAGTAGTAGTAGTAGTAGTAGTAGTAGTAGTAGTAGTAGTAGTAGTAGTAGTAGTAGTAGTAGTAGTAGTAGTAGTAGTAGTAGTAGTAGTAGTATAATTATGATAATTCCGTTCAGACAACTGTCCTTCCATCATCTTATTTGATGGTGACGATTATGATGATGATGCCGCTGCTGCTGCTGATGAAGCTGATGATTATGATGATGATGATGATTGCGATGCAGCTGATGTTGCTAGTAATGATGGTGACGATTTTGATGATGATGCCGGTGCTGCTGCTGATGAAGCTGCTGCTGCCGCTGATGATGATGATTGCGATGCAGCTGATGTTGCTTGTAAATGTAAAGCGCAGTGCGTCTTGCAGGCGTTTAATTAAAGAAAAGATATTATTATTATTATTATTATTATTATTATTATTATTATTATTATTATTATTATTATTATTATAATTATGATAATTCCGTTCAGACAACTGTCCTTCCATCATCTTATTTGAGCTGGCAGAGGTCCGATTTGCGATGTCCCAAGGTTTTGTCACATCTTCGCCTCTCTGATGATGATGATGATGATGATGATGATGATGATGATGATGATTGCGATGCAGCTGATGTTGCTAGTAATGATGGTGACGATTATGATGATGATGCCGCTGCTGCTGCTGATTATGAAGCTGATGATTATGATGATGATGATGATTGCTACCGCTATTCCTGCCGATGCTGCTGATGAAGGTGACCTCCCGAATGTATCCTCTATCCTACCATTTGTACTTTTTGCTGACGACTCGAATATCTTCGTTTATTATAGCACAAGTGATATCTTGTTCATGCCTTCGTAACCAGTCGAATCGACCACTTTTGCTCAATCCTTGTTGGCCTCCCCCTTGGGGTTCTGGGTCGGTTAGATCGGGTTCTGCGCTCTGCTGCCCGGCTCATTGGATGAATCCCTAAATTTTCCTCTGTTTCTACCTACATGCGTGATGTGCTGCATTGGTTGCCAATAGCCCAACGCATCCATTATCGAATTGCTGCCCTGGTCTCACGTTGTATCCTTGGTTGCGCTCCATCCTACCTGCGCATTCTTTGTCGCCCAGTCTCCGACATTGAAGCGCGTCGGGCCCTTCGCTCTGCTGTAAAGGGACAACTGCTTGTTCCACGGGCTCGCTTGGCTACCAGACAGTCCCGAGCCTTCTCGGTTGTGGGGCCGTCAATCTGGAATGACCTCCCCCCTAACCTCCATCTCCTCCACCTGATCAGTCAATCCTTATTCCTTAAGTCCCTTAAATCTGTTTTCTTTTGCCGTGGCTGGGAGCGCCTTTGAGTGGTTTCTTTAAGGGGCGCTATATAAATGCTAATAATGAATACATAATTAATTTGTTTGATTTTATTTTCTGCAGTTATATGATGGCTCATTTACCAATGGAAGTAGCTTCTTGGAGTGTTGATGATGTTGGTCATTGGCTGTTGCAAGCAGGATTTGATGAATCAATTACTATAAAATTTAAAGGTAATACATTTAACATTGTGTTTTGTTAATTCAGGTTGGAATTTAGCTCGAAATGGCAGAAGCTAAAATTACTCTTCAGTGCCCAATGTGCAATGTGGTCAAGAGCGACTTCAAAAAGCTTGTCTTTCATCTGCAACTGCTTCATGAACATACTGCAAACTTTTCTGTCGCCTGTCATATTTGTAGTGCACTATTTACACGTGTGGACAGTTTTCGTAAACATTTCTACAGAAAACATGATGCAGCCGTTGTGGCTTGTAATGATTGTGAGCACAATGGTGTTGATGATAATAATGATGATGATGCAGATTATGATGAAAGTATGGATGTTGATACTAATGAGGGTTTTTCAAACCAATCTGAAATGTCTGTAGATATATTGTGTAGCGAGTTACAGACACATGTGAACCTGCTCCTTCTACAGCTTCAAGAGAAGCATGTATTGCCTCATTCTGTGCAAGAAACTGTCACAAGTAGTGTCAGCTTTGTAGTTGAGTATCTTTGGAGCAACGTGTCAGATATTATTAAAAATATGCTGACCTCCCTTAACTTGGAAATTGAAGACAATTCAGACTTGAATATTTTACTAGGTAACAAAGAACTTTTTCAACGGATTTTTGCAGATTCTGCAACACAGTATAAAATTGAAAAATTTTCTCGAGCTAAACTTAACTTGGTTGCGCCTACTGAAGTTGTGTTACCTGCTCCTTCTGCCTCCAAGTGCTCTTCAAACAAGTTTGTGTTTCATTATGTAAGTATCCTGGAGACACTAAGAAATTTACTAAGTAATACTGCCATTTTACACTACATCATGAGCGAGACAGAGGGTAGGCAGCAAACTCACACTGGCTTGAAAAGGTACACCAGTTATACTGACGGCAACATATATGCTAATCATGCTCTCTTTTCTAAGCACAGAATTTGTCTTAGATTGCACTTGTATACCGACGAATTCGAAGTTGTTAACCCACTCGGCTCCAAAAAAGGCAAACACAAGCAGATAGCTTTCTATTTCACAATTGGTAATTTGCCAGTAAGATTTAACTCGCAACTGTCTCATATTCATCTTTGCTTGTTGGCGAAATATTCACTATTGCAGAAGTCAATGTTTTCCTACAATGATCTGTTGGGGCCGTTAATAAAGGACCTTAATACTTTAGAAAGTGAAGGTCTTCCAGTAAATGTAAATGGCTGCGAAATGCGAATTTTTGGAGGAATTGCAACAATTTCATCTGACAACTTGTCGGCTCATGGATTGGCAGGTTTTGCTCAGTCGTTCAGCTCAGGGCGGGTTTGTCGCTTTTGCATGATTGTTCACGGCGATATAGCAACAAAATCTACTGAATCTGACTGCCATTTGCGCACACCTGAAATGCATCGTTATCACGTGGAGGCAGTCACAAGCAACCCAAGCATTTCCAAGTCCACGTATGGAGTCACTGGAGCATGCCCATTTGACGACTTAAATTATTTTTCAACAACTCAAGCGTTTTGTCCTGATCTTATGCACGATTTCCTTGAAGGAATAGTTCCTCTTCTACTTAAATTAATGCTGCAGTCCTTTGTTCAGGAGTCGAAGTATTTCGGATCCAGCGTTATCAATGATAAGTTGGACACTTTTAGATTTGGCAAAAACGACAAAAAGGCAAAGCCTGTCCATATTCCGGTAAACTTGTTTCGCAATTCTGCGGGGGCCTCACTGAGTGGAAAAGCCATCGAGAAATGGTGCTTATTTAGAATCTTGCCTTTTTTAATAGGTGCCCTTGTGCCTGCAGGTGATGTGAAATGGAGGGCGTACTTGTTGACCCGTGATATAGCCGACATTTTGTTTGCTGTAGTCATCACAGAAGAGGACACTGCGTACTTGAGGATACTCATCGGAGACTTTATTCCACTATTTGCCGATTTGTTTCCAGGTCGGGTAACTCCGAAAGTTCATTACCTTCTTCATTATCCTGCCGCAATAGAGAATTTTGGTCCTGTGAAATCCTTGTGGTGTATGAGGTTTGAGGCTAAACACCAATATTTTAAGCGTGTAGCTCATGTTATGTGCAATTTCAAAAATGTGTCCTTCACCCTAGCCAAACGACACCAATTGAGGCAATGTTGGGAGCAGAATTCTGGTGATTTCTTAAAGGAAGAACCAGAATATAAACTCCTTCGCTCATTGAAATTTGGAAAACTGAGCCTGGATACGCAAGAACTGTTGAGGAGCAGGTTAGATGTTGTGGATGACATAGGAAATGAATCTGTAACGTTATGCTCCAATTTGCAGTTGAGGTCTGTTAAATATGAAGTGTCTGATTTCTTTGTGATTGACTGTGTTGAGGCAGAAGAGGTGCCAGTGTTCTTTAGAATTTCACATATTGTAAATTGTCGTTCCCTGTGGTTTTTATTGGGCAGAGTCTATATTCCTGAGTCATTTCATGGCCATTTCCATGCATACATTGTAAAGGGACTGGACAAATGTCATGCTTTAGTTCCTGGCGATGAACTTGATCATCACGCTCTCGATGGTTACACTGTAGGTGATGACTTGTATGTGTCCCTTCATCACAAAGTACACCGAAGAGCTTGAAATGTTTTGCCATAAAGGAAGCTTACATTGTATAAAATTGACAGATAGATCGGTACAAACATTTTAAATTATTAAACTAACATCAGTCATATCCAGCTAATGATATTAGCCTAAGGGATACACTTTAAATTCAATATAGTTAGCCTACTTGCTCTGTGTACTTCAGGTTATTGTATTTGTATTAGTACAAGTAGTAAAATATGGAAAATACAAAGGGTTGCCATTTCATATTTGATTTTCCCAGTCTTGCAAATTCGTTTCACAATAATAATTCTGATACGCGACTTCTAAAGGTGCCACTAATCCTACCCACTCCGTGGTCTTCTTTTGAACAGAGAGTCTATTACATGAATTGAATATTTAACTGATTGAACTATAAGCCGGATTTAAGTAAATAAGAAGCATGTTTTTAGTGACAGCCTATGTTCAGCAATGCAGACATTCGCAAAGAGCCATATATAAGTTTCCAAAGTGCTTGGTACAATGCTAATGTAAAACACATTTAAAGGACTGCTTCAAAGGTCACTTGCCCATGGCCCGTATACTGGCCATACCTGGTGTAGCCTGTCTGTCACTGACAAGGAATTAAGTTAGAAAATGAAGCAAACCTGAGTACAGTTTATATTTCATGTGGTTATGTGGCGGACCTGCCATAAGTAGATAGCCCTTATATACAATACTCCGGAAAGACGCGGGAGTAACCCTGACTTTCTTAAGGTAGCCAAATCGCGTAGAGCCCGGGTGAAAGCCAGTATCGGTTTCTGTACGGAAAACCGGTTTCGGTTTTCATGCCAAATTATGTAGAGGACACGCCACAATTGGCGATACGTGTAAATGATAACTTTCCGGTAACTCGCGGGAGTGACCATGACTCTGGTTAGGTAGACAATAATTATTGGCTTGGTGAAAAGAATCTGAAACCGGTTTCACTTGGATTTAGGTTTCGGTAGTTTCTATACGGAAGACCGATTAGGGCTTTCAAGCCAGTTCATAGGGTGTTGCCGGTGGAATAAAGCCTGCCACACGGTGCGCTGCTTATATCGTGGAGTAGTACCGACTACTCCATATGTACTGTTCATTCGTTCATAGTGATTTCAGATTGTTTTCGCCTGTCTCGACAGTGTTGGCATTGGCCATTCGAAGACGATTTTTGTCGATCCTGGTTCATAGTTGAAGTTACGCTTTCGGTTGTGAGAACGTTCGGTGATGGTCTGTCAGGTTGTTTCCTTGTCATCGATCTCACGGGGTTTAAGCTTCTGGTTGTGGGTGACAGCTCAGGGAAGGGTACGGTATTCGTGATTTGCCTAGTGGGTGATCGCAGTATCCTGTGACGGTTTCGGACACGAAGTTTACGGTCATAGTTTCACAAACCTGTGTCGACGGTTCTGCAGCCCTGGGTTGGGCTCCTATCTGCAACGAACGTACCAGGTCGTATTCACGATACTGCCGTGTGGGCCGATCGTTGTGAGTTCTTTAGCGTAACGTGAAGTTACGGGGTTTCTGGCTGGAGTCGCTGATGATATACATTCTAAGTAATTTGAAATCAGGAGTTTCAGGTTCTTCGGGTTTATCAGTTAAACGGTGGATATTGTGTCGCTCTCCTCGGGTAGAGGATCGTTTGTGGACTTAGGGTCTTAGCAAACTAGGAGCCTGGAGTTAGAGTAAAACTTGAGAGATAAGACCAAGTTTTGGCAGGGTTTTTACGTTGAGGTCCGTAACTGCTGAGAGTAAGGGCGAACGGCGCCGGTAGAATACACGACAAGTATAAGTCTCTTTGGAGACGGGGTTACCCGTTACCTGTTCCCCCAAGACCGCCAGGCCTTTTATTCCCCCCCCCAAATTACTGGGAAAGAGAACAGCATCTACCAATCCGCTCTTCCGAGCGTCCGAGAAGACCAAGTCTCGGGGAAGTGACGGTTGTTGCCGCTGACAGTGGGACGGGTGAGACGAGCACCCAAGGCGCGCACCGCGTAGGCCTACTCTGTACAAGGCGGCGGCGCGTGTTCCGTTGACAGGTTACGTGTGTAAGAAGTTGGGAGTTTTGGCCGCTGTTGGTCTCGATCGCTCCCGGACTGCAGCTTGTTGCCAGTAACTTGTCCGTGTTTGACTGTCCTTCCGAGGAAGAGAGTTGACTCGGTCGGGCTTGATACATATATTCACCCCAGTGAAGCCACTGAAGGAGACTTAACGTAGATTGGCCTGAATTTATCCGGTTACAGTCGTTGTTGTTTAGGTAAGCAGCTCGCTTACCATCTGTCAGCGTATTTCGCGTCCCTGCGGGGAACTGTGCCAGAGTTCAAAAGACGTGGTAAAACTTACCTAATTGCTTCTTTCACGTAAAATTCACCATAACTGCTGAGAGTAAGAGACGTCAGTGCCGGTAGAAGACCCTACACGCTCATTTTCGCGTGGCCCGTGTATCCACGGTAGAAATTCAACTTTGCCAAATTTCACTTTATCGCGACCAAATTAGCACCAGCGTGTGCACCATAGATTGTTTTCCCCTAAATTTACAGAGAGATCGCTCATAGCTAGCGTAGTTTCCAAGATATTGGTGATTTTATTTTTTACTCGTAATTTTCCCAGCGCACAACTAGGGCGCCTCCCGAAGTTTTAGCAGCTATACCCCGTCCCTGGCGTTCGCAATATAGACGCTGCAAGGGACGTGACGACACAGTTAACACTAAGCTTATATTTAGGCCTAATATCTATTGTATGTGTGTGCATGTGATGGGTTTGTTTGTGTGTTCTGATATTGTATTGTGCTTAATGTTATTGTATTACTTTCCATGTGCTTTGTCTATTATCTTATTTGATCGCTCCAATCTTTGACTGTGCAAACCATTCGCTCTATACTATTGGTCTCAGCATCTCTCTACAATCTAATGCTGCTCTATCACCACCCTACTCAGACGCAACTCTGAAAGACAAAGTTGTCATACAAGTGAGTTAAGAAATTTGTCATACAAGTGAGTTAAAAAATTTCGCTTCTGCATTAATTACTAAATATAGTATACATTGATGTTTGAGGATAGTAGGCTACTGCAAGTGTTTATGTCATTATTGTTGCCAGAAAATTTCACATAAGCTTATTCAGTCTTGATTGAAATTCAGCCTAAATTTGAAGTGAGAATCTCAGACATTGAAAAAAGTAACATTTACTTTGAAATAATGTTTGTGCAGATGCTGAAATTGATGGAGAATGTTTGATGGGCTTGACTGAGCGGATGGTCGAATCGCTTTTCCCATCAATGAAGTTGCAAGTCCGCTTCCTGCAGGCAAGGAAAAAATTGGAACAGAAAAGGTGTGATTTATTTCACTAAATTATATAACCTCTTTTGTAGCATTTTCTTTCAATTCACATATGTCATGCAAACGTCTTGTCTCAAGCGGAGCAACTTGTTTGCCGTCCACCGATGGTCAACGAAAATGCCTCTTGGAAACGTTCACTATTTTAAGAAACACAAAATTTTTAATTTTTTGATTGGAGAGGAAAATTCTTGCAAGAACTTCTAATTTTTGAATGTATCATTGTTTTCATGACATCTTTTAAGAATTACATTTGAAATTCGTTACGTGCTATTTTGTAGTGTACCTGAAGAACCTGAACAAGCAGCTGTGCAGCCAACCACGTCAGTTGTCGTTGCTGGCACATCACAGGATGTTGCTCAGAGAGGTTGGCCTCTTGTATTCAAACTGCCAACTTTTCCGGCTAGTTTGATGAAGGAACTGGAAGGAAAAAGTCCTCTGTTCCAGTCTAGTAATCGAACAAAACAACGAAATGATCTCGTTAGGTGCCTTGTTGATGCGATCACCGTTCATACATGGTGAGACTTCAATCACGCGACAAGTACAACAATTAAATATTGTATGTTCTTTTGGGGCAATTTGGTGTAGGGGTATGTTCATTGCTTTGGAGACCCAAGTTTGCTGGTTCATGTCCACCTCAAAATGCCACGCAGGGACCCTGAGTAAGTCCATCACTTGCAATTGCTCATGCGCTTCAACGTGAAACTGATTAAGTGTCCGTGCTCTTGTCGAGAGCGTATGTGAGTAGTAGATTGATGGGGCGCTATAGCAAGTGATCAAACACACAAATATTGTTTTCCTAATGTTCCATATTTGTGACTTGATTTAAGCATAGGCCTAAATTTGAGATTCTATCTTTTCCCTTCGATACACTGACCATGATCAATAAGCGAAAATTATGCTTTTTCTGTCTTCTTAAGCAGGTTCATATATCCAGTTGTATCCTTCTGCTTGCCTATGCACTCCTCTTTGTCCACCTGGATGCCGCTCTGAATTTTCAAAGAAGTTTAGATCCGGCCCAAAAAAGGATACGAAATGATTGACTGGTTTTACATTCAGAAATACGTTGAATTCGTCTTCATTTCTAATTAAATACAGGTTTAAAACACAAGAACTTTGAACTCTGCTGTGTATAGCTCAAAACTAACGTGTCTTGTGTTAAAAATAAGAACTGCTGAGCTTCAATTGCGAAATATTGTACAAATCGTCAGAGTGCGGAGTGCATATGTTGTGAAAATTCCTGAAAAAGTTGATAAATGTTTCAGGAATTCCTGATGATACACAATTTTAAAGTGAAAAAGTTTCCATGAAAAATAGTCCACGTCTCGACATAACCACATAGAAACCTAGACAAGAGCAAATACTTAGATGTAGGCTAGGTGGAGAAGGCTATGAGTAGCATCCCTGATAGTTCCGTTCAATAGCATCATTCTTTGTCTACCTTGTGTATCTTACGCGTGAAATATTTCATAGATTATTTTTTCTGAGTGGATAGACTCCATTTAGGGTGTTTTTGTGTTTGCATATTTACCAGTTTATTGTTATTTCTAAGGTATCCGAATGTAGATCAGCTCGCGCAGGTGTTTCACGTCTTGTTGGCCCGGTATCCATTTTTGAAGGATCCCAGCAAAAGTGGATTTGTGAGTATTATTCATTGCCATAACATGACTGGAAATGTGTATATCTGTTATGGTTAATATATTTCAATTTGTAGATCGTAAATTTCTACTTCCTTTGAAGCACTTTGCAAAATGTTACTTGGATGTGCTGGCCCAAGGCCGTAGCTAGGGGGTGTTTTGGGTTTTTGAACATCCCCCGAAATGGAAAATGTGAAAAATAATATAATGCATTTAAGAGCACATGATGTAAAAACCATGAAATAAAACCATGAAAACTTCCGCCCGAAATATGTCGGATGACTAAAAAAATAATCAGGTTTTTGGGGAAGGGAAATTGGTGAGTGATGCACCCCCCGAAATCAAATCCTGGCTAAGGCCTTGCGCTGACTTTATTTACTGTAATCAAATATCCGTTAATGTAACATGGTCGGCTAATGTGATCTTTAACCGTAAACAATGGCATCACTTAACTGAATAATGAAACAAAATTATGTCGGTGCACCGGTTAAGTAGCTAACAGGGTAAGCCAAGATCATTATTGTTTGAGAAAGGAATCAAGAGCAGCCAAAAAGAAAGCTGAAAGAAACGTGTGACCCTGGTTATGGTTATCTCTCACTGTTGTAGGCCTACCCTGCAAACTGATGCAATAAATACTTGTCTTGTGTGTAATTTCTATTAAAATGATGTATCGGTTAGATGGTTCAATTAAAAACTACATTGAGTTATTATTATTATTATTATTATTATTATTATTATCGGTATGTAAGTTTAG
Source organism: Lumbricus terrestris (assembly GCA_949752735.1). NCBI lineage: Eukaryota > Metazoa > Annelida > Clitellata > Crassiclitellata > Lumbricidae > Lumbricus > Lumbricus terrestris. Next base: position 43,496,941 of record OX457038.1, on the reverse strand, counting down.
TTTTCGATGTAGTTTTCGCATGAAAATTTCAGATGTAGTTTTATTATTATCATCATCATCATCATCATCATCATCATCATCATCATCATCATCATCATCATCATTATTATTATTATTTTTGTGTGTGTGCCTTGTGACAGAGAGTATTGAAGTCTTCAGTATTAGCTAAGTTTGCTAAAACAAGAAAACCTCTGGTGTCGGTACAAGAAATTGCCAGAATGCAATCGAAGTTTGGTACACCTGTGAATGCCAGGAGACGCAAAGGAGAAAATGAGTTGGCTGCTGATTCACCAGCTGTAAAGAAATCTCGACCTCATGTAAATATAATAATTCAAAGGATGTTCTTTGTCACATGTTTTACACCTGCATCAGATACATTTCAATTTTATTGTAGGATAAATCTCTATTAAATTTCGGTAGGACATTATGCGGAATGTGTGCGATTGGCGAGTCAGATTTTAGTGGCAGTCATATTTACCATACAATTTTTGCAGCACATAAGTTTGTTTTGTGTTCAGTGTTTGATTTTTTTTATTATTCGAAATATTTTATTTTCTTGTACTCATTTCTATATTTAGCCTTCTGATAGGAAGGAAATGAGAGATTTCGATATGCTAGTCAACCAATGAGTTTCGTGCAGTATGGAAACAATGGTCCTTGTAGAGATCAAAGAAATTTTGGGCCGACACAAACATAATTTGAATTTAAACAGTGTGCCTTCTTGTAGTGTAGAAAAACTTAGATTGCAACTTAAATGACAATTAAAAGTGTCATTATTTCTACTGGAAATCATCATTCGAAGTGAAATTGCAATTATATTTGAAAGCAAAATGTCACAGGTTGTGACTCATCTGTCACATAACACGACTTTTTGCACACCTCGATTTACACAAATGAAATTTTATGCAGTTTTACAAATAGGTAAAATGAGTAACTGCTAATACTTTGTTGGCATTGTCTTCTGTGTTGTTTCTATAGTGTGACTTTGTATCTCTAATGGGCCATGGCGAAGATGAAAGTAGTGTTTTGCTCCATGAAACCTGGATTAGAAGTGAAGTGCTTAAGGCAAAACCAAATTGGGAAGAAATTTATGATCGGATGGCACGGACATGTCTACAACGAAAAGCTGTGCTTGCTTCGTGCAGCACGGCAGAAGCTCTAGAGAAGTTTCCATATTTGAAAGTGCCAGAAATAGTAAGTTTATTTTGGAAGTGTATGCATGTAGTTTCTGCAGAAGAGTGGAATACTAAAATTACTGCATGATGTCTATGGTTACTAGTTATCAGTCAGCAGTTGATTTTCAATATAAGTGGCATTAAATGAAAGTAATATATAGATGTAGCACCTGCTGCTATTTATATAGTTGAAGAATCTGGGTGCTGTGGGGTCTTGCTTGCAAGTAAGAACCAACAGAAGGAATAGCAGCCAAATGGAGCACAAATAGTTCTTAGGTCACATACAGGTTTCCTAGTTCTTTGAGTCAATATCCCTAGCAGCATACGTGGCAGCCAAACTATGGGTTGTAGGTTCTTTTGCGTGGAATAGTCTCTCATTGGAGATATGCCTCTTACATAGGGTAGACTTTTTAGCGTTTTTTTATACTACTTATGACTTGTTTGTATAACCCTAGTTTTATTGGGATAAAAATTGCACTCAAGGTCATTCATTCAAATATTTAACACCTCTTTAAGGATACTGCACAGAGGTGCTACTGACTTCAGAATTGCCAAAAAAGACCAATGTTCAAGTGCATATAGAATGTGTCAGAGAGTGACCAAGAAAATGGCACAACTCAAGAAGGTGGCCATTGCATACCGCCTAGCTCAACACAGAAAATGCACGTCTTTGTATAATGGAGGAAGGAAAGAGCAAAAGGGACACAGAGCACACCTCTTTCCACTTAATAGGGAGATTGACCAGTCCAAGTACCAGACACAGTCCATCAAAAATTGAGTAAGTAAGTTGGAGCAAAGCCTAGTTGGCATTGCCTTACCAAAGAAGTGACCCTGTATTCTATACTGTACGAACATTGAAACCTTGCACACCTTCCAGCATGTAATTTAAATCGTTACTGAATTGTGTTTTCCCCCAAAAAGGCATTTTGCACAGAGCACAATACCATTAATGTAGTCTGGCAGACCAGACAGTAATCCATATTGAAGGTAGAAATATTACGTGAAGTAGTATGTAAGTAATTTAATTTATTTTCACTCATGAGAAGCCTTAATTGACTTAAACGGCTAATTTAATATAAAATTAGGCAAAAATAGTAGCCTAGAAAATTAAGCGCTTATAAAGTTCATGGAAAACATCATATACTGGATAGTAGCGTTTTATATAATTATGTGTTCTCTTACAAATTCATATGAAATTGACAAGAACCTACCTTGTTATGTTGCAGTGTGCATTTATGCCAATAATGAATGCCTCTATATATGTATAAATATATGTATGGTCACGACGTCTGGGTCATAGGTCAAGCCCTGTATTAATTTTTGATAGAAGGCAACAGCAAGTGCAGCACATAAGAGAAGAAAAAATTTGTAGCAACCACCTGAAATAGCCTCTTCGTGCTATAATGAATTCATTATAGCACGAAGAGGCTATTTCAGGTGGTTGCCGCAAATTTTTTTCTTCTCTTATTCAATTTGAAATGCATAGATATTGTAAGCCAGCATGAATTTTGTATTGTGCATGTTATTATTAACAGATACTTCATGAGTGCCAGCTCAGATTTCACAAGAGGCTGCAACGTTTGATGGACAAGAACCTACCTTGTTATGTTGCCAGATTGCTTCAGCATAAAAAGCAGTGTGCATTTATGCCAATAATGAATGCCTCTATACAAGAGTGTTTGGAAGAACAACAGAAAAAAGGTATTGTCACATTCAAGATTTTTGGCAACTCTTGAAAAAAAATTGAAATTTTACAGGGAAAATGAAGCATCCGAGTCATAATGAAATAAAAGTGGAAGCTCCATTTGTGGACAGCATCCAATAATGTTTATTCAATAAATGGTTTAGACAGATAGAACAAATGCTTAACTACTGTTGAGAGTCAACCTACAATGCACATAAGGGACGGAGAGTGTTGGTTGTGCAAGAGCGTATACCTTTTATTATGTACGTTATATTAAAAAGGCGCTTATTTAAAACAAATTAAGAAGCTGGAGGATACTATTTATTTTCTATTTTTTAGAGTTGGCAACTGATTTAATAGAAAAAATGCGTTTGTTTGTGCAGGCATTGGTAAGGCGACTCTAGCTAGAGTTTGTAATGAAAGGTGAATGAGCCTCATATGGTTGTTCAGAGTAGCTTTTTGTAAATGCGTGAATGGATTGTGTGCGGTCTCGGTCAAATAGATATATAAATTCTACTATTTGAAGATCCCACTATTGCTCACACTCGTTCCCTTGCCATAATTGGGCCTTCCTTATGGAATTCCCTTCCATTGACTCTGCGTGGGACTCGCCTTTCTGAATAACAATTTACATGTCTCTCTATTTTCAAATGTGAAATGCGTGTTTTCTATTGTGATTAACATATTTTCATGTATGCATGGTTTGTTTGCTTGTGCAAATTATTTCCAATTAATTTTGACTTTGTCTTAGATTTGGAGACACGTGCAGCAATTCTGCAGCTGCCTGTTGTTAATGGGGAAAACATGAAATTGTTCTGTCTATTCAATGAGGTAAGAATTTAGCACTATTAAGTCACTGTTTTTCATGTTAGACATTGTTTCTGTGTGGTCATTTGATATAAGTGGGGAGTTGGGGAGTTATTAAACATTGCTGCTGCATTCTAACGCATGTTATAGCCTCCTGCTGTCATTCTGGCATCTTTCTGCTATACGTTTCAAGGTTTCTATTTGCTTTAAATTTGGCAGGTTGTATTGACTAATTTGGATAAAATGTTGAAAACCATAGTCAGAAATTATAGCCATGAATGCATTGCTAAAAAATAAGATGATGAGTAAATTTAGTAAATTATGGTCAACATTTAGAGGGGTCGATCCGTCTCATTTCATAAGAATGAATAATGCTTAATGTTTGCCACTCGATCATATAAGATCTTGATTAAATTTGCACAGAATGTGCTTTGATGTGTAAAAGCATGCTGTGCAAATTTTTTACAGTATTCTTACTAGTTTATTTTGGTTCAATTTTAAGGAATCCAGGATGACTACGTTTTTCGCAATTTGAAAATTGCGTCTTAATCTGCTGCCACTTGCACTTCTATATGACTTTATTTCTTGTGAATGTTATTATTAATTAGTTTAATCAATTTCTCCAAATTAAATTTTTTTGCTTGTTCATTTTATGCTGTTGCGCAATATTTTGTATTTTAAAGCAGAATGTTTGTTGAATTTGACTTTTCGTTGCTTTTAGGATCCGTTGTCAAACTATCCAGTCATTTCGCTGCAAACATCGAGTGAGCCAAATCCCCTGTTGGTGTCCACCATAAGCATCAAAGCCGATGGGAGAGAGATCATTTCGGACATTGCAGATATTCCACAGGCTGCATGCTGCTTGATTGCTGCCTATTACTTATTGGACATTGAATTTCCTCGCACTCTGAAGAAGACGCTTTGCTTCTTTCAAAGTTGTATCTTCGATATGGAACCACTGGAAAAAGCTCCAGTAGCTGTGGCCAGGCTGCAGAACGAACTCTTGCGAGGAATGTAACTCTAACATTACCTTTTGCTTGACGTTTAGCTCTTGATAGGACTTTTTGGCTAATGATACTCATCCAAAATACCCACATCCTGTGATTTCTATAAATCGTTAGAGCTAACATTGATAGATTTAGTTTTCTTAGTATTTCGCCAATAAATAACCCGGAAGTAAATGTGCTGATTGTATTTATAGAATCCTTCTAAAGAATCGTAGCTTAGGTTACTTTCAAAGTGTCTTTGACATGTGTACTAGTAACGCAGATGGCTTCCTGAAGTAAGCTGAGCTTTCCAAATCATGTACCTAGACTGTTTACTTTGGAAGAAATATGACCTTCATGTGCAGTAACGTATATAGCTTACAATTGATGTACTTCCTGTGTAGCAACATACGGCTTCCATTCGAAGTAACCTGAGCTTAACATCTAAAAACCTAGATGCCATGGAGATACCTAGTGGATTCCTATACAAGTACCCTGAGCTTGCTATGTTGTAACCTAGTCCGCTTTCTCTTGAAATCGCCTGAGCTTGCCAAGTAACCTGAGAAACCTATGCCTCTTCCTTTGCAAGTAACGTTAGCTTGCCACGTAGATACCTAGACGGCTTCCTATACAAGTAACTTGAGCTTGCTATGTAGAAACCTAGTCCGCTTTCTTTCGAAATAACCTGAGCTTGCTATGTAAAAACCTAGAAGGCTTACTTTCGAAGTAACCTAAGCTGGCCATGTAGAAACCTAGAAGGCTTACTTTCGAAGTAACCTAAGCTGGCCATGTAGAAACCTAGAAGGCCTACTTTCGAAGTAACCTAAGCTGGCCATGTAGAAACCTAGAAGGCCTACTTTCGAAGTAACCTAGGCTGGCCATGTAGAAACCTAGAAGGCTTACTTTCGAAGTAACCTAAGCTGGCCATGTAGAAACCTAGAAGACCTACTTTCGAAGTAACCTAAGCTGGCCATGTAGAAACCTAGAAGGCTTACTTTCGAAGTAACCTAAGCTGGCCATGTAGAAACCTAGAAGGCTTACTTTCGAAGTAACCTAAGCTGGCCATGTAGAAACCTAGAAGGCCTACTTTCGAAGTAACATAGACGGCTTACTTTAGAGGCAACATGTGCTTGCCACGTATAAACCTAGAAAGCTTCCTTTCGAAGTAACCTACAGCTTCTTTAGAAGTAACCTAAGCTCGCCACGTAGAAACATAGACAGCTTACTTTAGAATCAACATGAGCTTGCTATTATAGTAACTTAGATGGCTTACTTGCGAAGTAACATTTGAAAGTTACTATATGGTATGGTTAAGCTATCCACCTGACGGACAACGCGAAGTAACCTTGACCTTACCTTGTGGTAAGGTAGACAAGTTACTTTCCAAGTAACTTGTGTAGGTTACCATGTGACATACCTTAACCTATCCACCTGACGGACAAGCTGAAGTAAGCTTAACCTAACTATATGACATGGTTTGTGCTTAGAGTGTACTGCTGCTGCTCGTATCGTTTCGTTCTAGCAGCTTAGACTTTGAGCTCCAAGTTTTGATCATATATTATAGGCCTATAACGCTCCATATAAACTATATATAGTCTGCGGGTTTGTGCTTGACTATAGGCCTATACATAAACCCAAATCAGCACTATATTGTATGCATTAAGTTTAAATATTGACTTCTGCTCTTGATATTTCGATAAACTCGATGAAATCATTCAGTTGTCTTAAGTGCCAATAATAAACAAAAAAATAACAATCATTCATCAAGCATTATCGCTCCTTTATAGTATAATATATTACATTGACGCCTTCTTGTTGTTTTTTGTCGCTTAGACACGGTCACCGATCCATCAACTGTTGGTATGGAAGGCGGTTTTCCAGACCCGGATGAAGTGATCAACCCTTACCCGATCACATCTCGATTGAAGCACAACAATTCATCTGGAACCGGAAGTCACAATGACTCGGGCACAGGTGAGCAACAACAACAACAACACCCGTAAACGTACCAATCACATTAGCGTGACCAGCAGTTGCTACGAATTAACCGGAGAGGAACAACTGTCTCTTTTAAATCGCAACCTTCCTTTAACGTTTCGATTGGTGGAATTGTGATTAAAGGGACTGTGTACAACATAATATGGGGGCTGCGTTCCATTTGACCCTGATAAAGCTCACACCCTCGGAACTTATGCCACTACTCTGTGACTTTGCATAAAATTACGTCTTATGTTTTGTTTGCGTTCTCATTACAGGTCTGGATAATTCGTAAATGCTAACAGGTCTTACGCACGTATAATAATAGGCTTAATTATCAATAATAATAGGCCTAATTATCATCACACGTGTATGGCGGTTTGATCAAACGGAATACATATATAGGCTACATGTAGGCCTATATCTAACAATAGGCCTTTATTGAACTCCTCCCGTAGCCATTGGCTATAATTTAAGTCATCGCATCAAAATTATAGCATTATTGTACGCTTAGGCCGGAGGGTGGGGGTCAATGTTGTGTTTCATATCACGCAACCATATTGCAGTGAATTTATTCACCATCCCATGGCAGTCATGCACTCCCAGAGCACTCCCATGTTGGCAGCCAATCAATCCAGAGTCATTCATAATTATGTATGTATACATGCATATATATATATATATATATATATATATATATATATATATATATAATGCAGTACACCAGTGTAGTCTTATATACAATAATGGTATTAGGCCTAGGCCTACTTGAGCCAATCTGATTAACACTACAACAGCTTTGCGTGATCCAAACGGATTCCATGACCAGCTCATTTAGAAAGCTCTAAATTTAAATTTAATTAACTTTCCAGCGACCTATTTATGCAGCTGCAGTTTATAAGGCTGCGCATATAGGCCTACACACGTCGTCGTATGTTGCAGTGCAAACTTTCGTATCCTATAAAGTAGGTTTGCATTATTTGTATGCGCTATAGTATTGGTGACAAGTTTAGACAAGTCTCTCTCGAAACTAAATATCATAATGAACGGGAAATAAGAGCATGCTGAGATTGACTAAACTTACATGATTATAACGTGTAAGCCTGCATGCAGGAACAATAATTATGCTAGGCCTATTCACGTTAATAACTATAGCGTACCTGGTAATGATGTAGGCCTAGTGGAATTTCATACACTTATAAATATATTGAGGAATTCTCATTTATAGAGCGCCGAAGAACTTAGCCGTAGTGTACGGTAATTATATATATAGGCTATAATTTATATATATATATATATATCTAAAGAAAAGACTGCGCTCATCTTGATAATAATTGTGAAAGGCTAACAGTGGAAGACCATCTGTTTAGTTACTTACCAACCTGTGTCAGGTTTCAGGTAACTCACAAAGCTATAAATGGTGTTAATTAAGTCGTTTAATTGAGCAAAGTGTTAATATTTTGCCTGATCTTAATCGTAATCGTAATCATAGCCTCCAAACATCTATACAATGTAGAGGCACCGCTTGAAAACCAAGCCCAGAGCACCAGCTTATTCACGAGCGCTGGGTCAATGCGCCAAGTCAGAGGAGTTTTTCCAGAGGTAGCCCGAAGGAGGTTCGAATATAGCTTCCAGAGGGTCAGACGGTGTTTTAAGTTTTTTTTACCTCACACAATATAGAATGTATATAGGCCTACAGAGGTTTGCCATTTGAACTTTCTTGCATGTGTTTCACGTGTACCCAATAATATTGCCTTCATTATAGGCCCTACCCATTGGGCTGCATAGCCCAGGGCTGTTTTTAAGGAATTTTTAGAACTGCACAAACTCTTCTTTCCTTTCCCATCCTTCATGGTAAATTACTCCCAATCGGAGGAAACTGACCTTTTTCAACTAGTTTTAACTGCACAGAAGTGCTTCTACGTGTTTCTACAACTGCACAAATCCATTTAGAACTGCACATTTTGTGTACAACTGCACGTTAAAAAAAGCTCTGGCATAGCCTAATGAAATTACTTTCGTACATTGCTTTACTGTATAGCCATAACCTCAATTTCTGTTAAATTAATCTAAGGTAGCGGTATAAAACTATTCTACTTGTCATATCTTTTCTCACGCAGCTTACCTTAATCGTATCCGTCCACAACATATAGGCCTAATAGCCCTTTATCATATTATCTTACTTCAACTTACCCAAGCTTATATCTCATTGAATGATTCATCCTATCTCAACTTCACTCGATTTTATATTTTCTCCGCTTGCCTTCATGCTATCTTATGAAATCTTATCTCAACATACATTCATCTTATCTTATACTTCAACATACATCATGACACATGTACCTACCCTTAGTTACAAACGTTACATCGTAGGTCTACTCTGAATATCGACAGATACTGCAATATTATCATGTTCTTGGTGAGAGCACATATAGTATATTATGTGGTGAGAGCAAATAACAAAATTCAACTCGTGGCGACGCCTTGCGTTGCAGGTGTTAGCGGAGGAGGCGCTGGGTTGCGCACCCCTCGAAACGTGACGGCGGACCAACAACAGGAGCTGATGGGCGGCGGTGGCGGGGGTCGGATGTGGGTCGGTGACCTTGAGGCCATTTCGTCGATCCGTCGAGGGCTGAAGCCTCCATGTCGACAGCGCATCGACCAGCAGCAGATCTGGGCGCGCAGTAAGAGCCTCAAGGAGCGACCGCAGTCATCGGCCTTGAACCGTTGCTTCGCCATGTCCCGATCCAGGAGCCTTCGAAACCCATCGGGCAAGGCCCAGCCCAGCCCCACGTCGTCGGAACTGGGGTCCCCTCGAGGCAGCGTTCCCTGCTCGCGGTCAGGCAGTCTGAAAGGAGGGATGTCGTCGTCGCCTCGGAAGAGCGAGCCATGTCCGGTCATCGATTCGTCCATACTGCGTCGGTCGATGTCCTTGAAGGCAAAGATCTCCTCCTCATCATCCGCCTGCAGCAGAGACCAGTCTGGAGTGGATCTCGAGTCAAATGCCGTCGATGCTCCTCCCTCCATGATGGACGTAGGCATCCACTCCTTCAGCACCCGTCCTCGTCTTAGCACTCCTAACCTGGCTCTTATCTCCGACCTCGTACCGTTGCCACCCATCACCGTCTCAACGGACCCTCTGCCCTCCTGCCCTGCAGTGGCGTCCTATGCACCGAATGGATCAAACGACTCTCCAGAATGCCGGTCCAGGTCCAGGCAAACAGCCAAGGTCACTCTGGCCTTGAGAACCAGCTTAAGTCCGTCGGGAAAGTGTGACGCAGCAAGGGTGGGAAGCGCAGGAGGAGCAGGAGGAAGACGAGACTGAAGTGACGTAAAAGGTGGAAGTAAGCTGCAAGCAAGACTTCAAGAAAATTAAGAAGCTGCTATTAACTAACTGATGCATGTGTGGCCCTTCACGAAATGTTGCAAAAGGCGCTCTGTAATTTAAAAATGGCATCCCATTGACCAGGGCGGATCCAGGGGGGGTCAAATCCGGCCATGGCCCCATTTAGAAATTTCTTATTTTTCACCAGCTAATTTGCCGGGGAAAGTGCCGCTTCCCCCATCAGTTTCGTAGGCCCCTCGATCCCAATGAGACTTGTACAGGCTTTCAACGACATGGTGTTTAAAGTTGACAGAGAAGACAGAGAGTAAAAGGGAGAAAAAGTTGTGTATGACTAAAAAAACATTATTATGACTGCATACAGTCAACAGTGCTCGAAAGGCTGCAATGATGAGACATAATGGAAACGAGAAATGTACAATGCAGCTGCAGACAATCACCGAGATGCGTCATCATTCAAGAATTCAGATTACAATACGGTAGCGTATTTGTACTGCCATGGGAGATGTTACAGATATAGGCCTAGATCCATATTCGCTCTTTAGTCTATCGTGTAATGGCCTACAGCCCTACACAGCACAAACCATAATGACTGAACCATCATTTTTTTTATTTATGCTAATAATTTAATGAAACAGATTTACTAAGATGTACTCGTATATAGCCTAGCAATAAAATCTCTGAATTCCAAATAAAACTTCATAAACTTTCTTTTGCGTTTGTTATTATGCCAAGGCCTACTTTGCGCGGCTCATTTAGCAGTCTCCGTATAGGCCCTATATATAATTATTTGATAGCCATTCGCGATCCAGGCGTTCGGCGTGTTTACGCAGAACTTGGTAATCCGAGATTGCAAGCGTATCCAGTGGTGAGACCCAATCAAGCACTGCAATTGTCCCAGGATCCAGTTCAACCCGATATAGCCATGGCAGAGTACTGTGGAATGTCGCGCAAAATGGGACAGGCCTACTTTAAGCGTTTTCAGCTCATGCACAAATTTTAAAATAAATAGGGGGGCATATCATACAGCAGTTTAGAGCGAAAAATCAATCCACGATCTGTGTAATAATTTTGTTTGAAACGACAAAATAATAATCTACCGATAAAGAAAGAGAAATGGTAATTAAATTATTAATTCATTTTTGCACTTCATGTCAAAACAATTAACGTGACGACTAAACCAAGTCAAGTAAGAGAAATGCAATAGCATTTAGATAGTTATATACACAATAAAAAGGACTAATCTTCGGTATATATATACATATATATATATATACCTTTGTCGACCATCAATGACGTCACCAAGCCCCGCCACAACGTTTTCCTCTTCAAAGACTTCAATTCGTCTGTGCAATTGGCGTTCTCTAAAATTAATCGGCGGCAACATATTATTCCGGAAGTCGTCTGCTGTCTCGTTGCATCGATGATCGATGATCGTCTGCTGCAGTTGTCGTCGTCGGTCAGTTTTCGAAGAGGAGGAATCCGGAGAAGGTGGAGTACATGTATCCGTGCAGGTAGGAGGCTCTGTTGAGGAGCAGCAGCCAGACCTCGTCGCCCTTATCGAGGCTGAGGATGACGACGTTCGACGCCGTCGCCCAGTAGGGGATGCTCTCCGCCCAAACTGTGGCCACCATTCCCCCATTGCGAACGATCATCACGGCAGCCTATACACATATACACGTATACTTGTATTTACATGTATAGGCCTACATGTACACATGTATACAAGTATACATGTATACACGTATACAAGTATACATGTATACATGTATACAAGTATACTTGACAATAAACCGTAACATCCCCCCAAGTATACTTGTATACATGTATTCGACGACGACGCAACAGCAAAATGAATGTTTAACGAATTTAAAACCATCAATGTAACTGATGTATATTGTTTATTGTACTGCACACTGTATTGTCTATTGCATTGTATATTGTATTTGTATACTCAGTTTTTTTAAACATTACTTCAAAACTGACAAACCGCATTACAATTACAATTCATGGTACATGTATATACGCGGATGATAACAAGTTATACACTGTGCAATGTAGGAGTTAATTATAAATGTTTGGCAGCCATGCAAGGCGTCCGTCACGTCCTATACTGATCATTTTACCAACGATACATCTGCGAATGGAATGCTCAGTCGACCTTTGGAAGGACAGCGGGAAGCAATCCCGCTTCCATGCGCTCCTCGTGCCAGAGTCATGCCATTCCCTATAGAGCCCCTTTCAGTGTAAATGCATTGAGCATCTCATCATTTGCATCCATTGCGTACATGTATTATGGATATGCATATAGACAGTCGAAGCCACTCATAAGTACAAAAGAGATAACGGAACTGGTCGGTGCATGTGGTCCATCGAGGGAACAACCGTAACATCCCCCAATTCCCCTCCCCGATTCAGAAACCAACGGATCTGATTTAAGGATTTGAGTCATTGACTCTATCCAACTGCAAGGTAGCGATACTGACTTATTATAAGCTTAGATTATTATTTTCTTTATTATTATTATTATTATTATTATTATTATTATTATTATTATTATTATTATTATTATTATTATTATTATTATTATTATTATTATTATTATTATTGGCCTATCATTGCAACTATTTTTAACGCGCCCAGTGGCACAGAGACGAGAGCTGCAGATATATCAGGTTGTTTGCTACTTTGAGAAGAACACTCCTTCCTACCGTAAAACGATATCAGAAAGAAGATCAAGAGAGAAAGAAAGAAAGACAGACAGACATACAGACAGACAGACATACAGACAGACAGACATACAGACAGACACACAGTCAGACAGAAAAAAGAATAATCGATGCGTCAAGGTCTGGTCTGTGTTGTCTTCCTCTCAGATAAAATGCGGTCGACGCAAAATCTGATCGAGAGACAGAAGTTAGATGTCTGGCTTCCCTGTAAAGCTAAGGCTAATCAATACTGCATGTTCTTTAATTAAGGAACAGACCAACCAATCCTACAATATGTAGGCCTATCCCTATTGTTGCGAGAACGGGCAGCATGGATAGAGATACATGTAGTTATACGGAGAGGCCATATTACATCGACGGTAGAAGGGTCAGTGATGTGGGTGACTCTAACAATAAAATACAATCCAACTCCACGAAACCCTCTCACATTATATAGGCTATATATATATATTTTATGCATATATATGCATGAAATGCACACAGATATTTATAAATTATACATTATATTGGCGTACGCATGAATAAGGTATGAATAAGGTACATGTATGAACTATGTATTTTATACATTCAGGGCATAAGTCGACCGACGAGATGAAATGATCCAATCTAGCAGAAAATGAAGCAACAAGAACAACTTCCATATATATGTATTATGTATGTCTGAGGATATCCTTTCAATCTGCGTTGATGAACTGAGTGAAAGAGTGACCTTATGTGCCTATCTGCATGTATATACAAAATTATACATGCATGTTATGTATATGTGGTGCACGGTGGTGTAGTGGATATGTTCATTTCCTTGCAGCCGGAGGGTTGCAGGTTCGAATCCACTTTAAGTCGCCGCGTAGGGACCTTGGGCAAGTCCTTCACTCACAATTGCTCAGCGCTTCGGCGTGAAACTCCGATGCAGTGTCCGTGCTGGAGTCTGGGGCGCCTATGAGTAGTAAAAAGCTTGAAGAGGCACTATAACAAGTTCGCATACATACATACATACATACATACATGCATACATACATACATACATACATACATACATACATACATACATACATACATACATGTGGGGCGCGGTGGTGTAGTGGTGGCGTCGTTGCCTTGAAGTCGAAAGGTTCGAGGTTCGAATCCACCTCAAGTCGCCGCGTAGGGACCTTGGGCCAGTCCTTCACTCGCAATTGCTCAGCGCTTCGGCGTGAAACTCCGATGCAGTGTCCGCTCTGCAGTCGGGAGCGCCTCTGAGTGGAGTGTGCTTGAAGGGGCGCTATGACAAGTGCACATACATACAAATACATACATACATACATACATACATACATACATACATACATACATACATACATACATACATACATACATACATACATACATACATAAATGCATACATACATACATACATACATACATACATACATACATACATACATACATACATGCATACATACATACATACATACATACATACATACATACATACATACATACATACATACATACATACATACATACATACATACATACATGCATATGATATATATTATATATACAGCATACATATATACATATAGGTGTATGGCTTTTATTGCCTAAATCATTTGTGACCATGCAGACTCCCACAATTTCAATTAAGCTTTGACCTTCATTCGGACATTTGATCGCATAGTCTAAAATAGATTATCCTTCGATTGTATATTTCAGTTTAACGACACTGTGTGTGATAGTAAAGATCATTAGCATCGCCCTCCTCCTCTATCCAGGCTTGGGACTGGCACTGCTATGGTGCGAGCAGTGGCAAAGTTTAGGCTATCATGTGCATTTGCACATGTCAATGCCTTGAAGGCCAATTAATAGACATATGCAGGGTGGCCCAGCATAAATGTCCCGACTTTGCACGCGTATAACTTCGCCAAGTTTTAACATTTATTTATACTTAATGCATCAAATTAAAGGTATTTCACTCTAGTATTAGCTCTAAAAAAGTCGAACTGATACTAGTTTAGGTTCTAATTATATGCCCGGAACAGCGCTAGCTACCATATTTTCCTGCCATTTGTGACGCAATCTGGCGTCGTTGGCAGACGATTATCGCGTTTCGATCTTAATCTTACGAAGTGATAAGGGATTTAATTCGTTTGAAATGATTAACGAATTTTCTAACAGAGGATAGAATAAACAATTCCTTGAATTGTCTGCTGCGGAAAATTAATAAAACAGGATTTTCTACCAGCAAACCAAGGGAACCGGTGCGCACGGTGCTCACATCCGCTAACGTGTGTCCGAGTAAATTTGGAGTCAAGACAATGACCAGGGCAGGCCCTGCATGCAAATCTCCCAGCGAAATTCAGCACAAAACAGGCAGTATTAGAAGCACTGCATAACGTATTGGAAAAGATAATAGGCATGAAAGTTAAAGTAATTCGTCGACGAGAAGTCCACCGAGCTCTCCAACTCTTACGCAAAGAAACGGCTGGGAGCTTGCAAGCGTCTGAAGCAGCGCATGGCAGTGCACGGCCGTTGGCAAAATTAAAAGGACGTGGTTGAGAGATGAGAAGATATTCATGGTAGGGATCCTACAAACACCCAAAATGATCGTGTCTACGCGAGTTTCAGCAAAAAACGATAGAATTTCCCTGGGAAACGGCGTCATAATGCGTCAGTAATGACAAAAAACGGTAGCTAGCGCCATAGGCGGAGACCTGGGCCGAGAATTGGGGGGGACGGAAAGACGCGAGATTTTCCGAAAAATTTCTGACGACCGGCGAAATCTCGAAAAGATATGTATTTTCACCGCCAGAAAAGTTGATGACCTTTTTTTTTTTTTTTAGTCATCCGGCCAAATCTTGACGAAAATTTCTATTTTCGCCGCCAAAAAAGTTGACGACTTTTTTTGTTTTTGTTTTTAGTCATCCGGCCAATTCGCGACGAAATTTTCTATTTTCGCCGCCAAAAAAGTCTTGACGCTCAAACATTGGGGGGGGGGGGACAAATGCATGGGCCGTCCCTTCCAACACTTTTATTGGGGGGACCGTCCCCCCTGTCCCCCCCCTAGGTCTCCGCCCATGGCTAGCGCTGATCCAAGTATATAATTAAAACCTAAACTAGTATCCGTTCGACTTTCTAAGAGCTAATACTAGAGTGAAATACCTTTAATTTGATGCATTAAGTATAAATAAATGTTAAAAATTGGCGAAGTTATACGCGTGCAAAGTCGGGACATTTATGCTGGGCCACCCTGTATATACATCTTTCTGTTAGAATAATATTATAGTAAATGGCACAAATCACAGGAAGTTGTGGATTTTCATGAGAGCTTTGGATAAGGAGTAAAAAAATATGTGGAAGATATGCGAACGTGTACTTTCATGTCTGAATAATTTGCGGGTACCATAGTAGACTGCTGGTCAGAGAACGAAATGGTCTGGTGGAAAATACTATAACTTCCTGTGAATTAAGACAAGAGCTGTAATATCCAAGAGATCACCGATTTATAGATCTACGGTTCGATATTTGATTAGCACACTTTCTGAAATTTTCAAAAGCGCAGAGTGTGCAGCATAGGCGGAGACTTGGTTTAGAGATTGGAGGCGGGGGGGGGGGCGAATGAACAACCGAAGGACGATCGCCGAGGCGTAACATTTTGGGCGGACGGCTATGAGTCGCTAACGACATTTTCAATTTTCCTCAGTCAAAATACCTGATGACCTTTTTTAGTTATTTGTTCCATTTTCCCGGTCAAAATATTTGCCGTGTGTAATGTGTATACCTTCTGTTTTCCCTGTGCCGATATGACGACGTTGAACTGGTAGGTGGCGTTGACTGGTGACGTGAATCGACCCGTCTTCGGATTGTACGCTGAGCCGACGTTGGTGACGACTCGATCGAAGACGATGTCAGTGTGTTCGTTGACTGGACCGAGGTTCTCAGACAGACCGACGAAGAAGGCGATCTTCGTTGGAATCGGAGCAGACACACCTACGCAATGAAGAACGAGAAGGAGAAGAAGAATGAGGAGGAGGAGAAAGATGAGGAGGAGGAGAAAGAGGAGGAAGAGAAAAAGAAGAAGAAGGAGGAGGAGGAGAAGAAAGAGGAAGAGAAAAAGAGGAAGAAGGAGGAGGAGGAGAAGAAAGAGGAAGAGAAAAAGAGGAAGAAGGAGGAGGAGACGAAGAGAAAAAGATGAAGATGAAGAAAAATAAGAATATAAAGATGATGAAGAAGATGATGATGAAGAAGTAGAGGAAGAAGAAGAAAAGCAGAAGATGAAGTGGAAGATAAAGATGAAGGAAAAGAAGATGAAGATAAAGATGAAAATGAAGATGAAGAAAAAGAAGAAGAAGAAGAAGAAAGAAGAAGAAGAAAGAAGAAGAAGAAAGAAGAAGAAGAAGGAAGAAGAAGAAAGAAGAAAGAAGAAGAAGAAGAAGAAAGAAGAAGAAGAAGAAGAAAAAAAGGAAGAAGACAAGAAGAAGGAGGACGACGACGACAACGACGAGAACAGACACAACCACCAGGGTGTACTATATAATAGTATACGGCTAATGCGAGTGAAATACGAGCGATAGTGGACAATGAATAGGATATACAGAAGGCTAAAGATATAGCCTAAATGGAAGAATGAGTGAAGAAGAGAGACGAAAAAAGAAATTAATTGCTCAATGAAGAAGGAAGAGCTGAGGATAGGATAATAAGGTAAAGATGATAAGAAGTAATTAGCGTGAAACATAAGAAGGAAGAAGAGAAGAAAATGGGAGACTGACGTACGTATACGAACAAGGAGCAAGGAAGGAAAGAAAAGGAAGAGGCAATCGAGCACGGGAAAACAGAATGAGGGAAGAATGGACGAAACGAAGAAAGAACGAAATGAAGAAAAGACGAGCGGAAGCAAGAAAAGAAGAAAGAAGGAATTTCTGCTTTGCATTTATCAAGTTCTTGCTAAAATCTTACTGTGACCAATGTGTTTTGCCCCTTCTGCAAAATATCTTCCTGCGCGCATGAATACAACTATTATTTTAGTTACTATGGCACTTTAATGTCTTCATGACGTCACAATGCAATGATTCTAGACTCTATGAAATCACAGAACAATTGTCATAATAAGAGACGACTATATGGTAATTTATGGTCGTTATGAATAGACAATGCAATTGTTATACAGTAAGCGGTTACTATGGTAATTTAGAACCTAGAGTTGTGAAATCACAATACAATAATTATTAGTATAAGATTACTATGGTCATGTATAACTCATATGAACTCACAGTGCAATTATTATAAGTGGTTACTATGGTCATTTGTAACCTTTATGAAATCACAATGCAGTTATTACAAGAGGTTACTATGGTAATTTAGAACCTCTATGAAATCACAATGCAATTATGCTAAGAAGCCTAAGAGGTTACTGTGGCAATTTATGGCTTCCATCAAATCACAATTCAATTATTATACGAGGTCACTATGGCAATTTATGGCTTCCATGAAATCACAATGCAATTATTATAAGAGGTTACTATGGTGAATTATAGCCTCTATGTCTCTATGACATGATGCGATATTGCGATTATTCTAGGCCGCTACTATCGCAATACATAGCCTCTATGAAATAACAATGAGGTCATTGTTATATATTTATGTAAGAGGTTACTATGGCAATTCATAGTCTACATCAGCGGTTCCCAACACGTGCTCCGCGGGCCAAAAGTGGCCCGCCTTGCCTACAAAAATGGCCAGCAGCACCTCAGTGAATTAAAGAAAATATACGTAAAAATTGACAACTTGGACATGACAGAGTATATTATATATAAGCTTTTCTATATTAAAAAATTATTTTATTTGTACGTAAATAGATCGTATCAAACATTCTTTTCGATTCAGTCGCAAACGGTAAATTACTTATACTCTAACAGGCCTCTATCTCCTTCCGTTCGCCCTATACCATTCTTTTGGCAGTCTCTCTTCTTCCTTCGTTCTTCTCGAAGCTTGCTTGCTCTCAAGGGCTCTGCACAGTGGGAACGCTTCTGAAGAGTTCACCCAAAGCCTTAGACGCTTTACAAATGATCAAATACAATACAATACAAAAAATAAAATTAAAATAATTATTGTGCGTCCAGTGCCAATGCTTATAGGCCTATATATGCATCGTTTCGCGCTGCAAACTGACGAACAATAATGGTACGACGTCACGCTTGGATACCAACTTTTGGTATCTAAGCACGAAGTAGTAGGCCTACAACGGTTACCGCCAGAGGAGTAATGGCGCCACACGAGCGTAATTTTAACACGGTTTAGATAGGGAAGATTCGGCTTAGCGTATACTGGGTCGTGTTTTCGTCATAAGCTGCTTAAATATACCGCATAATTTAGGTAAAATTGCAATGAACCTGCACGTTAAATGTTAGTCTCTGGCAGACGTCAAGTTTAGCTAAACAATTGAAAAATTTGAAAATCTTAGATACTTTTTTAACGCTTCAATCGACCCTATATAAACCCCAGCAGCGTATGAGCCAGTACCGCTTCTCGGCCTTTTGGCTAAGATCAAAGTGAAATAATAATTAAATGCTTCCCTGCTGGGCCAATGGCGTGGATTAAAACCCCGTAAGCCTCTAGTAAAGCAGGAGGGCCTCTGGCGCACCGTAAATGGTCGTAAGCCTATAATAAAAATAATAATAAAAAACAACAACAAAACAACAAAAATAATTGTAAAACGATGTGCGGAGCGCCGGACTCAGGAGCTGACGCTGAAGGAAGGGACGCTGTGCACGAGTTCAGCAAATCAATGACAGCCATGTAATTGTTGAAAAGATTATCTTTGAACTGTATAAAACATACCTTTTTGATTCAATTATAAGAATGTTATATGCCTTTAGTTAATTAAATTTTAGCCTTGTGGCCCCTAATGTCCTTTAACTAAGAAAAAGTGGCCCTCGTGTTCTACAACTTAGAAAAAGTGGCCCGACAGTCAAAAAAGGTTGGGAACCACTGGTCTACAATATGAAATCATAATCTGCCAATAATTATTATTATAAGAGGTTACTATGACAGCTAATAGACAGCATAGTCATGGTCGTCCAGTACTGTAGCTCAACCATGGTCGTCCGTTGCTTCCCGCAAAATTGACACCTAATTTCAGCTACTATACTATTTCTTTGCACTTAAGCACTAATGACACGAACGATGCGCAAAATGATACTTAGAAATTATTTTACATTCAGAAATTAATCTGTATAAAAATTCCCATTTCTTCATTTCCTGCTTCGCACTACTCAAGCTCTTCCTAAAAAATATTCAACCGTAGCCAATATTTCAGCGGGCGTCTTTGCGTGGCCATAATTGCTTCTACACCAGAGTTTACCTATATACCTACCTCTACCTGCTTGACTGATGGTTGTTTTAAACTTAGATCTAGACTTAATTATTATATGACTGACCACTGGCTACACTGTGAGAGCATGACCCATACATGTCCTCCTTATATATATGTCTTGGATGCGGTGTGTACAGTATCTGTCTATTCGTATATCGTCTTCTGTAGCAGCTGGGTCCATATAATAGTCTATGTTTCATTCTATATATCGTCGTCCATCCTATACTCTGCCACACGCTGCTACTTGTTGCGTCAGTGTATCACTACCATCTTTTGTATGTGCTTCAGTATGCGTCTTTGACTGCTTCCCTGTCCGTATCTTGGACTCATTCATACCTGCCGACCCGCTGACTCCAGTTTGACCTATAACTTTATGGTGATTGTTTTGTCTGGTATGACCACCTGCTGAAGAAATCCTGCACCATAATAATATTATGATTTCGTATTTACTCGTCTTATTATGTCCTCTCGGCCAGTAGTTCCTCTCCCTTCTTGCGCAGCTCAAGTCGGACATTTCTGGTTCACATCTTCACATCTCTAATATCTGTGGTCCACTTCTATCTTGATCTAACACATTATAAGACACTAACTTGCCATAGCTTCCATAGTGCATTATCAACATGAAAACAACACACACATACCCGCGCGAAAACGCATAAGAATTATATGATGCAGTGAATCTGTTGTATACAGGTACCTGTTAATCCAGGTAAACCATTCAGACCATCATCGCCACGATCACCTTTCTCTCCGGGTGGTCCAGGTGGACCTCTGGGACCGCGGATTGGCAGCTTAATGGCCATCGGAAGGTCAAGGTCAAGGTCCTGCGATGATTTGCAGCTGATCTCCAGTTCACATCCTTCGTCGTCTTCCCTCTCGCGCGAGGCTCTGTTGCCCCCATCTCCCCTGTTGCGCTTGTCCTTGGTGAACTTGGGTCGTGGGGTAGAGTGGTGCCTTCCAGAGGACAGGACGGGTGTGACGAGCATCCAGAGGAAGAGAAGCGCAGCCAGAACGGCCACCTGGTGGTGCATCTTTACAACAGCAGGGACTCTGTCTGGCTGTCTGTCCGTCTGTCTGCCTGTCTGTCTCTCCGTCTGTCTGTCCGTCGTCTGTCTCTCTCTCTCTCTCTCTCTCTCTCTCTCTCTCTCTCTCTCTCTCCAAAGGTCTGTACGTTAGTGGTGAACTCCGCTCTAGAAAGTAGACTACTCTTGGAGATGATATCAGTGACCGCTGGTCGATGGAAAGATGCAGATCGGGATTTGCTGGTATAGAGATGTTGCCTCAGCCTCAGTCAACGCAAGGAAATCCGTCGTCGAAGACAGCTTGTAGCATG